>OY757013.1:35426799-35627004 GCA_963580285.1 Lucinisca nassula
CACTAGCTCACTGCAGTTAGATGGTTTTGATGTGCCTGTTAGGAGAGACAGAACGCATAATGGTGGTGGTGTCATGATTTATTTATCAAGTATGTTGAGTTACAAACGACGCCCCGACTTAGAAAACCAACGTTTAGAAATCATTTGGACTGAAGTGAAATTAAAATCCCAAATTTTACTTATTTGCTGTTTTTATCGCAGCGATTTCAGTGTCTCGCAGTCTGTTTTCATAAACGAAATACAACCTTCCATTGAACAAGCGTTAGATTATACTCCAAACGTCATTCTATTGGGCGACTTAAATATAGATTTTATAAACCTTACAAACCATGAACTGCATGACTGCTTAACAATCTACAATCTTAGTAACATAATCAAGGAACCGACTCGAATTGTAGGTAATTCCAGAACTTTAATTGATCCTATCATCGTAAGTGACGGATGTCAGATACTCGATTCTGGCACATTTGATGTCGATCACAATATCAGTGATCATAAGGCTACGTATGTTAGTATTAAAACTGAACTATCCTTTGGCCGCCCCTATTACAGAAATATATGGAACTATAAGAATGCTGATTTTGAACAATTAAACCATAAAATTATTCAGTTTAATTGGGATAATATAATTAACCATGAAACTACTGTTGACGAAGCATGTTTTAATTTTACCGAAACATACATCAATTTATGTAAATCATGTATACCACGTAAAAAAGTTTTAATCCGACCGACAGATAAACCATGGTTCACGTCAGAACTCAGATACAATATTCGAGTAAGAGACAGATTGCGCCAAAAAGCATTAAAGTCAAACAATACAAGAGACAAGGATTGCTACAAGAAACAAAGAAATAAGGTTAATAATATGAAGAAGTATGCTAAGGAAAATTATATGAACAATTACGAAGATATGATATTAAACAAAAATTGTGGTAGTAAAACATTTTGGCAGCTTATGGGCAGATTAGTAGATAAACAACCAAAAACTAGTACTCTTCCTCCATTACACAACTCGAATGATATTTTTGCATTTACTGATGATGAAAAGGCTACTTTACTCAACGATTATTTTTGCACAATATCTTCGCTTGACGACTCAAATATCGAACTCCCAGATTTTAATAAAAGAACAGACTCAAGTCTAACTAGCATAACTATTAACACGTCCGAAATTATAGATGTTTTAAGTAGTCTTAAGCTAAACAAAGCATCGGGCCCTGACGGCATCAGTCACCGTATGCTAAAATATACATCTAAAACAATTGCAGTACCTTTATGCAAACTATTTAATATATCACTTCGTTCAAAATCGTTTCCAGCTTTATGGAAACTTGCACATGTCATGCCCATTTTTAAAAAAGGAGATCGGTCGGTTGTGAGCAATTATAGACCAATATCACTTGTAAGCTGCGTTGGTAAAGCATTCGAAAGAGTTGTATTTAAATATGTATATAATCACCTTATCACTAATTCACTTATATATCAATACCAGTCAGGATTTCTACCCGGTCACTCTACTGTACATCACCTGATTGAACTGACTCACCAAACATGTTTAGCGCTAGAAAGATATGAAACCAATTGCCAAATTTTTTGCGATATTTCTAAAGCGTTCGATCGGGTCTGGCACCGAGGTTTATTACTGAAATTGGAAAGTTATGGAATTGATGGGCACATGTTACACTGGTTTGAAGATTATCTAAACAACAGACGACAAAAAGTTTTAGTTAATGAAATATGTTCATCTGAGAAACTTTTATCGGCAGGTGTCCCGCAAGGATCCGTTCTCGGTCCACTGTTATTTTTAATTTATATTAATGACATTTCAGATGATTTAAATGGCTTAGCCAGACTGTTTGCAGATGATACTTCCTTGAGTTACTCGTCCGCAAACCTACAGCAGATCGAAATTGTATTGAATGAAGATCTACGCAAACTTAGTGAGTGGGCAAAGAAATGGCAGATACTCTTCAACCCGCTTAAAACAGAAGTCATGTTAATTTCGAACATTTTCCATGATGATAACTTTGAATTGACCATGGATGGCACAATCTTGAAAATTGTTGAAATTCACAAACACTTAGGAGTAAACCTATCATCAACAAATAAATGGTCCAAACACATCGACATAATAATAGAATCAGCATCTAAGCAAGTATCATTTTTAAGGAAAATTAAATATCGCTTTTCTAAAGACACTCTTAATACCCTATATTGCTCGTACATACGGCCGCTTTTAGAGTATGCCAGTGAAGTTTGGGATGGCTGTACCAAAACGGATGCAAATAGACTGGAACAGGTCCAATTAAATGCAGCCAGAATAGTTACCGGCCTACCAATTTTTGCTTCTCTTAACTCACTTTACGCAGAAACTGGATGGGAAACCTTATCAGTGAGAAGAGTAAATAAGAAACTTTCATTAATGTACAAAATAGTAAATCATGAGGCTCCAAGTTATCTCATTAATCTCATGCCTAATCGAGTAAATGAACAAACACCATACCAGTTAAGAAATAATCAAAACTTCGATGTCCCCTTTTCTCGATTATGTTCATTTGAAAATTCCTTCTTTCCATCCACTTTACGACTATGGAATGGTCTAGACCTAGAAACAAGAAATTCATCTTCGCTGATGGAGTTTAAACGGAAAATAAAAACCATACAAGAAAAACCCACAAGCTACGTTTTTGTCGGACAAAGAACCCACGAAATATCCCTAGTACGAATCAAACACAACTGCAGCAGCTTAAATGCCGATCTAAACCGAGTTAATATTGTCCCGAGTCCATTTTGTACCTGTGGACCAAACATTGAAAATGCTTATCATTACTTTCTTAACTGTCCATTGTACCTGATTCCCAGAAACCGATTAATAACGTCGCTACCCCAGGTGGATATCAACATTGAATTGCTTATTAATGGTAATGAATTCTTAAATCCAGAAACAAATCGTCAAATACGTAAGTCTGTGCTACAATTTGTAAAGGAAACGGGAAGATTTAAATGAATCACATCCATATGTTTACATAGGTTTTTGTGCCGTTACCACTTGTCTTACTGTTGGTTTTGTATCTCATTTTTATCATTTTCAAAACATTCCTGTCACACCGTTGTACCATATGTGCTGTTATCTGTTAATGTTTAGGGAGAGGATTTACTAATGTTGTATAACTTGTATCCAATCCCATTGTGTTTCATGCAATAAAATATGTTTAATCTAAATGAAACCAATAGGGTTTATATGTATGGACGGTCCTACTCGGACCACTTTGCCTGGACAGGCTTAGACCTAAGCGGTTTACAAGTACCCATGTGGTGTCTGTTCAGCTCTGCATGGAAACATCATGCAGTCCAATCTATTTCTCCAAGCGGGGCCCATAAAAAAGCAGTTCAGTAATACACGTCTTCTGATTATGACGTAGAGCCTGGTGAAACTGAAGATGAAGATGGCGATGTCGTGTTTCATGCTGGAGGTTGATGTGGGCCAGGTTGGAAGTGACAAAAGATTTGTTGGTGATAAAGAAAACAATAATGAGTGTGTGTGTAAATTCGGGTTTAATGTCGCTTTCAACAATTTTTCAGACATATCACGACGGTGTCTGGTTGCGACGGGGAGCTCAATGCTCACTTTTATAGTGCTGCCTCACTGAAGTACATGTCCCAGACACATTACATGATACCACACCCAGTCACATTATCCTGACACTGGGTCGATCAGTCCTAGCTCTACCCCGTAAATCTGAGTGCCAAGCGAGGAGCAGCTAGGACCATTTTTAACGACTAGTATGTCGCGGCCCGGGATCGAACCCGTGACCTCCCGTTCCCCGGAGCAGACTCTCTACCAACTGAGCTATCGGGGCCGGTAAAACAATAATGAATACAATGAAGAGAAAGAAACTAATAATATAGAGGATCATACATGAGTGTTCATGTATTATTGAATTTATTAAACGAGTTGAGGAAAACATAAAATGCGAGGCTTTGTCGAGCACTTGATCCCATTTTCTCAACGAATTTGATAAATTCAATAATACATGAGAACGAATGCAAGATTCTATTTATCATAATACATTTCAAACATATTTAATTCACTTTTGTGTACAAAAATGTCAATATTCCGCCATTAGTAAACGCGACGTCGTTGAGGACGTCGTATGTGTAACGTTAAGGGACGCATATAACTAATTTGCATATTTAATCACAGGCGCTTGAAGTTAAGTCCATCAAAACGTTTTGAAAATGTCCAAAAATAAAGACTCTGATGCAATTTCAAAGAAATGGCTTGGTGTCACTTTTGATTTTGAACCTTATAAACTATTTATGGACAGAACTCCAAGCTCCTGTGATTTAATGCACTAGTGGATTATCGAATAAATTGCATGACGTTATTACATTCTCGCGATAAAAAGGACTTGTTGTACAAGTCTAGTGGCAGTAATAGAGGAACAGAAGCACTTTTGTCTCATCCCTTTGCATGAAATATGTTTTATCCGACAGAACCACAACGACATCGCATCAAAGCGCTGACAGCACTGGTGGGTCAATCGTCCCCGGGTGTAGGCTCGGAAAGTGGCTCTGAACGGGTCCTTAGACTGTTTCCTTTAACCTTTACATTACGAAAACACGCCTATAGGAATACATTGTAACCTTTATCGCCGAAAAAATGAAAATTTTAAGATGAAAAATTGTGAGATTTTTATTATTTCTGCTCAAAATATAGATTGTGGGCACACGTTAGAACCGCCTCCTGAAGGCGGTTCTAACGAGTACAACAATCTACAGGAGGCGGTTCTAACGAGTGCCCACAATCTATATTTTGGAGCAGAAATAAGAAAAATAAAGTTTATCCCTGTAAACCCCAGTTTTTCTGTATAAAAGTGGGGTTCGAGGGGGTCAAAACACAAAGGCGTGTTTTCGTGATGAATTCCAGGGGCCAGTTGTTCAAAGCCTCGTTAGCTTAACGAGCCCGTAAGTGGTCATATTGTTTACTGTTCTAGCTAGTACTAAATCTAAAAGTTTGGTATTTTTGTCGAAAAAGTGAGCAGCTTTTGCTCACATTTTTCAGCAAAAATTTAGTATATTTGCCATAGTTAAATGATCGAAGTTTTAACGATTCGTTAACTAATGGCGTCGTTAGTTTGGAACAACTGGCCCCTGTACTTAAAGGAAAAAATGTAGACCCTAATTTATGCGGAATCTGATCTGGGTCTACACTTTTGCCAGTGTCTCAGCACATAAGCCAGTGAATGTTAAATAAGTAAATCACTTGCGCTTAACAGAAGATGATACTGCCTTACTTTGTCCATTAACTACGTCATTTATGCCTAGCGCCCAATAGAAATCATGGTTCTATACTATGTGCTTGATGGAAACATTTTTAAACTTAGAATAAATGAGACAAGTTTGACACCCCTAAAACTTTGAAATGGACCTGCCCAAAACAATCAAGTGGAAGATTCTACGGGTCAACTACAATTACATGCACTGCAAGTAGTACTGCATGGGGCACACAACGTATATGCAACGTCGTATCAACGTCGATGCAACGTGATGGCGATGCATCGACGTTGATGCGGTGTTACTTCGGCGTCATGTGCCTGCTACACACACCAGCTCGAACACAGACATCTGGAACTAGCGACAAAGAAGAACACATAAATCTGAATGTAGAATGTCGATAGATGCCAAAGCTGCAATAATACTTAACAAAGAAAACACGAAGAAAGTAGTAATAAATAAAACCCTTGATTTTCTCCAGTCTAACCTGGAATTTTCACGGTCTGCTCTTCAGTAATTCATCCTTCATAAATATATACTAGGTTATTCCGACACAATCGGCGTAATTTTTATAAGCAACATAAAAAGACTATAGTCACGTACCAGAAAAAAAATGTGGTTAATTCTTAAAGCTCTTGATCTTATTGGTTGAATGCAATCAAAGCACTGACAGCACTGGTGGGCCGATTGTCCCAGAATGTAGGCTGAACGGGGACGTAGACTGTTTCGTTTAACGCTTACATTTCTGCACTTTAAGCAAGGAGTATAGACCCTGAACAGACGCCGCAGAACGCGGCGTCTGATCTTGGTCTACACTGTTTGCCAGTGTCCGACCATATATGTCCACTCAACTCTCTTTACAATTAATGCACGATGATGTCATAGTGACAAAAATTGCGCCGCAATAAATAACCGTTACGTGGATTTTATACATGGTGAGTGATAGTCACTTGGACAATAGCAGGCGGTAAGCTTCTGGGGCGTAAGTAACTTTGGGTCGATTGATTAAACAATCGATCCAAAAAGTGAACATTTGCGTCAAACAGCGTAGGACCAGATCATTAAGGCTCTACACTGTTTGTCATGCTGCTTGTGAACTGAACAAACACATAGTCAGAAACGGGTGGGGCTAAATAAGGTTATTCAGTGCAGTAGCCTCGCTGAGGCGGTTCTAATGAATACCCTCAATATAGGTTTTTATGGAGAATTGACAAAAAATATCCTTCAATTATCACAAAATACCTTATATGTTGCTATGGTTCTATGTCGTCATTTCTTGTTTGAATCACGTTATGCCCTTGTAATGAACACAATATAGGGAAAAGAGGTTTATCTGTAGACTTAACTTGAAAGTCTGTTGAGATGAGACTTTCCTTAGATTAATAAAAATATACCCCTTACTAATTAAATCTCTCTCTCTCATGAGCTCTATCTCAACATCATTCACAGAATAAAATAAAATCAAGCCTGGCATGATGGCATAAGATAAAATGTGGCAAGCATGGACAAAACCATTAAATTCTAGAACTGATTGATATCAGTCTAGTTCATCTGTTGCTATGCATAGAACTTACGCCTAGCGCATGGTTCCTAAAGAATCCAGAGGTCTGACGTTGTGTCGTTAATAAGGCCCACCTTAATTTCAGCTGTCTCAGGGAACCGGCCAACTAAACTTACCCCTTTTTAGAAGGGCCACACTACTTCATATCGTCTTTCTCTTCTGAAGCTGTCTGTCTTTGACACCTGTCGATTGCCTATAAAAGCTGAAAGAATAAAAAGCTGACAGACCGATAACAAAAGTTGATGCCCTTGTTTCAACGTTGAGTGCCTCCTGGGTACAAGGTTTGGCGGAGAGTCCAACTTTTGCAGTCTTTATACGCAGTTTCTTTCCAATTCCATGGTCCTGGGGCCAGTTGTTCAAAGCATCGTTAGCTTAACGAGCTCGTTAGTGGTCAAATTGTCTGCTAGCAAGTACAATATCGTAAATTTTGGTATTTTTGCTGAAAAAAAATGTGAGCAGCTTTTGCGTCCGCAAAAGCTGCTCATATTTTTTTCAGCAAATATTTCAGCATATTTACCATATTTAATGATCAAAGTTTTAACGATACGTTATCTAACGACATCGTTAGTGTTGAACAACTGGTCCCTGGTCGTTACAATGACTTAACAGGCCCAGTTAGTTAAAAGTACTCAGGTTTTATTTCTATATGCAGTGGAATTCCTCTTTTAACATGTTTAAGGCAACTTTTGAACAGGTAGTCTCTTACTGATGACACTGGGTGTAGAAACAAACATACATTTTAAATATGCGTTTGGCTGGTCTTAACATCAGTTTCACCACTGCATGAGATCGCCACGTCCATCGGGGCTTGGAGAAATAGATTGGGCTGCACGATGCTTCCACGCAGAGCCGAAAACCGACCGCGCACATGAGTACTGGTAAACCGCTTAGAAGGTCCAGGCAAAATGGTGCGAGTCTGACCGGCCATGCATATAAACCATTTTGTTTTTATTGGGCGGTAGGGCTTGAGATGTCATTTCATCTCAATGTCGGGTGAAAGTCCCACAAAATTGGAAGCAACGTCTCGAAAATGACATAAATTGTGCTGACAGAGACGTTAAACCCAAATCAAATAAAAAAAAACTCTGCATACTGGGTATTAATGCAGCTCACGAGGGCCGAAGGCTCCGGGGAAGCTTAGTTATAAGATAGGCAGTTGTCCGTCGTCATCATTGTCTGCGTCGTCCGTCAACACTGAAGCCACTGGACCGATTGGGCCCCAATTTTAACTGTAGCATCCTTCGTTTTTTTTTTTTTTTTTTATGAAATTTGGCTTATTAGTTTGGTTGCTATTGAAACTTAAGAGTTTCCATAGACTTACAATGGGCATAATTGAAAAATGGAATTAACTGCCAAACCTTTGCAGATATTTTGACAAAACTTTCATAGAATTGTTTCCTATTAAGCAATGCTCTTTCTTTCATTCGATTTTAGTAGTTACCATGGGAACCAAAATGAAAAACAAAATAGAGAAAAAAATACTTAAAAAATCAGCTCCTCAGAAATCATATGCTCTTTGAGGCTGCATGAGACTCTATAGAAATATTCCATATTAAACTTTTCAAGTATTGTGCTTTTCTTAAATAAAATTTTAGTTCAGTTGCTATGGCAACTTAGAGTATCCGTTGTCTTATAATGGGGGAAAATTGAAAAAAAAAAAAAAAAAAAAAATGTACTGCCAAGCCTTTTGACAAAACTTTCATAGAAAGGTTTCTAAAGCAACGTTTTTATTTCTGCTTAGATTTTAGGTCTACTTTTTATTTACTGATTGTTTCAGAAACCAAAGGGCAAAATTAAAAAAAAAAACTACTACATAAATATCATTTCAAAAACCATTTGATACATGTATGAGGCTGAGACTTCATAGAAATATTAAGCCGTGTTAGCCGTTACAGGTTTTGATTTTTTAGCTCACAAGAGACGAAGGGAAGGCTGTCATTTGGTATCAGCACATGTAAATGCCAGCCACTGGGCCGATTGGGTTCAAATTTCATTGTAGCGTCTTTGGTCTGTGGACTGCCTTGGTTTAATAAAAATACTGGGCAGTGGCCAATTCAGCTCTGGTGAGCAGATTGGCACATGGGCCTTTTTTCAGCAGAAAACAGGATTTGACCTTTTATGCAAATTGTCTCCTTTTGCACGAGATGTCAAATCCTGTTTCCTGGGGAAATAAACACACACACACACACACACACACACACACACACACACACACACACACACACACACACACACACACAACAAACAAAAAAGACAATAAGCCCAGAGTGATGGTCGTTAAGGAGAAATGCATATTTTCCGGCATGTTTGATTATAAGGTCGAATACTTTCGGGACTTTCTGTTCGCTTTCGTTTAGACTGAGTCCCTTCCAAAAGGGGATTTATTCTGAAAGGAAAACAATGGATAAGGAACATAAATTATCTTTGTGAGGTTGCCCCTACAGTGTATCGAGATCCCTTTCACATTTTTATCGGGTTTGGGTTTATGTCCCTTTAAATTATTTCACCTATTATCGAGCCGATCGTTAATCCAAGATGGACGAAAACCGGGGTACCAGGTAAAAAAGGACCTGAACTTGGCTTCTCACATGTGACCTGAGCGAACCAACAGCTGTGAGAGACAAAATTTTCTTACCCGCTATGCTACGGAGATCCGTTCCTTTAAATCTACAAGGGCAAAAGTATGAAAGCTAAATTCCGTTTTCATTTCACTCAGGGTATATTAAGGACCAAGGCACTGGCATAGCTCAAAGAGCTAAAACATTCTGCTGGGCATACAGTATTTACGGGGTTTTGATATGACTATGCAGCCACAGCAGTTGAGTAACCACAGATTCTGAAATGATCAGGTGGTAATTTGTCAACAAAGAAAAAAACATGAAATATGTTTATGACCTTAGCTGTCTATACAGATATTTTCTCATCCATCTTCACAAACGCATGCAGCACAGAGTAATGCAAACAATTCTACAAGCGCTGCCAAATTCTCATTTTTGTTTATAAATGAGTCATGGTGGGAAAAAATGTGCCTTTCGAAGCAAATGTAACACAGGCACTTACAGCAATCGATTGTCTCTATTGGTGGATCGATTGATTCTTTCGCCAGAAACTGACAACTGCCCTTCTTGAATAAGCGGGAGAGAATGTCCGTAGAAAAGATTTCATGATCAATCTCCACGAAAGAATGAATGTTGTCGACCCGGGCAGGTATCGAACTCGACCCGGGCAGGTATCGAACCCGCGTCCTCCTAATCACCAGTCAGACGCGCATCCGAGTAGTAGTAGTAGTAGTAGTAGTAGTAGTAGAAGTGTGTGTGTGCGTGTGAATTCGGGTTTAACGTCGCTTTCAACAATTTTTCAGTCATATTACGACGGTGTCTGGTTGCGACAGGGAGCTCAATGTTCACATTTATAGTGCTGCCTCACTGAAGTATCATGACCAAGACACATTACATGATACCACACCCAGTCACATTATCCTGACACTGGGTCGACCAGTCCTAGCTCTACCCCGTAAATCTGAGTGCCAAGCGAGGAGCAGCTAGTACCATTTTTAACGACTTTGGTATGTCGCGGCCCGGGATCGAACCCGTGACCTCCCGTTCCCCGGAGCGGACACTCTACCAACTGAGCTATCGGGGCCGGTAGTAGTAGAAGTAGTAGTAGTAATGTTCTGGTGGTTAAGTCTCCATGGTCCGATGGACTTGCCCTCACAACAACAACAGTAGTAGTAATAGCAGTATAGTAGTAGAAGTAGTAGTAGTATTTGGTAGTAGTGCTAATAGTAGTAGTAATGTTCTGGTGGTTTACGTCTCCATGGTCCAATGGCCTTGGCCTTGATAGTCAGCAATGTAAAGCTACTGCGCTTAGTAACTTCTAGTCGACTGACAGATAATCGACCCAAAACTTTCTCTGCATAAAGAATCTTTGGTTCAACATCCATTTAGCGCACAGCGACATGCATTACGAAAACAAGCCTATACAAATACATTGTAAATTTCACCACCGAAAAAGAAGAATATTTTAAGATAAAAAAATGTGATATTTTTCTTATTTCTGCTCAAAATATAAGAAATATAAGGTATACCCCTGTAAACCCCAGTTTTACAACATAAAAGTGGGGGTCAAAGGGGTGGGGGAGCAGAATTATATAGGCGTGTTTTCATTATGTAAAATCGTTAGTGTATGACCAAATTTAATTCAGACATAAATCTGGCCAAGAGACACGGATGTCCCAGCCTGGTAGATGTGACACTGATGAAAATGTTAAACGCCAATTGCTAACGCCATAGAAAACGTGAGTAAAACGCAAATTGCTTACGCCATCCCTGGCGTGGACGGACGAACACGAGAAAGGGTGCCACTATATGCCTTCCACCGTTTTCCTGTCTGGGGCCAGTTGTTAAAAAGTAACGACGTCATTAGTTAACGTATCGTTAAAACTTTGATCATTTATTATGACAAATAGGCTAATATTTTAGCCATTTATTATGGCAAATAGGCTAATATTTTAGCTGAAAAAGATGTAAGCAGCTTTTGCATTCGCAAAAGTTGCTCACTTTTTTTTTAGCAAAAATACCAAAATTTTAAATATTAAACTTGCTAGAACAGTTAACAATATGATCACTGATGAGCTCGTTAAGCTAACGATGCTTTGAACAACTGGCCCCTGGTAGTTTAAACATTGATGAAAAGCTTAAACGCCAATTGCTAACGCAATCAAAATCGTGACTTGAACCCAAATGGCTATCACCATCTCGGATGCGGACGGACAGAGAAAACACTATATACAAAACGTGTATATCACCCATATATCCCAGTGCCACCCTGCTAACGTAATATGTTTCATCCTGCTGTCCTGTCATCCTGCTTACTTAATATGTCTCATCTTGCTGTTCTGATATCCTGCTAACTGAATATGTGTCATCCTCCTGTCCTGCCATCCTGCGAATATGTTTCATCCTGCTGTTCTGCCATCCTGCTAACTTAATATGTTCCATCCTGCTGTCCTGTCATCCAGCAATCTTAATATGTTTCATCATGCTGTCCTTTCATCCTGCTGACTTAATATGTTTTGCTGTTCTGATATCCTGCTAACTGAATATGTTTCATCCTCCTGTCCTGCCATCCTGCTAACTTATTATGTTTCATCCTGCTGTTCTACCATCATGCTAACTTAATATTCTCGATCCTGCTGTCCTGTCATCCAGCAAACTTAATATGTTTCATTCTGCTGTCCTGTCATCCTACTTACTCAATATGTTTCACCCTGCTGTTCTGATATCCTGCAAACTGAATATGTTTCATCCTCCTGTCCTGCTATCCTGCTAACTTATTATGTTTCACCCTGCTGTTCTGCCATCCTGCTAACTAAATATGCTCCATCCCGCGTTTCTGCCATCCTGCTAACTTAATATGCTTCATCCCGCTGTCCTACCATCCTGCTAACTTAATATGTTTCATCCTGCTGTCCTGCCATCCTGCTAACTTAATATGTTTCATCTTGCTGTCCTGCCATCCTGCTAACTTAATATGTTTCATCCTGCTGCCCTGGTATCCTGCGAACTTAATAGGTTTCATCCTGCTGTCCTGCCTTACTTTTTGACCTGAAAAATCACTAATCTTGGAGACTAGCTTGGATTAAAAATGACTAGTCTTGGATAACTAAAATGTAACAATGAATTGTTTCACTTAATATAAAACACTAGGTTTATATTGTGTTTATGTCACACACACATTACGATAACACACCCGTGCGACACATTGCATTTTTTCACATCTCCAAAATGGCTAGTTTTTGATGAAAATCCGTGATATTTTTCTTTTAAATACTGCAAACATAGGTTGTGGGTGCTCGTTGGAACCTCCTCATTGAGGCGGTTCTAACGAGTACCCACACCCTATGTCTTGGAGCAAAAATAAGAAAAACAATGTATACCCCTGTCAACTCCAGTTTTCTCTATATAAAGCGGGGGTTAGCGGGGTCTTCATTTCACGGACTTGTTAACGTGATGTGTAGAAGCATAAACAAGCATAATTATCTATTGCCAGTTATATTTAAGAGGCGTGCCCATTATGTAACAACTTTATAAAAAATACACTTCAAACAAATATAATAATGATTTATACATGGAGAAGAATTTGAAGTATGATCATTTTATCAACAGTTTCAGCTTGTAAGAAATTATACATTGTGGGTCGATTCTGTTCAATCGATCCAAAATTACTAACTACAGAAGCTTCTCGCCTGCTAATGTTCACGTGACTTTTGCTGAACATGCACACAATTCAGGTAACGATAAATTCTTCTCCCCAAATGACGTCAAAGCTCTGTAAAAAGGTTGGTATTCTGTAACGTCTCAACGGGGCTTGTGTACTGGGGCGTGAGTAAACAGTGCAGACCAAGATCAGAAAACGGCGTCTGATCAGGATCTTTACTTTTTGCATAAAATACAGTAACTTAAGGATAAAATGAAACAGTCTATTTCCCCGTTGAGGATCATTTTCAGGGGATAACTGTATTCAAAATTGTCATTGATGGTTTTACGATCTGAAATTTCGTTTTACGGGGCGCGTCAGCGGAATTTGCGACTGTAAAACCGACGATTTCCCTCCCCGAATGACAGTTTCTAATACAGTTATTCCCATTCTAATGCACTTGTTCGGCTGTTTGGTTAAACAGTGTACTATTCTGTATGAAGCCACATGCGTTGTGTTTCCGAAAGTATATCGAAGAATACCCGCAGGCACATGACGTAATTGTGACGTCACATCAATGTCGGTACAACGCCGTGACGTTTATGCAACTTCAAATCTACGTCGGTGCAACGTCGCATCGCTGCAACGTCATGACGTTGCACAGACGTTCATATGACGTTGTCTCAGCGACGTGTGCCTGCTACAGTATATATATACTGTCGCAAAATTTTGACGTTATCCAGTCAGACGTCGCGTTGCATACGCAATTGCATTAGAATCCGAGTAAATCGAACCATTAGTGCAGTCAGTACTTTGTTTTTTTTTATTACAAAGCAATATTTGACTATTTAGCACTAGAAAAATAATTTATCATAACGTCAGTGATAAGCAGCGGATAACGTCGTGTAATAAAAATCGTATGACCACACGTGTAATAACACTTTGGCTGGATGAAGTAACGTCATGACGACGTCCATGTCAACAATGGATTTTTCATGGAAAAATGTCAAATTAAAATTTCTATATGCAGTGGAATTCCTCTTTTAAGGCCACTTTGGAACAGGTGGTCTCCACCTGATGACACTGGGTGTCATAAATCCAATTTAAAGTGGTCATATGATAAACAGAATCTTACACTCGTGGTCATTTCATATGATATTTATGAAACTCGCCGAAGGCTCGTTTCATAAATATCAAATGAAATGACCACGAGTGTAAGATCCTCTATTGGTAACATACATAACAATGGTTTTACTGTGTAATTTTCTGTCGCTACAGAGAATACATAAGCCAAGAGCAATGCTATTTTCACCTACTTTGGGAGTACACTGTCAAGCGCCGTGCACACTGATGATGAGTCAATGCCAGGATTGCCAAAGCTAGTGCAGCATTTGGCCGACTACCCAGCCAGCAAATATGCCGGGCCAACGTCGAGCCGGTACCGCTATCGGCCCGAGGTTGTCCCGCTGATTTGTGCTAGCAGGGTACGTGGTAGTGTCCGGGATTGAAGTGGAATCAGACTTGACACAAAACTGAAAGTCTACAGAGCTATGATGCTGCCAACACTATTCTATGCATGTGAAACATGGACAGTTTACCAATGGCACCCCAAAAGACTGAATCACTTCCATACAAGCTGTCTTAGAAAACTCTTAAAGATTAAGTGGCAAGGCAGGATTCCAGACACGAAAGTCCTGAACAGGGCAGGGATGCTAAGTGTATATACTCTTCTGAAATTAGCACAGTTAAGATGGACAGGCCATGTAACCTGAATGCCTGAGGAACGTTTGCCAAAGAAAAATCTCTATGGAGAACTAGAAATGGGCAAACGCTCACTAGGCAGTCAGAAGAAGCGCTACAAGGACACCATCAAAGCCTCCCCTCAGAGAGTTGTGTGAAAAATTGCGCAGGACAGAGCAAAGTGGCGAGGTCTCATCAGAAGGGGTGCCAGCGAATTCGAGGCAAAAAGGAACAGTGAAGCTGAGCAAAAACGCGCACAGCGCAAAGCGAGAACTATAAGGCATCTCCAACCGAGCTGTCTTCCTCTAGCCTCTGTTGCTCTATCTGCAACAGACAGTTCAGTGCTAGAATCGTTCTCATCAGCCATCTTAGAACACACAAACAGTAACATTTCTCAAATATGATTAAGATTGGTCATTGTCAGTAATGACAGACGAACTATTAATACTGTTTTTAAAAGTAGGATCAAATAAAATGTAAATTTATGTGGATCATTTTTAACCCTTTTTGAACCAAATAGAATCATCCTCCTTATATATAGCAGGAGTCCATTTCAAATTTAGGGGTATCAGGTTGTGTTTTCATCAAAATTTATTTGGAAAATGACTGAACTTTTAGCAAACAGTGGAGGCCCTGATCAGATGCCGCGTTCTGCGGCGTCTTATCTGGGCCTGCACTGTTTGCCAGGGTACCCGTTTTGGGGTTTCTGGTACTAAATGGATCAATAATACTTACGGTAACAAAAATGGTCATAACTGCTTAATGGTCCAAGGGACAGATGACAGAAAATAATATCTTTTATCTTAGGTCATATACTTAAAAAAATCTTAGTGCAAAACATTCTACCTGGGGTAGGTTATTGGTGGCTCACGGTCTGTTTTGTGCAGATTCCACATGTACGTCAGAGTTAACGTCGTCGTTGTCCCTCTTACATTCACCTTACTTGCAAGGATACGAGAATATATTGCTGAATCATTGGCACCACTACTTTTGTGGGTCATTAATGAGGCCTAATTATAAAACTACATGTAGCTGGTCTGGCCCGGGAAAGAAACTTGTACAGTCTAGACTTTTTCGTTCTGCGTTATTGTCCTTGCTACCAAAGGGGAACATACAGTCGAACTTCGATGGCTCGAACACCGTTGGGACCACGAAATTCTGTTCGAGACAGGGGTGGTTCGAGCGACTGAGGGTTACTGCCAGGAGCTATAAAGAGGATAGTTTGGGGCTTCTTTTCGATGTTCTATAACATAAATGTATGCTGCGTGTACTCATTAGAATCGCCTCGTTGAGGCGATTCTAATGAGTACACGCAGCATACATTTGCAAGATAAGGAACGAAAATCTCCTGAATCATCCCCCACCATTTCTTATCTTGAGGATTTCCCCGGGGGCTCAAGAGCGAGTTCGACTTAGCCATGGTAAACGAGCCAACGGTGTTCGAGCCATCGAAGTTCTACTGTATTTGAGCCTGGGCACAGCATTTCCTACAATTTACATGTGCGCCCAGCGAAGAATCAGATCAGCCTGCGCATCCATATAGTCTAACCAGAGACTTCTCTTGCTTCATGAAGGAGCATCGGGCCCTTAGAACGTACAACGAAGACTCTCATCAGACTGCGCGAATGCGCAGGCTGATCTGAGTCTTTGTCGGGTGACGTGTCTTATTGTAGGTTTTGTCGTGTGCTGGGTCATTTTTCCTCACCATAGCTGGCCGTAAAAAGCGTATAACCATAATGTGGGTTATATGTTTTAGTTCATTGGGATCATTGATTTGAACTGACGAGTAATCTCACCACAATTGGTGTTAAGGGAATGTGTGATTGCCGTAAATATACGGAATTCTGAAACATTTTAGGGTCTGACGAGGCCTGGCCCCGAGGTTATAAATAGTTTTCATGCTCATCTCACTTGAGCATGAAATTAATCGTTCTCATAAATTTTAAAAAGCCAACAAATGTTGTTCTATCTGCAACAAATGATGGCATTTTAAAATTTATGAGCAGGATAAATGGCATTCTGTGCTGATCTGAGCATGAAAATTGCCTGATCTGAGCATGAAAATGTGTTTATATTTTAATAGTTATGAGCAAAATAAATTTCATGCTCAGCTGAGTTGAGCATGAAAAAAAAAATATAACCTCGGGGCTTGGTTGGCTGAAACATACGAAACTAACTAGTCTGGCGAATAAAAAAAACAAAAAAACGTGTACACTCTAGAATTAACAGTTCTGTGTTGTAGTCCTTGCTTCCAAAGGATTACCTCTTTATAGAACATGTCTTCGAAGTTACATATAAATAGAGGATCTTACATGAGTGTTCATGTATTATTGAATTTATTCAACGTTGAGGAAAAGGGATAAAATGCGAGGCTTTGCCGAGCATTTTATCCCTTTTCCTGAACGAGTTTAATAAATTCAGTAATACATGAGCACAAATGCAAGATTCTATTTATCACGAGTGTAAGATGGTCTTTTCACTAGTAACGACTTGGACAGAATTGGAAAAAAATAGCTCACTAAAAGAGAAGTTTTTTTCTTGGATATCTGTTTGGTTGGTTTCTTGTCTGATTCATAACAGACAAGCGTAAACCAGCAACATTTTATTGCTGGTTACCCTAGATTGTGATTTGTTTGTCCTGTAGATTGAAAAAATTGCCGACATTCTTTCCCGCCATTACCTCACTAGTGGATGGGGTAACGTAAACTGAAATTCTTAGGATCAAAATTAGGTCGCTTGTCACATTCATTTTTCTGGAGAGTCTGTGTGTTGTCAGATATTTGAGTGTGCTGAGCTGTATATAATTGGACCAGTATACTGATTAGTCCTTTGTAGCTGTCAGTGTGCTGGCTGTGACAAACTCGGAATCAGGATTGTTGCTTGACACCCCATAATAAATCATTAGAAATAATCAAATCACTACCCGGTATATTAAAATGAAGGTCTCCCTGTTTCCCATGGTCTTAATTCTTGGGTTCACTCTTTGGAAAACAACTTATAGAATGCATCCAGATGATGGAAATCAGGAGTGCAAGATTACAATTAAGGAGGGTAGTGGTAGAATTTCCTAGTACTTGGCATTTACAAGGAAGAATGGGAACAGGTGTTCGGAGGGCTTGCGAAACTTCAAGTCCTCGCGCAGTTCAAACTTGGCTTTACTTCTAATCTTGGCCGGAGACATTGAAACTAACCCCGGCCCAAGGTTTCGCTGCGGACTCTGCAAAAAATATTGCAAAGGTTCCGAGAAATGGATAGAATGTGAGGACTGTAACAAGCGCTTTCACTCCTCATGTTCTGATTTGGATAACAGTTAATTGTTAGAAATTGAATCTAGAGCTGGAACTTGGTATTGCAAAGACTGCAAAGCTGACTGTGGTCTTTGCAGTGGTGCTGTCCTTAATGACCACAAAGCTGTTCAGTGTGATCAATGTAAAATGTGGATACACACTGACTGTTCCTTCATTTCAGATGCAGCATATGGCACTTTGGTAAATACAAGCTGCCACTGGATATGTCTGTAGGTCTGTAACTTTTCAGACTCCTTCTTTGATGAATATGTAGAACTGAGTAAGCCAAACAGGTTTGAACCTCTGTCAGGGGATAAGAGAGGCAAATCTTCGACTGCTGATGAAACTAAGTCAAATTTTGTGAAAGGTTTGAAACTTTGCAGTATAAACATAAATGGAATTAGAGGGAAAATTCTTGAACCTTTAGCTTTCCTCGATACATCTCAACCTCATATTGTTGCTATTCAGGAAACAAAGATTGACAGTTCAATTACTACAACTGAGTTTTTCCCTGAAACTTGTCAGTGCTGTGTGTACAGAAAAGATAGGAACTCTCATGGCGGTGGGCCGATGTTGCTCATTCATAGAGACATCCCTCACATGCCTTTCATGGAACTTGAAAATGACACCGAATCTGTCTGGGTTAAGGTTTTTGCAAATAAAACTTCCCACTTCGTAGCAAGTTGGTATCGACCACCAAATGGTACAATCGAAAACTTCCAGTTGTTTAAAGACCAACTGGATTGCATTAAATCGCAGCATAAGGGTAAAAAACTCCCGGCTGTACATGTTCTAGGTGACCTCAACATCAGAGACATTGCTTGGCCCGACAGGCTCAGCAAACAAGGCACAATGCTGAGTCAGTCGGAAGGACAACTATTAATTGACATTATGAACGATCATGGCCTTGAACAAATTGTTAACTTCCCCACTCGTGATAAGAACACATTGGATCTGATCCTTACGACTTTGCCAGGACAATTCGAAGACATTCATTCCCCAGATAAACTAAGTGACCACGATGATGTCTCCGGATATTTAAAAATTCACATCCCACCAAAAAGAAATCTCGGAGGAAGGTGTACTTATATCAGAAAGGTGACTATGAAACTATGAGGAAGGATGCACTCAGATTTGTAAAGGAGAAATACTTTAATGGTCATTCAGATGCTCGGTCTGTACAGGAGAATTTTGATTTGATAACTTCTTTCATTCATACTTCAGCCGAAAATCATATCCCCTCAAAAACAAGTAGGTCTGTATCTTCTATTCCCTGGATCACTCCAGAGATAAGAAGGAACATTCGCAGAAGGAATAAGTTTCATGCAAAGGCAAAAAAGACGGGAAGTGGTAAACTCCGGACAAAATTTGAAAACTTGAGACGTGAAATCAAGACTGATATAAAAATCAGCATGATTTGTATGTGAATAACTTGGTAGGTAATGTAAAGGCAAATCCCAGAGACTTCTACAGATATATTAATAGCCAGAAGAAAGACAGACAAGGTATCCCGCCCCTTAATAAAAGAGGAGGGGGCGGGGTTGCTGAATCAGACTCTGAAAGGGCAGAGGAACTAGTTGGTCAATTCAATGCTGCGTTTAATAAAACTGAGTTCACGGAGGTTCCATTGACTGGAAGATCGGCCCCATTCATGAATAATAGTGTTGTGACAGCTGCAGGAGTGATCAATTTACTGCAAGGCTTAAACCCCAGTAAGGCCTTAGGACCGGATGAGCTTCATCCTAGAGTCCTGAAGGAACTAGCAAATGAGTTGGGTCCAGTTTTTGCACACTTGTTTCAACAGTCTCTTGATACGGGTGAAATCCCCAAAGAATGGCTCTTAGCAAACATCTGTCCACTCTTCAAAAAAGGAGATAGGGCTCTTGCTCGTAATTATCGCCCTGTGTCTCTGACTTGTGTTCTGTGTAAATTGATGGAACATATAGTCTGCTCAAACATCATGGCCCACTTGGACGAACATAAACTTTTGTCAGACAGACAACATGCATTTAGGAAAAGGCACAGTTGTGAAACTCAGCTCAGCACAGTTTTTAATGACTGGGCAAAAATCTTGGACAAAGGGGGACAGGTGGACACATTTATTCTGGACTTCAAGAAGGCTTTTGACACCCCTCCTCATGAACTACTTAAATCTAAGTTATTTGGTTATGGAATTGGGGGAAAGACCCTCAAATGGATAGATTCCTTTCTTTGCTACAGAAAACAGCGGGTTGTTGTTAATGGTGAATCTCCGGAGTGGGCTCCAGTTTTGTCAACTTTTGTTCTCCCTGTACATCAATGATATTTCCACTGACATTGACTCAGAAATAAGACTGTTCGCAGATGACTGTGTTTGTTACCGGGAAATTAGAGATACAGATGACTCATTGAAACTTCAGGCTGACATAGATAGATTAGGATGTTGGGCACGTAAATGGGGCATGAGATTTCAGCCAGTTAAATGCAATATTATGCAGATAACTAGGAAGAGATCTAATAAAGTTGAGGCTTCTTACACATTAGAGGGAACGGTCCTCGAGAATGTGGACTCCATTAAATACCTTGGAGTGACAATCTCACACAACTTGAGATGGAATACTCATATTAGCAACATGTGTACTAAGGCAAATAGAACGCTTGGTTTCCTGGGGCGAAATCTTCATCCGTGCCCTCAGGATGTAAAAGAGGCAGCATATAAAGGTCTTGTACGACCAATCTTGGAATATGGTAGTTGTATCTGGGACCCCAGTGGAGTGGTCCTTAACGATGAAATTGAGAAAGTTCAGAATAGAGCTGCTAGATTTGTAACAGGCAATTACTGCTTTGAAACTGGGAGCATGACTGGAATACTTGGAAATCAAAATGGGAGTCTCTCAAGAAAAGGAGAAAAGACAGTAGGCTAATCCTTTTATACAAAGGTCTAAAGGGTGATGCCAGTATTCCAACAGATGGCCTTGTTCCCCCAGCTAGACACTGTAGAAATCACCATTCGTTGGTTTTTCAGACCCTTAGCGCAAGAACTGACATTTATAAAGAGTCGTTCTTCCCCAGAACTATTAGAGACTGGAATGCCCTTCCCGATTCGATTATTTCGACAGCTGAAAGTGCTGATGATTGTGTAGCTAAATTTACCTCTTTGGTTAGAGCTAGGGACTAACTTCCCACATCACAGGTCCTGGTGTATGAATGTCATTTGACGTGTCACCAGTAACAATTCTGATTCTGATTCTGATTCTGAACGATTTTAACTCTTATCATGCTGTTCACGACAATCCATATCTTTGGAAACAGTGTAGATCCGGATCAGATGACTTCTGAAGAAGCCATCTGATCAGGATCTACACTGTTTGACATTCAGTTTATGAATTTGTAGGAATAAATTACATCAAGTAATCTGATTGGTTCAAAGTCAGAGATGGGTGTGGCTAAAACGAATATTCAACAAGAGAAGGGTTAAAGCGGATTTTACTTAGGGTTGTCACGGACGGTGTCATGACGGTATTATCTAGTTACCATGTGTTATTACACGTGTGTTCTAATTGCGTTTTAATGACATGACGTATCGCCCCCCCCCCCCCCCCCCCGCCCATCAGGGCTGGGAGAAATAGATTTAGCCGCATGGTCCTTCCAAGCAGAGCTGAACTGACCACATTGGAGTACTGGTAAACCGCTTAGAAGGACTAAGCCTGCCCAGGCAAAGTGATGAGTCAGACCGTCCAATGCATATTAGCCTTTTGGTTTTATTGAGCGGCAGGGCTTGAGAAGTCATTTCCTCTCAATGTCGGGTAAAAGTCCCACAAAATTGGAAGCAACGTCTCAAAAATGGCCTGAATAATGTTGACGGGGACGTTAAACCTCAAATCAAACAAACAAAAAACCATGTGTTTTTACACGTGTGTTATTATCATGACGTATCGCCCCCCCCCCCCCCCCCCCACCCATCAGGGCTCGGAGAAATAGATTTGGCCGCATGGTCCTTCCAAGCAGAGCTGAAACTGACCACATAGGAGTACTGGTAAACCGCTTAGAAGGACTAAGCCTGCCCAGGCAAAGTGATGAGTCAGACCGTCAGATGCATATAAGCCTTTTGGTTTTATTGGGCGGCAGGGCTTGAGATGTCATTTCCTCTCAATGTCGGGTAAAAGTTCCACAAAATTGGAAGCAACGTCTCCAAAATGACCTGAATAATGTTGACGGGGACGTTAACCTCAATTCAAAGAAACAAATAATGAATGACGCTATCCAATTAATAATATGTCTTTTCTAATGAATACATCCTACGTATGAACGTCACTCATCAACACTCTATAGCAACATTTCAATCATATTTGTCAAGGATATTCGAAGAATGTGTTGACAGGTTTCCAAGAGAATGTATAACCTATCATTAGATACAAAAGGTAAAGTAATTATCTTAATGGATGATGTTGCAGATATACAACAACTGCGTCTCTTGTAATCAAAATTTTTGTGCTTGCTTAAAAATAGATTTCTGTCAGCTTTTCTTGTTCCAGTACTGTCGTTTTAGAATACACTCGAACTTTGATGGATCGAACCCCTTTTGGACCATGAAAATTAGTTCGAATCAGCGGTAGTTCGTGCCACGGAGGGTTACTATTAGTGTTATACCAGGAGGCATAATGGAGAAAATTGTGGGATATCTTTTCGGTGTTCTGTATTATAAATGTATGTTGTGTGTGCTCAATAGAATCGCGTCGATGGCGCGATTCTAATGAGTACTCACATCATACATTTGCAAGATAAAAGAAGAAATTCTCCATACATTATCCCCATATCGTGATTGGAGAAATTCCCTACGGACCCAAGAACGGGTTCGACACATCCATGGTAAACGAGCCATCGGGGTTCGGGCCATCGAAGTTCAACTGTAACTGTTTTGCACATGTCATAACGCTGCAATAAAAGTATAAACTACAGGTAACAAAGATATCCACGAAATCAGTCAGTCGTTCATAAACTGATCGTCAGAGTTGTATTTATGTGCGAAGAAAATGGAACTCCTAAATCCTCTATCTGGACCAGTTTTGTTTGTTTGTTTGATTTGAGGTTTAACGTCCCCGTCAACACTGTAAAGGTCATTTTGGAGACGTTGCTTCCAATTTTGTGGGACTTTTACACGACATTGAGATGAAATGACATCTCAAGCCCTGTCACCCAACGAAACCAATAGGGTTTATTAGCATGGACGGTCCGCCTCGCACCGCGGTTCCTGGACAGGTTAGATCCTCTGAACAGTTTACCAGTACTAGTGTGCGGGCAGGACTCAGGTCTGCGTGGAAGCATCATGCAGCCCATATATTTCTTCAAGCCCCTATGGGCGGGGGCCATATCTGGACCAGTAGATGATGCAGAGCATTATTTTTTCAATTGTATATATAATTACTCATATACACGTATTCCAGGAAACTTTTTTTTTATCATGACAGATACCTGACGGAATAACTGACCGATTATTCCCGGTAATCCCCGGAATTAAGGAATTAAGAAATCCCCGAAAGAAACCTAGAAGTCATAGGTGTATAGTCTTTCAAAACGCAGTGAGACGTGACTGCACTTATGATTTTGGACTAGTCCGTGTTTTAGGTAAGTCGCCTTCAGTTGGAATTTTACATTGGGAGATATGGTTTTACTTAGATTCGTACTGCATCATACTAATCACCTGGCAATGACTTCTACATAACGGTATTATCGAAAAACGTATTTATTATTTTAAGGTTCCTCAATACATTTGCACAAGAAAAATATAGGTGTGAGATTTGCATGTTATTTTTTCCCAAAATATGATCCTGGTTTACTTTTAAAGTGCCTTTCCTGGAAGAAAAAGGTCTGGAAGTACCAACGGTTATTACAGCAAGTACTTTCTTGCATTAGCAACATCTCTGTGCCTTTGAAAATAAATGCAATTCTGTATTTTTCACTTTTACCAGGAAAAAATGGAACTGCTTTCTAGCCTTTGTATAAGTAACTAAAACAGCTGCAGATCAATAGTTCACATCAATACTAGCGACTCGGACCAAGCTTTCTATCAAAAAGCCTACCTAAATTGAAAACCAGAAAAAAAACTTCATGTTTTTCTTCATGGGCGCTGCCATCTTCTTTTTTTTTGCGGTAAATCTGAATGCTCAGATTTCATCATTTATGCATTCCACATTTTATTTTGCCCATCATCAATAATTAAACCTTGAAAATTCAGCTATGTAGCCTTCTCCCTGCATACAGCATTATGACATCGCCTATCTTGGAAGCCTGTCATCACTGATAAATTATTGTAGCTGTCAAATTGAGGAGATATCCATCTTGCCAACTAAAATTGTATTCATACGCCTTGGAACTAATTTCCCAAAAATAGCAATGGTACACCATTGTTTTTTATTTAAAACGTAATATTCATATTTGAAACTGTCTTGCAACTAATTTCAGGTACTTTCTAACATAATTTGTTTGTTAATTTATGAAAAGTATGCATTCATTTTCCGAACTATTTTTTTATGTGTAACATTGTCCGGATTGTGTTGTTCGGTCCAGCTACAAGTGAACACATTGAGAAAAAGAGATTTTTGAAGCTTTTTTTCATCAAATCACATTACATGCATTGGGCTTCTGTGAGTTTTAACCAGCCTACACATTGGTAAGTAGGTGACACAGCAGATCATTTAATAGATTAGATAAATATAACCTTTGTGTTGTCCAGATGTTCACCTGTCAAAAAATCCCAGATTTGTTTATGGTGGCTCATGTGAACCAATGCAACAAATCGATGGGTAAAAATCATTTCTATACCATTGCAGTTATTGGCAGTTGCACAAAGTTTCTGGTGCTGCACAGGCTGCTTTCAGTCCTTCAGTTCAAATATGGGGATAAACTGTTGGCTTCTCTTAATTTCAATTTTTGGTTTTTGATTTATCAAGTATCAAATCACCCATCCTGTAAACACAATCAGTAACACAGTGAAACTTTGGTGCAGTGATTGCATGAATTGTTATAAATTGCATGACTGAAATATATTAAATGAATAACTGAAAGCACCAAAGAAGGGCAATCATTTTACAAGCTAAATGCAAGAGATTTCAACATCTCTACCCAATCAACGAGCTTGTTGCCAAATTGATAGAACTGGTCATTTTTGGCTACCATACACTGAATTTAAAATAGTACCAGGTGAGGTAATTACATTTTTTTTTTTAATTTTTGGGAATCCTTTATTTTCAGTGCTATTTAGGTATTTTACTTGAAATTCCTCTATTGCAGTACCTAAAGGCAACCTTGAGCCCCATTTCTATAATAGTATTATACACATTGTGGTTCTGTGGATTTAGATATCATTTTTTGCAAAACCAAGGAAAAATGCAATAAATTACTAAAATGGTGACTTTCAAATAAAATATTTGGCTTCAATATTCTTACATTTACATGGACTACTATATGATGAAAAATCTTTTTGGGGAATTATTTGCAAATATAATTTTTTCAAAACCTTAAATATAGCTAAATAACTATATTGAGGAACCTTAAAATCCTGTGAAAAAAGAAATCCGATACCTGCTTCCCCTAAAACATGGAATAGTCTTGCCACGCTTGAACGTTGAACTCTCAAAGGTCGTTGATAAACTATAGGTGGGAGGTATTGCTGAAACAACAACAACAACAAAGCTTTGGTTCTATCATCATACCAAATATGAACAAAATTCATCATATGGTTTGGAATATATGAGCTGTTTAAAACTTTAACATAACATTTCTATGTTCGTGACCTTTGCCTTGAGTTCATGGGCATGAGTGGAGTTTTGCTGAATACAACTTTGGACCTACATCTGCCATCATACCAAATATTAACCAAATCCATCATATGGTTAAGAAAATATCAGCTCCTATAAACTTTAACATAGAATAGTTGTGGGAGGGCCTTAAATCGATTTTGATGGCCAAATCTGCGTCATGGTTTACACGAACGTTTTGCTTTGCACAGCGGCTTCCTGTCCCGTACATGTACATTTGAGTGGTCATACAAATCAAATACCTGTGATAGAACAGAGACGAGGCTCATAGCTAGCACAACTGGTACTACAGATCAAAAGAAAGGAAAACAACAACGTAAAACTTCCGTTTTTTTTTCTTTTGATTGTCATTGACCAGGACTTGATTTTGCTTGAGCGTATGTCGTGTCTCCCACCTCAGTGGTCCGACGGGAGACACGACACACCAAGCAAGCAATTGGGAGAAAAGTGATAGAAGAGATAGTAGAGGAGATGAAAATGAGGTACAGAGGAGAAAGAGGTAAATGAGCGGCAGTGTAAAAAAAGAAGAAATAACAAAAACAGCAATCCCCACCTACCCTTTCCTGCTGCAAGGACAGCTGGCCTTGCCCAGCTGTAAGCCAATACCAGTTGGACGCCCCAGTGACGCAAGATACACGTCACCTTTGCCTCGAGTATACATTACGTTGCAAAAGTTTTCGAACAACCCTTGTAGTTGGGCCAAATACCAGCCATGTACCTTTCACATAACATCTTAATTACAAACAATTTTTTTGTAATCGTATGCGGGGAAACCCCTAAAGGGGTACCTTGGCAAACAGTGCAGACCTTGATCATAACACGGCGTCTGATCAGGGGCACTATTTGCTAATATAAGTGCCGGTCAAAAATAGAATGAAAACAAAAATATAGGCCTGACATCCCTAAAATGACAAATGGACTTGTCCAACATATAGGAATGGAAGAGTTCACTATTATGCAATGGGTAAAAGATCAATATGTTATAATCCCGACGATCTATTTGGGAAAAGTTATCCTATAGTGACCGTTCCGGTCACAGGTGGATTCGGTCGGTTAGTAGACAATATAAGTCGATTGTGACGGTATGTGTCCAAGTAGCTCGGTAGCATTATAGAGAAATATGTCGTTTGATGAAAATAGACATGATAACAAAACAAGAACATATTCACAGATAAGGAATAATTAAATATTGACCAAGAAGAAAAAATGTGTAAATGTGTGCGCGTGTATGTGTGTCAAATAAATAGACTAGTCAGGTGTTCAGATGGCAAGCTTATAGAAAAGGGCTCTTGATGATTGATCGAATTTTACTAAGTATTTGCTGTTGTTATTTTCATGTTTACTGTTATATTTTACTGGTTACCTGCGAATCTTATTGATACTTTGATAAAATTTTGAACGGCAGAAAATAGTGTTGATTTCTGTTGGTTAAGAGTAAAAAATAGCTGTATTTCCGCTAACATGCTGAAAAAAACTTTGGTCAATAGGTAGGAGATTATTTTTTTTATTATTTTATTTTTTCTCCCGAAAAAAAAAAAAAAAAAAACATGGTCGCGCCTGTATTTTTATGTGTTTTTGTTTTTGTACATGTGAATTGTCATGTTGAGACTTGACTGTATATCATAATTCATTTAAGATCCTCAAAAAAGTCAGCTCTGTATTTTGGAAGGCACTAAATGCCAAAAACGTTAACTACAAAAATGTACTTAAAACCCGAAATTACTACGCGAAAATGCAAAGACGACACTGGGTAGGTTCGGAAATTGAAAATGGTAGGGTCGGTGTTTTAATTTTTATTTTGTTCTTTTATTGATAAAATTAGTAGAGTCTGGGGGTCTGAAGCAGGGTCGACCGGGTTAGCGGAAACACGTGTATTTTTTAGATCTTATCTGAGCCCCGCCAAGCGAATTTGGGTCTTCGAGCATTCCGTCATGACAAATTTTAACTGCGCATGCCCAGCCATTCAGAGGGGCCAGGGATATGGCTTTCTGTCTGAAGGTTCCTCTTGATTCACTGCTTGTATGAGCGAGCAGCGAAGGTTCTGGCGAGACTGCGCGGATGCGCAGGCTCGCCTGAACCTACGCTGCTCGCATAGGCGATAAGTACCAAAATCGCTTGGCGGGGCCCATTTAAGCTTGCATCTCCAAAAAGAAGCTTATCAATGTTTAAAAGGTTGAAGGCGTGGGTTGCTGGGAGCAAAACGATGCGGCTATCGGCGTAGCTTGGACGATGAAAAAGTAATGTACTGCATCTTCAACTGCAATATTGTAATTGCACATGGGGCTTGGACAGAGATGATTGGCATGTAAGGCATATAAATCACATTTCAAGTTACTGCAATTATTGCGTATTCGTGCATGTTGCACTGATATGTATCTGTCGCCACTGAGGACGTACGGGGCAACTTTGGTGCTGTTTGGACGGAGTCTTTTCATGCTTTTTTCAGGTGGAGAGACTGTCAGCTTACCGAATTCATTATTCAGCGATTTCCACAGCGACACTGAAGAACAAATACAAGATTTCCTTGTTATTTCAGTTCGAGTAAGGGGAATGACTAGACTATTGTTGTTTTTCAGTGAGTACGGGTTAGTTTTTCTTTCAAAGGGAGGGATAATATCTCGAATATAGTCGAGAGAGAGAGAGAGAGAGAGAGAGAGAGAGAGAGAGAGAGAGAGAGAGAGAGAGAGAGAGAGAGAGAGAGAGACCGTTGTCTGCCTTGTACATAAAGGATAACTTCTGCTCATGTCTTCTTACAGACAGTGGTACCCATCCACATTCCCTGTATATTTTAACTAATGTGACAGACCGGGTTAGTCCAGCGACTATCCGGACTGTTTCGTTCTTTTTTTTTAGCTCTGTTTGGAACAATTGTCCCATACTATTGCCGAGTACTTCAATACTGGCAAAACGTATAAGACGTATATCTGGCTAAGAGCGACTCTGTTAAATGTGTTGTAACGGTTATGGATAAATACCACTTCTACAGCCTTGTTGTAGGAGCCGGCTCTTTTAGCGACGCGGGTAGAGTGGTTGGCTTATTCACGAAGTTAAGCAACGGAGATTGCGGTTAGTACCTGGATGGGTGACCGCGTTGCTTGACTTCGTGGACGACCCGGTACACGCTACATTGGTGGCAGCGGTGGGCTTGAAATAGTGCCGCTGGTTTGTTACATAGACTCCGCCCTCGGGTTTAGCCTTGTGAGGCATGTGTGACTTCGGGACGAAGTCAAGGGATGATGGGGAGAAATGTAACGGTTATGGATAAATACCACTTCTACAGCCTTGTTGTAAAACCGGCTCTTTTAGCGACGCGGGTAGAGTGGTTGGCTTTTTCACTAAGTTAAGCAACGGATATCGCGGTTAGTACCTGGATGGGTGACCGCGTTGCTTGACTTCGTGGACGACCCGGCACACGCTACACACACACGATGCCAATGATTCTAGAGGCACTGTTCACAATATTTCCAACGTCCGATATTACTTTAATTAAGTCCAAGAGGTATGTGAGCTGATACAAAAGAAAAGGGAATTCCATGGAATTCGTTCATATCGTTTTAGGTAAAGAACTTCGGTTTTTAGAGAGTTGAAATTTATTAACCACTGTTTTGACCACGCTGACTAAATATTCAGATCATGGTTAATTATTCCTTCGAGGTCTTGAATTGAGCATGCAGAACAGAACAATGAGCTCTCATATGCAATTGTTAAACTTAAAAGAGAATCAGCTAAGTCGTTAACGTATATAAGAAACAAAAGGGGACTTGGGTAGAGACTTGGGGGAACTCCTGCAGGATCTGATGACGACTCGTTGAGTTCTGTTAGTAAGGTAGTCTGTGACACGGTTTAGAGGTGATCCGCATATGCTATATTGTTTCAACTTGAAAATTAGACCTTTGTGTCAAACCCTGTCAAAAGCTTTTGACGCGTCACAGAAGACCATGCATGAGAATTGATCATTGTCAAAAGTTTGGCAGAAGTGGTGATATATGTCGATATGCTTATAAGTAGGTGAGTGGTTAGGAAGAAACCCAGACTGATATTTGTAAAGGAGATGATTCTCGTGCAAGTGGTTGTAAATATGCTTGAATACTATGCGTTCCTGTAGTTTGCCAATATTACTTAGAGAAATATGGGTCTATAATTAGATGGAAGAGATTTGTCATCTTTTTTGTACAGAGGCAAGACATTTGATTCTTTAAGAGAAAACGCAAACAGACCTTCAGGAATGAACCATTAAAACGAATTGATAATGGTACAGAGATCTCTTTGGCAACTGCCTTTAACATTCGATTACTTACATTATTAGGGCCTGTTGCTTTGTTAGGATTTAGCAAGTTAATTAGTGTTTCAATGTTTGAGGCTGCACATGAAATGTTAGTCAGGGTGTTTGGACATTTTGCTTAAAAAGTAACTGCCGTTTACCCTTGAAATTGAGATAAAATTTTAAGCAATTAGCTTCGTGTTTGTCTGTAAAACAGTAAACATTCCCTGCCCCACATCATAGTGTAGTTTATATTTTCTTGTCCTTTGGGATCATTGATTCTATTGTGGAATTTCGAAAATATTTGAATGTCAATGATGAGGCCTAATTGGCCGAAACTAGCTAGTCTGGCCCAGAAAACATGTACACTCCATATTGTCCAGTTCTGTGATGTATCCCTTGCTTCCAAGGGATAACCCTTTCTAGAACATATTCAGAAGAGGTAAACAAGAGGGCGTATACTACCAGATGTGTTTTTATTTCTAACAAAGTGACGTATGATCTGCCAGGATTTTTTCTTGTCATCGTAGTGGAAATTTGAAAGGGACAATTCCAAACTATTATAAAAGTTTTCTTATGCGTGCTTTTCACTCTGCTGACCATATTTCTGGCATGATTATAGTTTTTCCAGTCATTCGGATTGCCAGATTAGGAGGCCTTCATGCGGACTGAACAAATTATTTGTCTAAATCGTGACGGAAGTAAGGGCGAGGATTGTGGCCACGTAAAATTGATTTAAGCCCCCCCCCCCCCCCCCCCCAGTGGAATTCGTTTCACTGACCGTTCTAAGGCGATTCTTCTGTCGCGGTGTATTATTTTTGTTATGGTTTGTGTTTGAGTGTTTGTATCGCTTATGTTTGGATAGCCAATTGGCCATTTTGTGGGAAAGTAACTGTCCTTTTGACTTTCCGCTATTGATGTTTCCATTAGGGTCTGTTGTTTCATGTTTGTGTTTCTTTCCCTTTGGTGTCTCTGGTGGGAGCTGAGGGTTAATTGTATGTAACGATTCCTGATCATTGCCTTCACTTCTATTTAAAGCTTTTCTGTTTAGTCTGTCTCGGATGCGCATAAAATGGTTGTTTTATTGAATTGAACAAAGTTTTGTCATCAGGCCGAACCGTTACTAGCTTACTTGGAATACTTGTATGAACAAAACTGAGGAAAGTGTGTGTGAATGTTTTAAAGGCTTCATTAGTGGACCCCTCATATATGCAATTTCAGTTGTGCTTCAGTACAAACTGTTTAAGCTGATCGATTTTTTTGAAGGCAAACTTGCCTTTCAAATTACTTTTTGGCGGTGATACCGAAACAGAAATCCTATAACATTGCTTTGTGGTCGCTAATTTCAGACGGGATAACTAGAGTTTCTGAGTCAAGGTATGGGAGATATTCAGGAATTAAGACTTGACTTAACTCAAAGTATTGCTATACTGCTGCTGGTCATGTAATTGCTGGCAGTTTGAAAGTTGTTCCTGATTCTGGGGTGGGGAATATAATTTCTAAAGGACCGGGATGTCGGTTTCCTTCTAGGATTGATTTCAGTAAATGTAGAGATGAAATCGCTGCTTCCTTGAGTGAATTCGGTGATCGATGGTGTAAGCGGGAGTGTGTTGAGCATGGGGCCTTTAAGGACTGGGGGCTTGGCGTTTTGGGGCTGGTGAATAGGCGCGTTTCTTTCTGTTCTCGGGGTGCTGACTTATTACCTCCTGGGCCCGGGGCGTCTTTGCGTCGTCTTGAGCGGGGTATTCGGGGATTTCGTGGGAGATTTGTTTTGGCCCCTGTGGGAGGGGCCGCTGGCGGCGTCGTCGTTGTGTGGCGGCTCCGCTGTGTTGGCACGCTTAAGCAGGAGCTTGGTGGTACTAAGGCCTATGAACTTCAGCCTTTAGCTGAAGAGAGAGCTATAGTAGATGAACATGTTTGTCTTTCATCCACCAAGTTTGCTGTGTGTGTTGGCGAAGGCCAAGACAAGCTTCCTACGCTTTACTGGTTACCAAAACTTCATAAAGGGCCTTGCAGGGCGCAGTTTGTTGCAGGTTCTGGCTCTTGCGCTTCCGCTGGGCTTTCTGGGTTGTTGACTTCCTGTCTTACTGCTATTAAAACGCATGTAATTAAATATTGTGATGGGGTCTTTGAAGGATCGGGGGGAGGTCTGTTTTGGTCTGTAAAGGGTTCGAATGGGGTTTTGGGTGGATTTGGGTCTGGGCATTTTCGTGCTTCTGGTCTGTCTACCTACGATTTTTCCACTCTTTACACTACACTTCCTCATAATCTTATGGGGTGGGGGGGGGAGGCTTTGTGGTTTAATTGAATGGGCTTTTCACAGAGAAGGTTCTCTCTGTCTTGCATGTTGTGTCGGAGGTGCGTTTTTCGCTTCTGGGGAGCGTAAGAATTATACACTTTGGTCATGTCGTAGTGTGTGTGATGCCCTCGCCTTTCTGCTTGGCAGTGTTTATGTTGGATTCGGTGCTGAGTTATTTGGGCAGGTTGTGGGTGTTCCGATGGGTACTGGTTGCGCACCTCTTGTGGCTGGTCTGTTCTTGTATTGTTATGAAAGAGACTTCATTTTGTCGCTTTCCATTGGTATTTGGTGCTAAAGTCATTGCGGTTATATATTTTTCTGACTTTATATACTAAGTCACCATAAAATTCGTGTTCCGATAGACCTTGTTGCAGAAGAGAAGTCCAATATTGAATTTTGAAATTAAATCAGAATGGCGTCTATAAAATTTTGAAAAGGCTTTGCGTAGTTTATGGTACCTATAACCCTGATTAAGAAGTTTAGCCGTTAATAATTTATTACGAGTGTTGAAGTCAGTTACATGACTACAAACTCTAGCAAATCGAATTAATTGCGAAATATAAACGCCATAGGATGGCGCACGAGGAACATCACCATTCAAAAAAGGAAAATTTACAATCTCAAAATCAAAGTAATCGCGTTTATCATAAATGTTGCACGAATCAAACCCATCTACAATAGATAGATGTAAATCCAAAAAACGGGGCCTCGGTATCAGAAGAATTTGCTTTATTTAACTGAAGTTCTGGGGGGTAAATCTGACTGATCAAACCATCGAAATAGGTATAATCAATATTTAATAAATCATCTAAATATCTAGAAGTGGAGCTAAAAGCTTCAATAATTTCAGATTGGTTATCAATCTTACTAAGTAAGTAAGTAAAAAGTAAGTTAATTCTTTTCTTACCGAGGGTAACTCATTTGCTATAACCAATCTTCCACGAGGCTCTCATAAAACATATATCGGTTTTGATAAATTTAACACAACAAAGAAATTATAACACTGAACCGAAAAAGAAACGCAACTCCAAATATATAGAAATAATCATCTTTGCAGAAAATCGATTTAAAGACGCAATAATATAATCATTCCTGAATGTAACTATCATAGAGAGTTAAATTTCCAGTGAATATGTTTGGAACACAAATCCGTTTTGTCATAGAGGTAGTCATTTCACAAGTTCAAAACATAAGCAGTTAATAGCGAGTATATCCTCCGTTTGCATTCAGTCCTGCACGCACACACCTGGTCTTTGACAGGTTTAAACGATTGATCTCTGCCTGGGGAATAGCATTCCACTCCTGTATGAGCGCGAGACGCAACGCTTGACGCGTTGTTGGCGGCTGGGGTCGGTTACGCACGCGCCTACCTAAGACGTCCCACAAATGTTCTATAGGAGAGAGATCTGGACTATACGGAGGCCAGTGCATCACGTCAACGTTGTTTTGCTGAAGAAACGACATGCTGAGCCTTGCTACATGCGCCTGAGCGTTATCCTGTTGAAACGTAACGTTGTGCTGTCGTACATATGGAACAACTACCGGTCGTAAAACGACGTCAACGTAACATTGAGCCGTCAAAGATCCATCAATGAATACCAGGGGCGTTCTATGACCATAAGATATGCCAGCTCACACCATCAACCCACCGCCTCCAAATCGATCACATTCAACCAAACAATTCTCACGATAACGCTCTCCGTCACGCCTATAGACAGGTTGACGGCCGTAAGCTCTGTACTACAAGTACCTGGACTCGTCAGAAAGCATTACATTACGCCACTGAGGAAGGGGAAACAGGTTTGGCCTATGTTGTGTGAACCACGCCATTCTAACCTGACGTTGTCGTGGTGCTAATGGCATACCAACGTACGGACGCAAGCCAAACTCTCGAAGGCGATTTTTGACAGTATCTTCACTTATTCGATTGTTGTGCGTTCCTGGTGTCACCTGAGACGTCTCGACGGTTGTACGGAACCGATTACGAAGGTGGGTTAGACGGATGTATCGGTCCTGTCGACCTGTCGTGACGCGTGGACGTCCACTTCTGGGCCTGTCATTTGTCGTTCCCGTTTGACGTAGACGCTGGTACAAGCTGCAAACTGTGGTTCCAACCTTTGATAGACGGTATATAGTTTATGTTGTGTCTTAATTGTCTTTAATCCGTTTAAATAATGTACTCAAGACAGCTGCACTTGAACACCAATGGCATGAATCTATTTCTAGATTCATAATAAGATTTATTTATAAGTTGGAATAAGATAATAGCTGATTACGAAGGTGGGTTAGATAAATGCTGAATTCGTTGGGAAACGACTATCAAGTAAGTAAGTAAGCAAGTAAGTAAGTAAGTAAAGTAGAAATAAAACAAAGATCAGGAATCGATACAATTAACTTACTCCGTCCATCAAAGACACCAAAGGGAAAGAAACACAAACATTAAGCGACCAGACCATAATGGAAACCTAAACAAAGGAAGGCCATAAGGACAGTTACTTTCCTACAAAATGGCCATATGGCCATCCAAAATAAAAAGACTCAAGTGATACACACAGCGAGATATCGTCGATATACTCACTTGGAAGTTCCTGGCGATGACAGCCTGAGACGTCCCACGTAGAAGCATTTTGACCGCTACGTTACGTTAATCTTGCGTCAAACGTACCACATTCCGTAGAGAAATTTTACCGGACTTTTGAAACCTAAACTCCAGGTAACACAATATGCCAATATGATGAGGTTACTGTAAACATTTAATGTACAACACGAGGAAATGTTGAAAACAACGAATTGCCAATTGGAGCGTTAAACTGTATAGATATCGCCCAAAGTTTTCTGCATAAGAAAGTTTAAAAAGTATGAAAGTAAATCGCAAAATGATTTGCCAGTCAACCTGATGGTTGCATGAAAATCTTTTGGGTTAAAAAGTTACGTTTCTTTTTCGGTTCAATATATAAGCTCTGTACATTAAACTAAAACAGCATCATCATCATCATCATCATCATCATCCGAGTTTTGAGTAACTTGCAGGTACAGGGTCAACACCCACATAAGTTGCCCCTTCCAGGCAGCTGACTTGCTGCACGCATGGCAGAACTCACACCAGATTTACCTGTATGTCTATCATGAGGGTCGATAGCTGAGAGCTTCCATTCTCTACGATCTCTCTTTGTCAACAGGCCATGTTTGGCTTCCGAGGTCCACGTTTTCCATCCGACTGTATGCCAAAGGCTGTCTTGACTGCACCGTTGGAGCGTTCCACATGCCCATACCGACGCAGCCTTCTCGCCTTCGGGATGAGGTCTAGGTTCTCAATGCCAAGCCGCGCAAGTAGCTCACTGAACCTGACGATGTCAGTGCCTTGCAGTTTGTTATTGCAGATATGTTTGATTATTGCCCTGTCATTCCGCTGCAGACGTTAGAGGTTTGGTTTTGTCAATGGCCAAGTCTCGCTGGCATGGAGCATTGCGCGACATATACAAGAACTGTTCACACGGCCACGTGTCTTGAATGAGTGGTGGCGAGAAGACAGAACTGGTAGCAGCTCCTTGAACTTCTTCCAGGCTGTTTTCACACGTGATGTGGTCGAAAGAATACAGCCACTGGCTGCAGAGATCATGTCTCCTAGGTAAAAAAAGGAAGCTACCACCTCCAGCTTGTAAGGTCCGAGTTGGACTTCCCTTTGTGGTCTGCCGTCTAAGTTTAATACACTTTTATTACAGTTGGATATTAATGTTTTGAATTTACAAACTGCCTTTATTGCAATCATGTATACATCGCAGACTTTAGCTAGTCCGGCCCAGAAAACATATACACTCCATATTTTTCAGTTTTGTGGTGTATTCCTTGCTTCCAAAGGATAACCCTTTTATAGAACATATTTAACTTCACTACAGCTGGTGTGTGGGAATGTGTGGCGGCGGTAAAACGTCTCCCTGCCATACATCATAGTGTAGATTATATTTTCTTGTCCTTTGGGATCTTTGATTCCATTGTGGAATTCTGAAAATATCTGAGGGTCACTGATGAGGCCTAATTGGCCGAAACTAGCTAGTCTGGTCCAGAAAACATATACACTCCATATTTTTCAGTTTTGTGGTGTATTCCTTGCTTCCAAAGGATAACCCTTTTATAGAACATATTTATTATAAAATGAATTTTTAGAAATTAAAGTCAAAAGAAAATATCTATTTAGATATTTACACACCCAAACCCAGAGTTTGTCAGGGTAGTATGATATCCATTATGGACATAATGTCTCATTGTATTTATTGTAAGGCAAGTCAATATAGGCAAATCATGGCTAGTAAATCGAAAGTGACGTTTTGCTGTTGTATAATATACATGCAGTTATTGTCTGAATAATGTGTTTATGAAACACTGATGCCCCCAGACAGCGCATGTGAAATATGAAAGCCCTATCACTATCCAAGCAAACGGTGTGGCCAATGTTCAAGTTTTTCAAAAGTAAGTCAAGGTCACAAGGTCAAACGTTGTGGTACCACTAGAAATTCTTGTGACGTAGAATGCTCATGTGAAATATGAAAGCCACATCACTTACCAATCGAAAGTGATGGCCAATGTTTAATTTTTCAAAAAGTAGGCCAAACGTTAAATGCAAGGTCACAAGGTCAGAAACTATGGTACCACTGGAAAGGTCTTGTGACAAGGAATACGCAAGTGAAATAGGGAAGTCATGTCAGCTACCATTCAAATGTTATGCTCAGTGTTAAAGTTTTTGCGGAGAAACAAACAGACAGTCAGACAGACCAAAAACTATATGCGCCCAAACTTTGATTCCGGGTAAAAAAAGGTTTTCAAAAGTCTGTATGTAATGCATTTCTATTGTTCACGCGCTAAAGGTAAGTACACATAATTATCTATGGCTAAATGTGACGTCAGAGATATACATACGCCAATAGATCGCTTACGCCCGGGTGCAGTTCTGACACCTGCAAGCAAGGATCATGTAAGGCGGGTATTCTTCTCTATGAACATGTAAAAAATATCTGTTATACTGAAAGTAAAGCGAGGATGGCATTCTTTCTTTCTTTTTGAGTTAAAATAATGAGACTTGTCGTAAGAAACCGAAAAATTGCATGTGCGAACAACAAAGGCGCATGTCAGCCTGTCGGCGAAGTCTGACCAGCACCTTTGTCGTTCGCTGCTTAGAAAGTCTGATTATACCAAGCAGGCACATGTCGCTAGGGCAACGTCAAATCAATGTCGGTGCGACGTCACGTTGCGCCGACGTAGATTTGACCTTGCACAATTACGTCATGTGCCTGCTGGGTAGAGGCTTCAGTTTGTCTGAAATTCATGCACAAAGGACTATATACAACATAAAACATATAAGAGGAAAATAAAGTTTTGGGACACAACTTGCTACTTGAAGTGACGAGGCTCTGGCAAAGTACGATAGATAAATTCTGCACAATATATGAACATACTGGTGGAAGATTGTTTTGCAATGCATTAGAAATATGATCGGGGTCTGTTGATACATGCAAATGCAAAAGGAATGACCGTGTTTAAGTTTCAAAGCATTAAATGCGATGAAGCACGTGTATCAACAACCCCAACCCCCACAAAAAAAAAAAAAAAAAAAAACAATAAAAATAAAATAAATAAATAAATAAATAAATAATAATAATAATAATAATAATAATAATAATAATAATAATAATAATGATAATAATAAAATAAATAAAAAATCAAGCACGTGTATCAACATATCTCAAACAAACAAACAAACAAACAAACAAAAAGAATCAAGCACATGATGTATCAACAGAATCGAGACAATTCACCGACAAGACAACTCACCAACACGGTTTTTGGAGACAATTCAACGACACAATTGAAGGCAATTCACGGACACTTTTTGAAGACAATTAACCGACACATTTGTTCAAAGGCAATCGATCTGTGACGGATAATTATGATTAGTTGGTAAGCAAAGGTAATTAAAGGCAATTATGAATAAGTGGTGTAATGTGTTCGACTGACCATACCTGTGAATGACTAGACATTTTCTGCCTGTTGGTTAAAAACTGAGAATCGATTATTATGCTAAGAAGGGGAAAGGTTCAAATTTTGACTTATGTTCTGCCTCATTCAGGATGCAGCTGCTGACGGATGAAACTGGAATGGGAATTAGGTTTCCCCGTTGACCTGATGTCACTTAGATTTGACAGGCGGTGAGTTGTTTCAAAGTTTATCTGAGGCTTTTGAAAGTCTCACTGAGGCTAACCTGTAACTTTAAGGATGTTGATTTTTGGGACGGCAATATTAATGATTCGATGATTGAAATTGTAGCATAAATGAGGCTCGAGCCTTGAACAAGGGGCATTTCGTCTCCGAGCTCATCAACCCTACTACGCGACACTGGTTGGTTAATGATTAACTGTCAGTTTCTTATTACATTATAGCTCGCACAACATATAGCTAGGTAATAAATGAAAAAGGTTACTCATAGGAAAGAATACTAAAAAATAAGAAAAAAAAAACAACAACAAAAAAACATATTTCCTTTTATTAGATCAATATTTTCCCCTTAAATCACGCCCCTAAAATAAAATGTGGAAGTTTATTAACGCCAGTCATCCTATTAGGTTGAAACTGATCTCTTGTGTATAAGCAGTATTAGTCTCTTGTCATAAAGATGCAAAAATGAAATAGAGTTATACTATATTCCTTATTTTAATCAAAAGCGTGATAATACATGCAATGTTTTCTTTTTAGCATCTGGGCTATGAATGCAATATATAATTATGTCGATGACTAACTGTTGGTTTTCTTTTGCTCCAGCAATTCTGTTGTTGTATGCTGTCGAGTCCTCAACCTTGTTTCATCTCTGTAGTTTTTTGATTTGTATATTCTCGGAGATGTTACACTGATGAGTTAGGAAGCCTTCATGCGGACTAAACAAAATTAGTGTATACCGCGACAGAGGTAGGGGCGATGATTATGGCCATGTAAAATCGATTTAAGCCCCCCCCCCCCCCAGTGGAATTCTTTCCACTGACCGTTCCAAGGCGGTTCTTCTGTGGCGGTTTATTTATGTTGTTGTTTGTTACTTACTGTCTGTATCACTTGTGTCTTTTTATTTTGGATGGCCATTTGGCCATTTTGTGGGAAAGTAACTGTCCTTATGGCCTTCCTTTGTTTAGGTTTCCATTATGGTCTGGTCGCTTCATGTTTGTGTTTCTTTCCCTTTGGTGTCTTTGATGGATGGAGTAAGTTAATTGTATCGATTCCTGATCTTTGTTTTACTTCTACTTTGTCTTAAAAAAGGTGTCGGTGAATTGTCTTCAATTGTGTCGGTCAATTGTCTTCAAAAACCGTGTCGGTGAGTTGTCTTGTCGGTGAAAATATCAAGAGCGAGTTCGGTCATGGACCGGACTAAGGTAGTGGAAGTCAAATTGCGCATGTTCATTCACAAATGTGATCAAATAACCTCTGGTAGAGCTTTGGTAAACAAACATGGCAGCCCCCATGTCACGATTGGTATTTTTAGGACGTGGAAGAACACCATTTTGAACACTGCAGACATATCAGCGCCGATTCTGACTCTCATATTTTGCACATTTTACATTTTCTTACAAATAAACATGCTTTAACAACACTGAAAATATGTATTTTTCCTTCGGCCAGCATATTTTCTTAATTTTCGCCGCCAACTTGTAAACCGTTTACCAGAGAAACCAACGCTTTAGTCTTATTGGACCAGAGTGACGTCACGACTTTCCCGCCATGGAACCAGAGGTTGTTCGATCAAAGTTTGGTTAACCAGAGGTTAACTATGGTTAATCACGGTTGGTGATCGAACCGCCTGCATGGCACTTCACCGACAAGAAAACTCACCGACACGGGTTTTGGAAACAATTCACCGACACAATTGAAGACAGTTCACCGAAATTTTTTAAAGACAAATCACCGACACATTTGTTCAAATATAATTGACCTGTGAGAGCTGTGACTGATAATTATGATTGGTAATAAAAAGTAATTAAAGGTAATTATTGTTAAGTGGTGTATTGTATTCGACTGACCATACCTGTGAATGACCAGACCTTTCCTGTCTGTTGGTGAACTGTCAAAGACTAGATTATTATGCTAAGACTGGGAGAAGGTTCAAAATCATGACTTATATTCTGTATCTTGTAGGATGCAGCTGCTGAGGGATGCGCACACGCCGTAAAAGTGGAATAGGAACTAGGCTGCCTCGTTGACTTGATGTCACTTAGGTTTGTCTGACGATGAGCTGTTTCAAAGTCTTACTGAGCTTTTGGGAGGTTGATTAATGGCACTGCAATAATCATTCCTCGATCATTTAAATTGTAGAATAAATGAGGCTCGAGTCTTGAACAAGGGGCATTTCGACACCTAATCAAGCCCCTAAAATTAAATGTGAAAGTTTATTTACGTCATTCATCCTATGCGGTTGAAAATTGCATCTGTGTATTACATGTAGCAGCATTAAATTAGTTTCTTGTCATAAATATGCAAAAAAAAAAAAAAAAAATAAAAAAAAAATCAAAAACGTGATAATACATCATTTTATTTTCAAAATAGTGTTTTCTTTTTATCATCAGGGTTATATATGCAATATATAGACGTGTCGGTGAATTATCTTCAAAAAGTGTCGGGGATTGTCTTCAAATGTGTTCTTTGTTAATTGCTTGAACACGTAGTCAGCTCAAACATCATGACCCACTTGGATGAACATAAACTTTTGTCAGACAGACAACATGGATTAAGGAAAAGGCATAGTTGCGGAACTCAGTTGAGCACGGTTATTAATTATTGGGCAAAATTTTGGACAAAGGGGGCAGGTGGACACATTTATTCTGGACACGGTACACGGTTCCAAGGAACTGCACGCCCCTTAGATGGCAGACCACAGAGGGAAGTCCAAGTCGGATCCGACAAGCTGGAGGTTGTAGCTTCCTTTTGCTACCTAAGTGATATGATCTCAGCAGCAGTTGGTTGCGACCTTTTAACCACATCACGTGTGAAAACAACCTGGAAGAAATTCAAGGAGTTGCTACAAGTTCTCTCTTCCCGCCACCTTTCGTACAAGACACGTGGCAATGTGTACAGCCCTTGTGTGTAGAGCGCAATGCTCCATGCCAGTGAGACATGGCCATTGACAAAGCCAAGCCTCCAACGTCTTCGTCGGAATGACAGGAAAATGATCAGACAGATCTGCAATGTCAAGCCACAGGACGCTGTCACCATCAGGTCCAGTGAGTTACTTGTGCGTCTTGGCATTGAGGACTTTACCAACGGTGCAGTCAAGACTATCTGTGACAAACAGGTAGGTGGAAAGCTGGGGCCTGGAAGGCCCAAGATGACCTGGAAGCAGCTGACAGAAAGATACTGCAGAGAATGGAATCTCTCTGTTATCGATCCTAATGATAGACAACCTGGAGATCTGGTGTAAGATCTGCCATGCGTGCAGCAAGCCAGCTACCTGGAAGGGGGCCCGCTTATGTTGGCGTTGCCCTGTACCTGTACGTTAATATGAAAAAAATTCGTTGATGATGATGATGATCGAGAAGGCTTTTGACGCCCCACCTCATGAACTACTTAAATCCAAATTATTTGGTTATGGAATTGGGGGGGGGGGGCTCTCTCAAATGGATAGATTCTTTCCTTTGCTACAGAAAACAGCGTCTTGTTGTTAATGGCGAATCTTCAGTACGGGTGCCAGTTTTATCTGGGGTCCCACGTGGGACTGTTCTTGGTCCGCTGCTATTCTCCCTGTACATTGATGATATTTCCACTGAAATCGACTCAGAAATAAGACTTTCGCAGGCGACTGTGTTTGCTATCGGGAAATCAGAGACACAGAGGATTCAATGAAACTTCAGAAGGACATAGACAGATTAAGATGTTGAGCACGAAAACGGGGAATGCTATTTCAGCCCGTTAAATGCAATATTATGCAGATAACTAGGAAGAGAACAAATAAAATCGAGCGAACGGTCCTCGAAAATGTGAATTCCATTAAATACCTTGGTGTGGCAATCACACGCGATTTGAGACGGAATCCACACATAAGCAACATGTGTACAAAGGCGAACAGATGTTTTTGGTTCCGGAGGCGAAGTCTTCATCAGTGTCCTCAGGGTGTGAAAGAGACAGCATATAAGCGACTTGTTCACCCAGTCTTGGAATATGCTAGTTGCATCTGGGACCCAAGTGGAGTGGTCCTTAATGATGAAATTGAATAAGTCCATAATAGAGCTAAAAGATTTGTAACAAGCAATATCTGCTTTGAAACTGGGAGCACGACTGAAATTCGACAAAAAAAAAAAAATAAGACGGGAGTCTCTCGAGAAAAGGAGAAGAGACAGTAGGCTCATACTCTTATACAAAGTTCCAAAGGGTGCTGCCACCATTCCAAAGTTTTACCTTGTTCCCCCAGCCAGGCACTGTAATAAACACCATTCAATGGCGTTTCAGACCCATAGTGCAAGAAATGAAATTTATAAAGAATCGTCCTTCCCCCGAACCAATACAGATTGGAATGCCCTTCCCGATTCGATTATTTCGACAGCTGAAGGTGCTGAGGATTGTGTAGTTAAGGCATAACTATACCAAGCTTAGTGACACAGAGGCCTTTCTGATATTTAATCTTCATCGGTGTGTCTTAACCCCAAAATTCTGAAACCGAAACGGATGATGGACAAGACTCGGCAAACACAGCAAACCCCCGTCCGAACACACACCGACCGACGTAGCTCATGAGACAGGTCAACTGGAGGCATCAGGCGAGAGACGTCTACCCTAGGACTTATAGGCGTCTCCCACCGAACCAACATCAGCAAACATGGCCCACACTCCACGCTTTTTTTACCTCTTTGGTTAGAGCTAGGGACTAACTTCCAATATCATAGGTCCTGGTGTATAAATGTCAGCTGACGTGTTACCAGTAACAATTCTAATTCTGAATTGTGTCGTTGAATCAGTGTCGGTGAGTTGTCTTGTCATTGAATTAATTGTCTTGTTCCCAATATATGGCCTTTGGAACGCTCGTCGTATTCGCAGAGGTACTTTCACCAGACCGGTGAATGTATGTTGGATGTTGTTTGCCCCCCCCCCCCCCCCCCTGCACTGGTCTTGTTTCGGCGATGAACGTTAGTTCGGTGCCTTAATTGCGCCCCCCCTCCCCCCTGCACTGGTCTAGTTTCGGCGATGAACGTTAGTTCGGTGCCTTAATTGGGTTGGGCGTGGGGATGCAATTATGCCTCACTATGGGGCTCGGTCGGCCTGCTTTGTGTGTGTGTGTGTGTTTGTGTGTGTGTGTGTGGTGCCTTGCTGGTGTTGGGGTCGGAATTTGTCCGGGAATTGTTGGGGTAGAAGTGGAGGTGTTTTTTTTTTCTTTCCTTCCCTTCCAACAACTTGAAGGAAGATGTATGTTGGAGACTGGAGGAATGTATGTGGGGTCTAGGGGGCTTGACTGACACCTGTGGCAGTAGATTTGCGTGTCAGGCGAACAGTGATGGCCCTGATTAGTTGCCACATTGTGTTATTACTGGGCGTGGTTATCATTGTTTGCCTGACCGCATCCCGATGGTGGGATGCTGTACTTAACTTGTGCCTTATTTAACTGTTTTTTGACTAATCAGAATCAAGCTTTAGTTGTTTTACAGTATTTACAGAGTTTATTTTGAGTTGTTGCTTTATTATTATAAATTGTGATTAATAGCGAGCGTTAATAGCGAGCACAGCTCGCGATGCGCGAAGCGCATCGCGAACGAAGTGAGCTCTACGGTAGAGAATCTGACCAAGAAAATTAACATACAGCCCTACATACTTTAAAGCTTAGATCGATCTGACGATTTTTCTTCCATCTGTCTTCCGGAAGTTGTTTAATGGGGCGAAAACGAGGCTGACAGTCTGGTATACCGTGATTTCAGAACATTCGGATGATGTTCAGAGTTTTACCGAAGACAAGTCTAGCGTATGACAACAAATGAACAGAAACGGACCTAATAAACAGAACGGACTTGCAAAAACAACAAAAATCCCGAAGTGCTTATTTTTCATAATTCTCCGACCTTTAAATGTTTAGTCCAGCTGGGCACCGCCACATTGAAAGTACTTTTATTGTACTATAAAATACTGTACATAATGAGGTGTACCTAAAACAAGCAGCTAGCAAAATGTACAAGTTTACAGAAGTATCTGAACAGAATAGAATAGAATAGAATAGAGCTTACAACATCTTAGGTAATAAAATGGCTAAATGTGACCAAATCAGTGTATGAACATAGATAGATAATACCCACAATAATGCTGATCTATCTATCTATCTATCTATCTATCTATCTATCTATCTATCTATCTATCTATCTATCTATCTATCTATCTATCTATCTCTCTATCTATCCATCTATCTATCTGTCTGTTTGTTTTGTTTGATTTGAGGTTTTACGTCCTATCTATCTATCTATCGACATTGAGATGAAATGACATCTCAAGCCCTGCCGCCCAATGAAACCAATAGGGTAGATTATACATCATAGTGTAGATTATATTTACTTGTCCTTTGGGATCATTGATTCCATTGTGGAATTTGTAAATACCTGAGGGTCACTGATGAGGCCTAATTGGCCGAAACTAGCTAGTCTGGCCCAGAAAACATGTACACTCCATATTTTTCACTTCTGTGGTGTATTCCTTGCTTCCAAAGGATAACCCTTTTATAGAACATATTTAACTTCACTACAGATGGTGTGTGGGAATGTGTGGTGGCGGTAAAACGTCTCCCTGCCCTACATCATAGTGTAGATTATATTTACTTGTCCTTTGGGATCATTGATTCCATTGTGGAATTTGTAAATACCTGAGGGTCACTGATGAGGCCTAATTGGCCGAAACTAGCTAGTCTGGCCCAGAAAACATGTACACTCCATATTTTTCACTTCTGTGGTGTATTCCTTGCTTCCAAAGGATAACCCTTTTATAGAACATATTTAACTTCACTACAGCTGGTGTGTGGGAATGTGTGGTGGCGGTAAAACGTCTCCCTGCCCTACATCATAGTGTAGATTATATTTACTTGTCCTTTGGGATCATTGATTCCATTGTGGAATTTGTAAATATCTGAGGGTCACTGATGAGGCCTAATTGGCCGAAACTAGCTAATCTGGCCCAGAAAACATGTACACTCCATATTTTTCACTTCTGTGGTGTATTCCTTGCTTCCAAAGGATAACCCTTTTATGGAACATATTTATAAGCATGCACGGGCCGACTCGCACCGCTTTGCCAGGGCAGGCTTACATGTAGATCCCCTAAGCGGTTTACCACCAGTACTCGTGTGCGGGTTCATTTCAGCTCTGCACGGAAGCATCATGCAGCCCATCTTTTTCTTCAAGCCCCGATGGGCGGGGGCCGGCTGTCTATCTGTCTTTTTGTCTGTCTGTCTGTCTGTATGTCTGTCTAATCTTATCTTATCCTATCCTATCTATCGAAGGGTGTTAGCTGAAATAAAGGGAAAGATGAGTTTGTACAGTGTTAGTATAGTTAAAAGATAAAAAACAGAGATTGGTCTTTAAAGGACAAGCATGAACCCCCAGGCAAACAGCACTACTAAACTGGATTTTTATTAACATGCGGGTACAGGGGCAACATCCACATAAATGAGCCCTTTTCCAGGTAACTGGCTTGATGCACACATGGTAGATCTCACACCAGATTTCCAGGTTTGTCTATGATGAGGGTCGGTAGCAGAGAGCTTCCACTCTCTGCAATCTCTCCGTCAGCTGCTTCAATATCGTCTTGGGGCCCCCAAGGCCCTTGCTTTTCATCTACCTGTATGTCACAGCCAGGGTGTGTTTCACATGTCCATACCAGCGGAGCCTTCTCTCATTCAGGATAAGGTCAGGTCCTCAATGGACCTGATGGTGACAGTGGCTTGACATTGCAGATCTGTCGAGTCATTGACATGTCATTCCGCTGCAGAGACGCTGGAGGTTTGGCTTTATCAATGGCCAAGTGTCACTAGCATGGAACACCGCACTCTGCGCACAAGAGCTTTACACACGGCAACGTGTCTTGAACGAGACGTGATGGGAAGAGAGAACTGGTAGCCGTTCCTTGATTTTCTTCCAGGCTGTTTCACGTGATGTGGTCGAAAAAACACAGCCATCTGTTGTTGAGAGTATGTCTCCTAGGTAGCAAAAGGAAGCTACCGCACCTCTAGCTTGCCAGGTCCACCTTGGACTTCCCTATACGGTATCAGACCCAAAAAATATTCTGCAAATTTTAGCATACCCAAAAAATATTCCCAAACTATACAGGTATAGACTTGTCTTCTGTGAAGAAAACGTGTTTTCACTAATTTTTGCCTATAATGATTGTATTTGGTAACAAAAGAGCTTAAAACAGTTCCTAACAGTATAGCTCTGTAATAACTATAACGCAACTGAATTTTTGTGCAGCAAGGAAAACAAAAACATAATTAAATCAGCTTCTGAGATGGTTGATATAATGTGTCAACAACACGCATTAAGCATTTAAAGCCAAAAATACCAAAGATATTTGATAGTACCCCTACAAAAAAATATCTGCTAAATGGCCAGACCCATAAAAATACCAGGTTCTTCCTACCCCTAAAACCCCCACACACAAAAATGCTAAAATATACAATTGTGACCCCCCCCCACCCCACCGAAAAAATTAGTCCCAGCCTATGTAGCAGGCAACGTTCATAGTACCCCCCCTGGGTCTGCCGTCTAAGTGGCGTGTAGTGCTTTGGCACTGTGTACTCCTGTAATCAGGGTTCTCTGTCAAGTGCATTAGCCCACTGAATTTCTCGTGCTCCCAGAACATGCAGCCATTGCGAAATGTATTGCCCACTCCAGTGTGACATACAACACATGGGAACTCACCTGGCCTCTGCAGTGAGTCTAGGCCAGTACCACAGATGCAGGGGGTCTAGGCCAGTACCATAGACCATGATTTTCATCTTTCCGACATTATCTCCCAGCCCTTTCTCCTCCATTGCTTCTTTCCAAGTGAAGCGCCTCCTGGCACTTTCCTCAAGCGATTCAGCTATGATGACAAGGTCATCGGATTACAGGTCCTCCCAGGGGACTCCAGAGTGGAACTTGTGTGTCATTGCCTTCACTTCTGTTTTTCAAGCACACTGATGAAAAGCAGTGGGCTGAGAACAGAGCCTTGATGAACACGGACACGGTTCCCCACATTAGCATACATGTACACCCCCTCGACCGGTTGCAAAATCCAGTTGTCCACCCCAAGATTGCAGTGCCAACCGGATAATCTTCCAGGATACTTGATTAAATGCCTTCTCCTGGTCTATGAAAGCCATGTAGAATCTCTATTGTTGGCACATTATTGCAGTTGGAAAACTTTATTGAGGAGACTAGGAGATTTGTGTCTTCCAAAACAAAGGAAAACTAAAAATCAGCACATTTTTTTTCTGCATCCCAGTATCTAATGTATGTTCTTTATTTGTTTGTTTGTTGTTGTTGTTATTTTTTTCTCTCCAGAAAATACATTTGAAAACAAACCATTTGTGGAATATACAGGAGATGCATTTACCTCTTTCTAGCCTGTAACGGCTTAGAATCAGTGCCCTGATCCAAAATATTCCATACTTTTTTGGTTACCACAGCAGACTGAACGTAAATCAGAATCAAAAATGTCAGAAAGCCAAAAATTCAAAGACAACGTCTCCTACCATATTCTTTACGGGCCTCCATGGCCTAGTGGTAAGAGCGCTGACTCTTGATCATTAGGTCTCTCACCGCTGTGGTTTGAGCCTCGCTTGGGTTACATGTGAGATGCCAAGTTCTGCAACGGAAGGTCGGGTGGTTTTTCTCCAGGTACCCCGGTTTTCGCCGGTAACAAGACGTTTCGCCCCCAAGACGTTTCCCCCCTGGTCGTTTCCCCCCTAGTCGTTTCGCCTCCCTTTTTGGCCCCTAGTCGTTTCGCCCCCAAACCCTAGTCGTTTCGCCCCCAAAATATTTTCCTATTTTTTAAATATATATATATATATATAAGATTTATTATCTCCATGTGTGACAGAGACAAAGGGAGAGAAAGAGTGAGAGAAGAACATGTAATTTAAATGAAATTATGATGTATTACCTGTATTTGATCAATACCGTCAATCACATTGTTAATTTGATTTGACACATTAATCACGTAATTGATGCGATTAATGACGAGGTGTGAAAACACGTGCTCTTTGCAAGGTTATATGTCTTTAATTATCGCTTAAGCACCTTTACAGGTTTTGTTTTAAATTGGTCGGTTGGTTCGTCAAGAGAGTCGGTCAGCAAAGATTAATGCTGAGGTGCGAAAACACGTGCTCTATGAAAAAATAAATGTCTTTAAATTGGTCGGTTGGTTCTTTAACAGTGTCGGCAAGCAACGGTTGAAAATGGTAAAATTGTCACAATTGGTTCATCTTTAGTTTCTAGAAAATCTTTCAAACGCCGACGATAGCAATATATAAGCTTCGCCCAAAGATCCCAGCATCATTCATCTTTGAATTCGCCAAATACGTTTATCAAGGTCTTCTGAAGTAGAATATTGTCCTTTTTGTGTGTCGCATGTCAGAAGGAAGTAGACGGCCGCCGCCATTCTATTTCTTGTGATGTGTGTGTGTCTGTGTGAGCGATGGGAGCATCGCCTATGTGGGACAGATAAGACTGATTTATTGATTTATTTATCACTCAAGTTACACGTTCATGTTTTTAATTTAATGTTGGTGTTTACTTTATTTTTTCTTATTATTTTTTTTGTTAATTGTACTCTGTTTTTGTTATAACATTTTTTTCAGACCAGACAAAGTACTTGTAAACCTATATATTGCAAACATGGTTTGAGAATTCTTGTTACAGCCGCTATATTGTGAGGATTCTAACGAGTGCACACAGCCTATGACTTTGAACGGAAATAAGTAAAATAATGAACACCCCGTAAACATCAGTTTTCTCTATATAAAGTGAGGTTAAGGTGGATGTTTTTGAAGTAAACAGCCTCAATGATTTTAGTGTAACAAGTCCTAGTCACACCTCTCCGAGTGGCCACTTTTAAGGCCCGGTTCCAGCCGGTAACTAAGGACAAGTTATCCTTAAGCTGACGTGACAAGGACATGATGCTTCTTAAATATTTGCCTCTTCTCACCTCTTATAAAAGTGAAACTTAGTTTTACAGGAAAAAGTGGGCGAAACGACTAGGGGACGAAACGACCAGGGGGGCGAAACGACTAGGGAGGAAACGACCTGGGAGGAAACGTCTTGGGGGCGAAACGACTAGGGGAGGAAATGGTTTGGGGGCGAAACGTCCCGGAATCTTTTTCGCCCACCTCTGATTAACGATCGACTCGATATAAGTGAAATAATCTTGAAAGGGCCGTAAAACCTAAACAAACAAAAAAAAAAAAACTACCATATTCTAGTTCTGATGTAACTGTGGTGTTACCAGCTTTGATGGCTTAGTGGTGGAGTGTCCGCTTTGGGATGCGGTTGTAGGTCTCGATCCCCGGCTATGTCATGCAGTTGATGTTACTTGTTTCTGATAGATATCAGAATCAGATATCTTTCAGATATGTTAAGTTAAATAAAGTTTTTATCCTCATCACTGTTTATGAGCTACTATGCTTTGTTATTACAGCATCAGTTTCGTGGAATTATTTAGTTGCATAGACTCGTGTATGCTATGCTGTGCTCGCTCTTAGGCTAAGCCTATTTACATATTATGCTGCCACATGGTGGCCCATGATTGGAAATAAACTTTATTCTATAGACGGATCCAATGTTTTGACACGTGACCTTGTTTACATGTTATTGCGCATGCGCAAAATTACTTTTCCATTTGATAACGATCTTTCGTGGTTGGCAAAAAGCCCCTGGTTCCATATAAACACATTGTAAATAGGTTTAATATTACGGGCATATTTTAGTTGATTGATCGAATTACACTTTAAATGAGTAGATAAATATATTTTAGAGTTTATTCCTGCATCTTCCGCGTTTTTAGTCATTCATTCTGCGCGCTTTATTGCAAAATATTAAGACCGTCCCGCCTCGTTACTTGCATAAGTTTAACAGGTAATAATCATCAAAACATCCCCAAATCTTCTAGAAACCAATAATTACTAGCCAAGACATGTCTATTATAGAAGTTTAGAGGTCAATTGTGTCGTTTCGACTCCAAACAAAATACAATTTTACAGAAAATAACATCGCATTTACAATGGCGATAAACGGCCAAATACGTTTTTTGCCCACCACCGGTAAGTCCCGGCAAATAGTATTATTGAGCGATGACGTAGTGTTTGGATGTGTCTATTCTATTCCAGACCGGATGTCGATGTTGTTATTTACAAATGGCGTTTGAGTAAAAGTAAGCAGACAAGTTCAATTTCAACAACAATTTATGTCTTTGTTTTATCAACAGAACAACATTTGTTAAGGGAAATTATTTTTGTTTATTATGCTATGTTTAACTTCAAACGTTTCTCATGCATTTATCTTTTTAAAAGCGAAGGATTAGCTCCATATATCCGATGCAATATGTTTTCGTGACTCCATTTTTTTTTTGGCTTCCAATTTCGATTGAAAGCCATTTAGATTGGATTGGTGATACCCCATTTTATTTCTAACCGTCTTATGACGTAACTAGGGCAATATCCTATTATTTAAGCCGCGGCTCTGATAATTTTCTGATATTTTTCCGACCCGTTTTTTTGCCGAATTTTTTTAGTATAAAAATGGGCCCCGGAAATGCATAGTTAAAACAGTTATTATTACACAAAATGAAATCATATGGCGTGAGGGGGCAAATTAATAATTGGCTAAGCTCTTTCTTGAAAGAAAGGATGATGAACGTTTTATGTGAAGGTGAACACTCTGAAAGTATTACAGTCGAGTCTGGCGTCCCTCAAGGAACCGTTCTTGGTCCACTCATGTTTTTATGTCATATTAATGATCTTCCTGACTGTGTAAAATCGCAGGTCCGCCTGTTTGCGGACGACTGCTTATTGTATCGAACAGTTAAAAGTCATAGAGATCAAGAAGTATTGCAGAATGACCTGAGTGAACTCGAAAAATGGGCAAAAACCTGGGGAATGCGGTTTAACGCGAAGAAATGTTATATCATGAGCGTCAGAAACACAATACCACACTTTTACCAACTTGACAATACCATTCTACAACAAGTTTCCTCAAATCCATATCTGGGACTGACATTATCAGATGATTTAACATGGAAAACCCATATAAATAATATTTGCAAGAAAGCAAACTCTACACTTGGTTTTATACGGCGGAACCTGAAAAACTGTCCATTTGAATGCAGAAAACTTGCTTATATATCACTAATCAGATCAACGCTGGAATACGGATCCGTCATATGGGACCCCTATATCCAACAGGACATAAATGCCATCGAAAAGATTCAGAGAAATGCTGCTCGCTTCATAACAAAAGACTATAAATCTAGAGAATCCGGCTGCGTCACCAGTATGCTAGAAAGGCTAAACCTTCCAACACTTCAGAAACGACGTGAAATCGATAGACTGGTTTATATGTTCAAGGTAGTGGGCGGTACGGTACCGGCTATAAATGATGACAAATATTTCGTCCCTTTAAGGCCAAAAAGACAGATAAAAGCTAGACAGTTTCAAAATTACCAATCCACAAATTTTGTTGAAAAGTGTGTAACAAACAACTTAAGGTGTTTTAAAGTGCCAGATTCTAACACTGAACAGTACAGAAACTCTTTTTTTGTGAAGACTGTGATTCACTGGAACCAGCTGGACGACAGTGTGATCAGCGCAAAAACAGCCGAGAGCTTTAGAACAGCTCTCCAGAGTTACTAAGTAACTAGCGCACTCTCTCCCTAAGTATTATACCAGTATTGGTCTCTAAAGCTGGAGGTGTGTGGCTGACGACTCAGATTGGTCGCGCCATGGTCTTGCTCATTGTGACTCATAGCGAATAATTCCTAACTAGTTTCTGCCTAATAGTAGGCTTTCATCAGAGGATGTGTGCGCTTGTCACAGATTTGTGACGAGCTGTGCGATTTTCGCTCTTTATATACCCTCTGGGTCACCCATGGTTACCCATCATTATGTATGTAGACCGGCCCTTTTGGGGGCTGGTGGGCAATTTCTGCCTTTGTGAAGACTGTCACCGGCCCTTTGGGGGCCGGTTGACGTTATTTCCATTTCGTTGTTATGGAGAGAACGTCGTCACCGGCCCCTGGGGGCCGGTGACGTCATAATCCATTGTTATTAATGGGCACAAGACGTTCACCGGCCCCTATGGGGCCGGGCGACGTTTTCCTTTACTATTTTGGTTAGGATTGTGGCATTAGTTGGTCCGTTTGGGGCCGCTTTGTATTATCGGTAGCCTAAATACATGTATTTATATGTATCGTATGTATTTTATTGTCGGCACCGGTACCGATTTTTGGACAGTCTTTGAAAGGGAATACATTTTCGCTGTTTATTTACAGGCTTTGTGGGGTTACTGAAGTGAGGCGCATTTGCAATTTATTGTTAATTTATGTTAATTGACGGGTGGGATGGGGGAGAGAATGTTAGTATAACATGTATAAGATGATTGTTTACATGCAGAGGTATGAAATTGTTTATAATAAACGGTCAAAATGAAACTTATTTGTTTTCATTTACATACCTTTATTTCGAAGTTGGCCATTGTGAATAAATCATCACTTAAGGAGAGTTCTGTATTGAATTTCTCTTCTAGGAAAGGTCCTAGAATTCTATCTAATTTTTCTATTGTGAAGTCCCGTGTGTTCGGGTCCTTGGCACTTCGACTTTCCCCTGTAATTCCTTCGTGTTTGTTACGAATATGCTCACACATAGAATCTTTTCTAGTGAATAATAGCCCACAATGCTGGCATAAGATACGGAGTCCTTTGTGTGCCGTTTCCAGGTGTCTCCGCAGGCTTTTTAGGTGTTTGTATGTCTTGTTACATTCCAAACATGGATGCATTTCCGTAGTTAGCTATTAGTGCGACAATTGTGCGACGTTATGACGTCCTCTTTATGCCAGTTTTGGGGCGTCTTTGCCCCGTAATTGCAAACGTATTTGAGCTAACTAATAGGTTGCGTGTTCGGGATAGAGAGAGGAGTAAGGGGACATAAATGTGAAAGGTGCATGGCTGAAATTTCCTGTCTCTATCCCTGAACATAAGTCCCGACCGGTCGGAGAGTGTGTAGCTGATAGATCCAGTACAATTCCTTGATTATTCGGGGTTTGTACTCCTATGGTCATCAGGGTCTGATGGTAAGATTTCAATAATTTGAAATATCATTTGTTCGAGGGCATGGTCAAGGAGGTTGAAATGGTTTGCCACCGGCGTATCCCGTTTTTTCGGGTGTCGCGCTGGTGTTCCGTCATTCGAACCTTCTTGATAAGCCTCGATAGGATTCTTGTGGCTTCTTTATAGGCCGGTTGGATCTGTGCCGGTAACTTTAGCGTCTTCCTTCTTAGACGGCTCCTCTTCCGAAGTGTTCTCCCTGGTCCTCTTCTTGGAACTCTTCTCTTTGGGAACAACCGTAATTCGCGACGAACTGGCTGACGCAGACGTCAGGGTCAGATTGCTCAGGCTTGAGCTAACTGACATGTCGCTGTTGGTCTGTGTTGGACTTCTCCAATGGAACGCTGACCCGGCGCATCCGTCTCCGAGCGAAGAAGGGGTGCATTAAAGCTGGAGGTGTGTGGCTGACGACTCAGATTGGTCGCGCCATGGTCTTGCTCATTGTGACTCATAGCGAATAATTCCTAACTAGTTTCTGCCTAATAGTAGGCTTTCATCAGAGGATGTGTGCGCTTGTCACAGATTTGTGACGAGCTGTGCGATTTTCGCTCTTTATATACCCTCTGGGTCACCCATGGTTACCCATCATTATGTATGTAGACCGGCCCTTTTGGGGGCTGGTGGGCAATTTTTGCCTTTGTGAAGACTGTCACCGGCCCTTTGGGGGCCGGTTGACGTTATTTCCATTTCGTTGTTATGGAGAGAACGTCGTCACCGGCCCCTGGGGGCCGGTGACGTCATAATCCATTGTTATTAATGGGCACAAGACGTTCACCGGCCCCTATGGGGCCGGGCGACGTTTTCCTTTACTATTTTGGTTAGGATTGTGGCATTAGTTGGTCCGTTTGGGGCCGCTTTGTATTATCGGTAGCCTAAATACATGTATTTATATGTATCGTATGTATTTTATTGTCGGCACCGGTACCGATTTTTGGACAGTCTTTGAAAGGGAATACATTTTCGCTGTTTATTTACAGGCTTTGTGGGGTTACTGAAGTGAGGCGCATTTGCAATTTATTGTTAATTTATGTTAATTGACGGGTGGGATGGGGGAGAGAATGTTAGTATAACATGTATAAGATGATTGTTTACATGCAGAGGTATGAAATTGTTTATAATAAACGGTCAAAATGAAACTTATTTGTTTTCATTTACATACCTTTATTTCGAAGTTGGCCATTGTGAATAAATCATCACTTAAGGAGAGTTCTGTATTGAATTTCTCTTCTAGGAAAGGTCCTAGAATTCTATCTAATTTTTCTATTGTGAAGTCCCGTGTGTTCGGGTCCTTGGCACTTCGACTTTCCCCTGTAATTCCTTCGTGTTTGTTACGAATATGCTCACACATAGAATCTTTTCTAGTGAATAATAGCCCACAATGCTGGCATAAGATACGGAGTCCTTTGTGTGCCGTTTCCAGGTGTCTCCGCAGGCTTTTTAGGTGTTTGTATGTCTTGTTACATTCCAAACATGGATGCATTTCCGTAGTTAGCTATTAGTGCGACAATTGTGCGACGTTATGACGTCCTCTTTATGCCAGTTTTGGGGCGTCTTTGCCCCGTAATTGCAAACGTATTTGAGCTAACTAATAGGTTGCGTGTTCGGGATAGAGAGAGGAGTAAGGGGACATAAATGTGAAAGGTGCATGGCTGAAATTTCCTGTCTCTATCCCTGAACATAAGTCCCGACCGGTCGGAGAGTGTGTAGCTGATAGATCCAGTACAATTCCTTGATTATTCGGGGTTTGTACTCCTATGGTCATCAGGGTCTGATGGTAAGATTTCAATAATTTGAAATATCATTTGTTCGAGGGCATGGTCAAGGAGGTTGAAATGGTTTGCCACCGGCGTATCCCGTTTTTTCGGGTGTCGCGCTGGTGTTCCGTCATTCGAACCTTCTTGATAAGCCTCGATAGGATTCTTGTGGCTTCTTTATAGGCCGGTTGGATCTGTGCCGGTAATTTTAGCGTCTTCCTTCTTAGACGGCTCCTCTTCCGAAGTGTTCTCCCTGGTCCTCTTCTTGGAACTCTTCTCTTTGGGAACAACCGTAATTCGCGACGAACTGGCTGACGCAGACGTCAGGGTCAGATTGCTCAGGCTTGAGCTAACTGACATGTCGCTGTTGGTCTGTGTTGGACTTCTCCAATGGAACGCTGACCCGGCGCATCCGTCTCCGAGCGAAGAAGGGGTGCATTAAAGCTGGAGGTGTGTGGCTGACGACTCAGATTGGTCGCGCCATGGTCTTGCTCATTGTGACTCATAGCGAATAATTCCTAACCTGACCATGCCCTCGAACAAATGATATTTCAAATTATTGAAATCTTACCATCAGACCCTGATGACCATAGGAGTACAAACCCCGAATAATCAAGGAATTGTACTGGATCTATCAGCTACACACTCTCCGACCGGTCGGGACTTATGTTCAGGGATAGAGACAGGAAATTTCAGCCATGCACCTTTCACATTTATGTCCCCTTACTCCTCTCTCTATCCCGAACACGCAACCTATTAGTTAGCTCAAATACGTTTGCAATTACGGGGCAAAGACGCCCCAAAACTGGCATAAAGAGGACGTCATAACGTCGCACAATTGTCGCACTAATAGCTAACTACGGAAATGCATCCATGTTTGGAATGTAACAAGACATACAAACACCTAAAAAGCCTGCGGAGACACCTGGAAACGGCACACAAAGGACTCCGTATCTTATGCCAGCATTGTGGGCTATTATTCACTAGAAAAGATTCTATGTGTGAGCATATTCGTAACAAACACGAAGGAATTACAGGGGAAAGTCGAAGTGCCAAGGACCCGAACACACGGGACTTCACAATAGAAAAATTAGATAGAATTCTAGGACCTTTCCTAGAAGAGAAATTCAATACAGAACTCTCCTTAAGTGATGATTTATTCACAATGGCCAACTTCGAAATAAAGGTATGTAAATGAAAACAAATAAGTTTCATTTTGACCGTTTATTATAAACAATTTCATACCTCTGCATGTAAACAATCATCTTATACATGTTATACTAACATTCTCTCCCCCATCCCACCCGTCAATTAACATAAATTAACAATAAATTGCAAATGCGCCTCACTTCAGTAACCCCACAAAGCCTGTAAATAAACAGCGAAAATGTATTCCCTTTCAAAGACTGTCCAAAAATCGGTACCGGTGCCGACAATAAAATACATACGATACATATAAATACATGTATTTAGGCTACCGATAATACAAAGCGGCCCCAAACGGACCAACTAATGCCACAATCCTAACCAAAATAGTAAAGGAAAACGTCGCCCGGCCCCATAGGGGCCGGTGAACGTCTTGTGCCCATTAATAACAATGGATTATGACGTCACCGGCCCCCAGGGGCCGGTGACGACGTTCTCTCCATAACAACGAAATGGAAATAACGTCAACCGGCCCCCAAAGGGCCGGTGACAGTCTTCACAAAGGCAAAAATTGCCCACCAGCCCCCAAAAGGGCCGGTCTACATACATAATGATGGGTAACCATGGGTGACCCAGAGGGTATATAAAGAGCGAAAATCGCACAGCTCGTCACAAATCTGTGACAAGCGCACACATCCTCTGATGAAAGCCTACTATTAGGCAGAAACTAGTTAGGAATTATTCGCTATGAGTCACAATGAGCAAGACCATGGCGCGACCAATCTGAGTCGTCAGCCACACACCTCCAGCTTTAATGCACCCCTTCTTCGCTCGGAGACGGATGCGCCGGGTCAGCGTTCCATTGGAGAAGTCCAACACAGACCAACAGCGACATGTCAGTTAGCTCAAGCCTGAGCAATCTGACCCTGACGTCTGCGTCAGCCAGTTCGTCGCGAATTACGGTTGTTCCCAAAGAGAAGAGTTCCAAGAAGAGGACCAGGGAGAACACTTCGGAAGAGGAGCCGTCTAAGAAGGAAGACGCTAAAGTTACCGGCACAGATCCAACCGGCCTATAAAGAAGCCACAAGAATCCTATCGAGGCTTATCAAGAAGGTTCGAATGACGGAACACCAGCGCGACACCCGAAAAAACGGGATACGCCGGTGGCAAACCATTTCAACCTCCTTGACCATGCCCTCGAACAAATGATATTTCAAATTATTGAAATCTTACCATCAGACCCTGATGACCATAGGAGTACAAACCCCGAATAATCAAGGAATTGTACTGGATCTATCAGCTACACACTCTCCGACCGGTCGGGACTTATGTTCAGGGATAGAGACAGGAAATTTCAGCCATGCACCTTTCACATTTATGTCCCCTTACTCCTCTCTCTATCCCGAACACGCAACCTATTAGTTAGCTCAAATACGTTTGCAATTACGGGGCAAAGACGCCCCAAAACTGGCATAAAGAGGACGTCATAACGTCGCACAATTGTCGCACTAATAGCTAACTACGGAAATGCATCCATGTTTGGAATGTAACAAGACATACAAACACCTAAAAAGCCTGCGGAGACACCTGGAAACGGCACACAAAGGACTCCGTATCTTATGCCAGCATTGTGGGCTATTATTCACTAGAAAAGATTCTATGTGTGAGCATATTCGTAACAAACACGAAGGAATTACAGGGGAAAGTCGAAGTGCCAAGGACCCGAACACACGGGACTTCACAATAGAAAAATTAGATAGAATTCTAGGACCTTTCCTAGAAGAGAAATTCAATACAGAACTCTCCTTAAGTGATGATTTATTCACAATGGCCAACTTCGAAATAAAGGTATGTAAATGAAAACAAATAAGTTTCATTTTGACCGTTTATTATAAACAATTTCATACCTCTGCATGTAAACAATCATCTTATACATGTTATACTAACATTCTCTCCCCCATCCCACCCGTCAATTAACATAAATTAACAATAAATTGCAAATGCGCCTCACTTCAGTAACCCCACAAAGCCTGTAAATAAACAGCGAAAATGTATTCCCTTTCAAAGACTGTCCAAAAATCGGTACCGGTGCCGACAATAAAATACATACGATACATATAAATACATGTATTTAGGCTACCGATAATACAAAGCGGCCCCAAACGGACCAACTAATGCCACAATCCTAACCAAAATAGTAAAGGAAAACGTCGCCCGGCCCCATAGGGGCCGGTGAACGTCTTGTGCCCATTAATAACAATGGATTATGACGTCACCGGCCCCCAGGGGCCGGTGACGACGTTCTCTCCATAACAACGAAATGGAAATAACGTCAACCGGCCCCCAAAGGGCCGGTGACAGTCTTCACAAAGGCAAAAATTGCCCACCAGCCCCCAAAAGGGCCGGTCTACATACATAATGATGGGTAACCATGGGTGACCCAGAGGGTATATAAAGAGCGAAAATCGCACAGCTCGTCACAAATCTGTGACAAGCGCACACATCCTCTGATGAAAGCCTACTATTAGGCAGAAACTAGTTAGGAATTATCCGCTATGAGTCACAATGAGCAAGACCATGGCGCGACCAATCTGAGTCGTCAGCCACACACCTCCAGCTTTAATGCACCCCTTCTTCGCTCGGAGACGGATGCGCCGGGTCAGCGTTCCATTGGAGAAGTCCAACACAGACCAACAGCGACATGTCAGTTAGCTCAAGCCTGAGCAATCTGACCCTGACGTCTGCGTCAGCCAGTTCGTCGCGAATTACGGTTGTTCCCAAAGAGAAGAGTTCCAAGAAGAGGACCAGGGAGAACACTTCGGAAGAGGAGCCGTCTAAGAAGGAAGACGCTAAAGTTACCGGCACAGATCCAACCGGCCTATAAAGAAGCCACAAGAATCCTATCGAGGCTTATCAAGAAGGTTCGAATGACGGAACACCAGCGCGACACCCGAAAAAACGGGATACGCCGGTGGCAAACCATTTCAACCTCCTTGACCATGCCCTCGAACAAATGATATTTCAAATTATTGAAATCTTACCATCAGACCCTGATGACCATAGGAGTACAAACCCCGAATAATCAAGGAATTGTACTGGATCTATCAGCTACACACTCTCCGACCGGTCGGGACTTATGTTCAGGGATAGAGACAGGAAATTTCAGCCATGCACCTTTCACATTTATGTCCCCTTACTCCTCTCTCTATCCCGAACACGCAACCTATTAGTTAGCTCAAATACGTTTGCAATTACGGGGCAAAGACGCCCCAAAACTGGCATAAAGAGGACGTCATAACGTCGCACAATTGTCGCACTAATAGCTAACTACGGAAATGCATCCATGTTTGGAATGTAACAAGACATACAAACACCTAAAAAGCCTGCGGAGACACCTGGAAACGGCACACAAAGGACTCCGTATCTTATGCCAGCATTGTGGGCTATTATTCACTAGAAAAGATTCTATGTGTGAGCATATTCGTAACAAACACGAAGGAATTACAGGGGAAAGTCGAAGTGCCAAGGACCCGAACACACGGGACTTCACAATAGAAAAATTAGATAGAATTCTAGGACCTTTCCTAGAAGAGAAATTCAATACAGAACTCTCCTTAAGTGATGATTTATTCACAATGGCCAACTTCGAAATAAAGGTATGTAAATGAAAACAAATAAGTTTCATTTTGACCGTTTATTATAAACAATTTCATACCTCTGCATGTAAACAATCATCTTATACATGTTATACTAACATTCTCTCCCCCATCCCACCCGTCAATTAACATAAATTAACAATAAATTGCAAATGCGCCTCACTTCAGTAACCCCACAAAGCCTGTAAATAAACAGCGAAAATGTATTCCCTTTCAAAGACTGTCCAAAAATCGGTACCGGTGCCGACAATAAAATACATACGATACATATAAATACATGTATTTAGGCTACCGATAATACAAAGCGGCCCCAAACGGACCAACTAATGCCACAATCCTAACCAAAATAGTAAAGGAAAACGTCGCCCGGCCCCATAGGGGCCGGTGAACGTCTTGTGCCCATTAATAACAATGGATTATGACGTCACCGGCCCCCAGGGGCCGGTGACGACGTTCTCTCCATAACAACGAAATGGAAATAACGTCAACCGGCCCCCAAAGGGCCGGTGACAGTCTTCACAAAGGCAAAAATTGCCCACCAGCCCCCAAAAGGGCCGGTCTACATACATAATGATGGGTAACCATGGGTGACCCAGAGGGTATATAAAGAGCGAAAATCGCACAGCTCGTCACAAATCTGTGACAAGCGCACACATCCTCTGATGAAAGCCTACTATTAGGCAGAAACTAGTTAGGAATTATTCGCTATGAGTCACAATGAGCAAGACCATGGCGCGACCAATCTGAGTCGTCAGCCACACACCTCCAGCTTTAATGCACCCCTTCTTCGCTCGGAGACGGATGCGCCGGGTCAGCGTTCCATTGGAGAAGTCCAACACAGACCAACAGCGACATGTCAGTTAGCTCAAGCCTGAGCAATCTGACCCTGACGTCTGCGTCAGCCAGTTCGTCGCGAATTACGGTTGTTCCCAAAGAGAAGAGTTCCAAGAAGAGGACCAGGGAGAACACTTCGGAAGAGGAGCCGTCTAAGAAGGAAGACGCTAAAGTTACCGGCACAGATCCAACCGGCCTATAAAGAAGCCACAAGAATCCTATCGAGGCTTATCAAGAAGGTTCGAATGACGGAACACCAGCGCGACACCCGAAAAAACGGGATACGCCGGTGGCAAACCATTTCAACCTCCTTGACCATGCCCTCGAACAAATGATATTTCAAATTATTGAAATCTTACCATCAGACCCTGATGACCATAGGAGTACAAACCCCGAATAATCAAGGAATTGTACTGGATCTATCAGCTACACACTCTCCGACCGGTCGGGACTTATGTTCAGGGATAGAGACAGGAAATTTCAGCCATGCACCTTTCACAGTATTGGTCTCTACTTAGTAAAGATACAGATACAGTTATTTATAGATTAATTTATCTTCTTTATTCCGTAATCGATTTCGTTTTTATATTGTGCGTGTGTGTTTATGTTTTCTTTCTTTTTCTAAACATTATATTTATTTTTTCTTTCTTTTTCTAAACATTCTATTTATTCCGTAGTAATCCATAGATATTCCAGCCAGCAAAGGATGTCGGGCCAACGTCGGGTCGACAGCGATAGGACGTGGCATCGCCTTATTGCTTGGCATCGTCGTAACGTTGGCCCGCTGTTTTGTGCTGGCTGGGATGGTGAGAGAGAAAAGAAAACTTACTTTATCTCATTGACGCAGGTGTGTATTGTCTCACCGTCCCGTCCAGCCATTCATACCTGTTGTTTCCCACATGATAAGCATAAAGTTTATATTTTCTGTCATCAAAAAGTTTGAATAAATCTTCGAAATGTTTATACCCAGTTTCATCTCTACATAGAGAATTCAGTCGAGCCCACTCCAAAAAAATCACAGGGTTTAGTCCATTCACATACACAAACGCTGTCACGAGCAGACGTTCAAATCATCATCATCATCATCAACGGATTTTTGATTAACGTGCAGGTACAGGGGCAACGTCCACATAAGTGGGCCCCCTTCCAGGTAGCTGGCTTGCTGCACGCATGGCAGATCTTACACCAGATCTCCAGGCTTGTCTATCATGAGGATCGATAGCAGAGAGCTTCCATTCTCTGCAATCTCTTTCTGTTAGCTGCTTCCAGGTCATCTTGGGCCTTCCTGGCCCCCGCTTTCCACTTACCTGTATGTCACAGGCAGTCTTGATTGCACCGTTGGAGCGTTCCACATGTCCATACCAGCGAAGTCTTCTCTCTTTCAGGATGAGATCCAGGTCCTCAATGCCAAGACGCTCCAGTAACTCACTGGACCTGATGGTGGCAGTGTCCTGTGGCTTGACATTGCAGATCTGTCTGATCATTGCCCTGTCATTTCGCTGCAGACGTTGGAGGTTTGGCTTTGTCAATGGCCATGTCTCACTGGCATGGAGCATTGCGCTCCGCACACAAGAGCTATACACACGGCCACGTGTCTTGAACGAGAGGTGGCGGGAAGAGAGAACTGGTAGCAACTCCTTGAATTTCTTCCAGGCTGTTTTCACACGTGATGTAGTTGAAAGGTCGCAACCACCCCCTGCAGAGAGCATATCACCTAGGTAGCAGAAGGAAGCTACAACCTCCAGCTTGTCTGATCCGACTTGAACTTCCCTCTGTGGTCTGCCATCTAAGGGGCGTGCAGTTCCTTGGCACCGTGTACACCTGTACTCAGGGTCCTCTATCAAGCGTTTGAGCCCACTGCATTTCTTGTGCACCCAGAACTTGCAGCCATTACAAAAGATACTGTTGCTGCCAACTCCAGTGCGACATACAGCGCATGGGAACTGGCCTGTACTCTGCAAGAGGTCCAGACCTGTACCACAGATCATGATCTTTGTCTTTCCTGCATTCACTCTCAGCCCTTTCGCCTCCATTGCCTCTTTCCAAGTTAAGAGCCTCCTGACACATTCCTCAAGGGATTCAGCTATGATGACAAGGTCATCAGCATACAGGTCCTCCCAGGGGACTCCAGAGCGGAACTCGCATGACAAGGCTTCAAGCACAATGATGAAAAGCAGTGGGCTGAGAACAGAGCCTTGATGAACACCCACCTTCACCTCGAATTCTTCACTGTAACCATCACCGACGCGGACACGGCTCCGAGCATTTGCGTACATCCCTTGGACCAGTTTCACAATCCACTCGTCCACTCCAAGTTTTCTTAGTGCCCACCAGATGACTTTCCGAGGCTTGATATTCTGTCGCCAAAACAATTTTCTGATCAAAAATGGCCATTTACTTGCTGGTCCAATAATGTCTTGAATTTCTGTCCATTTTTCATAGATATGGCGATTTTTCCTTTTGTTGCCATGTCCGACACATCAATGAAATGCTGGGCAGTTTCAAAGAGAGTTCAACATCCTAATACCAGACATTGTTTACAGACCGGTGAAACATTTAACATCATTAATTACCACAGACTGCTTTGCCTCAACAGCATTAATGAGCAATGATTTGTTATCGTTTCTGAGCTACCCGTACTAGCCGAACATCATTTAAAGAACTAAATGAGAAAAAAAATCGTTGGTATTATACTCCTGTTATTTGTGCCAGATATGAAAAAGTAACGCAAATTTAGTAAATTTTCCCCCCAAAATATACCAAGCCCCGTTTTCTGAGTAAGAATCCCCCAAAGAAACCCTTTTCCCGGGAAAAAACTTCCCTTGCATGGCATTATACTTAGTTACTTATAAGCATTTTTTCGGGACTGTATTTTCTGTGTCTGTATATATATACTCCTGTTATCTGCGCCAGCATGAATAATGAGACCATTTGGCAGGGAACAAAGCCGATGCGAAAATGAAACTTTCTTGTAGCTTTAGCGTTATAAGATACCTGTGAAAAAAGATCGTCTGTATTATAGTAGTCCTGTTATCTGTGCCGGCACAAATAACAGGAGTATATATATAGCGAGAGCAAACCTTCAAAGCTGTTGATAATACTACAAACTTAAATCCCTGCAAGGGGAAGTTTTCCCCGGGAAAAGGGTTTCTTTGGGGGATATTATTTCAGAAAATGGGGCTTGGTATATTTTGGGGGATCATTCTTTAAGTAAGAAAAATAGAAAAAAATGTTTATCTACTTCATTTTCATGTTTTCTGGCACAAATAACAGGATTATTATACCGACGGATATTTTTTCTATTGTATTCTAAGTCAGGTAAAATGTTCCGATAGTGACCCGTCTTTAAGGTCAGTGTTCTAATATCAAAGGAAGCAGGCGAAGGCTAAACATAAACAGTTTTGAAATATGAATATTACCTTTTGACAGCAGGTTTCTGGAACTTCTTGTTTCCATGTCAGGTGAGTAAAAGCATGGTTTTTATGGTTTTCCTCCTCAGTCGATTCTTGAAACTTGTAGTGAAAATGTAGGAAAATAGCAGGAGAAGTGGCGGGAATTATCGTGAGCGAATTCCGCATCCAAGTAACATTGGAATTAAAGATTTTGAAAATCCGTGGAATTTTTTCCATCTGTTTGGTAGCAGTGATGAAATTGTGTCAGAATGGATGCAGCAGAATAGGCTTTTACCTGTCACACTGACATGCGAACATGTTGTAAATGGCAACAGATGCGGAGGTCTTATGACATTAAAATCAAGCTCAAACTTGCAAGGCGGGTGGGTATTTAGATGTCAGAATAACAGGGACCACAGAAAAGCCACTAGGACTAATTCTTTCTTTGAAAGCTCAAATCTGACAATACAGGACATAATGGTATTTGTGAAATCTTACCTTGATAAGTGTACGTTATTGCAGTGTTCAAAATTCAGTGGCATGGCCTACATGTATAAGTCGACGGCTGTAGACTGGGGTTCTTTTATGAGGGAATTATTTCTTGAACACTACGTGAGAAGTATAAAACAGTTGAAGTTGCAGGGAGAAATAGAGATTGATGAATCTTTATTTGGGAGGCGAGTGAAGTTTCATCGTGGCAACCCAAACAAGGGCATGAAGGTGTGGATTTTTGGACTGGTCGAGAGGAGAAGTAATCAAGTGATATTGTACCCAGTTTCTGACAGAAGAGAGGTAACGTTAGTGCCTATCATTCAACGTCACGTGGAGCCTGGCAGTACCATATACAGCGACGGATGGTCGGCGTACTGCAATTTAAATGAGTATGGCTACAGACACTTCACTGTAATACATAAGTATTCATTCAAGAAGGTTTACAAAAACGTGGAAACGGGAGAAAGTATCTCCGTGAACACCAACAAAATTGAAGGCGCATGGCAGCATGCAAAAATGCACTTCCGCAGAATGGCTGGCACTCGTATTACGCAGTTTGAGGGCCACCTTGCAGAGATAATGTGGAGAAGCCAGGCCAAGGGAAATATGTACATGTATGTTGAGTTTTTCGATCTGCTGAGGTCCGTCTTCACGCTTGAAAAGCCACCAGAATACATGTACCAATTTCCAGTGTTTGATACGTGGTCTGGTGGTTCCCTCGAGGACTCCATACAGCCAGGAGATAGTGGTGCTGAGTCCGTTTCTGAAAGTGAAGCTTCTGGAAATGAGGACAGTGGACAAGACCCCGATACCACCCTGACAAGTTTGGCCTCAGCAGACCTGGACAGTACTCTAACAGACCAGCCACAAGGGGCATCTGGCCAGTCCCTGCCAAGGCCCAGCACATCAGGAAATTCAGCGGTACCATTTGTCAGACAACAAGAACATGTCTGTCACCCTCCGGGATTTGTAGAAGAAAGGAAAGACGGTCCCCGGACAAAAACCACAAAAAGAAAGCAGCAGAGGAGGAGTAATCCGTATTCCAAGTCAGCCTTCTTGTCTGACTGGTCGGATGATGATGATTTCCAGTTGTAGACAATGCATTCTTGACTGTAAATAGTGTAAATAAAAGTTTTGATTGTGTATAATAACGTTGTTTGAACGGAATAAATCGAAGTTCAGAAAGTGAGATTATTTCCCGCCAAATGTCAACCAGAGCACATTGATGTTTTGAATATGCTGTTTCAGGGCCCCGAAGGTGAAGGTCAGTAACTTTATTTTTCTTCTTAAAATTTCGTGTGTATATTAACCTAAAGAATTTAAATGTGCCGCGGCTTAAATAACAGGATATTGCCGTAACTAGCAAAGCCCTACAGATAAGACTGCTCTCCACATATTTACACAGTGAAAACTCGTTTGGAATAAACAGGAATCTGCAGCGCCTGTCGATGTCTATAGGGTTCGCCGGCGTGACATCACTGCCCGTAGCAACCGATAGGCCGCTATTTTTGAGGTGAAAACAATAACAGAGCGTCCGACAATTACCCTTTAGATCGCTATCAATTACATTGAATAAAATCGTTTTTTTTAACCTGAAAATGCATGTTACTGTAAGTAAAAATGATTAAAAGTAAAGAATAACGAGGCGGGAAATTTCCATTTAGTGAAATAACAGCTGCCTGATAACCGATGTCTACGGACTAGTGTCAAGTGTTGTGTATTCGGAGGTGTCATGGACTCGGGGAAAGGATTCCATGACATTTGCTCACAAGACAATTGCTCACAAGACAGTTGCTCACAAGACAATTGCTCACAAGACAATTGCCCACAACCTTAATGGAAAATAGGACAATTGCTCACAACACCATTTTTTTTTCAAGATTTTATCTTTATTTTGAAAGTCTTTTATTTATATATTTCTATAGTTTATGGGAACCATTTCTTCCTGAAATTATTATGTAACAGTTAATCAGCTAGATTTCAACTAATTAGTGATAACTAAGACATCAGTCGTTGGATGAATTGATAGCCCTATAATGAGCAGTAGTCAACTTAGATTATCAATATTATATATTAAGCAGCTTGATTTTGATTGATTGATTGATTTGAGGTTTAACATCCCGGCCAACACTGTATAGATCATTTTGGAGATGCTGCTTCCAATTTTGTGGGACTTTTTCCAGACATTGAGATGAAATGACATCTCAAGCCCTGTCGCCCAATTAAACAAATAAGGTTTATAAGAATGGACGGTTCGACACGCACCACTTTGCCTGTGCAGGCTTAGATCATCTAAGTGGTTTACCAGTACTCTTGTGCGGTCGGTTTCAGCTCTGCGTGGAAGCATCATGCAGCCGATCTATTTCTTCAAGCCCCAATGGGCAGGGGCCATTAAGCAGCTTGATAAATATACTCTTCATTCATTAAAATGAATCATTATTTATGTATTTATTTTTTGTTTCCAAAGTTTTATAAATTCATTAGATCTCCTTAATCAATTAAATGTGAGCTTTTTTTATGTGTATCACCTAAAATTGGTGATATGATTCAATTTAAATACGGGTACTTAATGTTATTAATAAACTACTTATGTTTCAATTATCACTAACTAGTTGAAATCCATTTATCACTAATTAGCTGAAATCCAAAGGAAAAATAGTTCCCATAATTATAGATGATATAAAAATAAAAATAAAATCATTAAAAAAATGTGTTGTGAGCAATTGTCCTATTTTCCATTAAGGTTGTGGGCATTTGTCTTGTGAGCAATTGTCTTGTGAGCAACTGTCTTGTGGGCAATTGTCTTGTGAGCAAATGTCTGCGCACCCGGGGAAATATACTCTATCCAAGTGTCAAGGTAGGTTTGACATTCTGTTTATTGTCAAAATAACACAGATCAGATTGCTAAGAGGAGCTGTCTGATCTGAGTCCACACTGTTTGTCTGTAAAAAATCGTTGACTGCCGGTAGCTTTAAGTCATTTCTGCAAACAGTGTGGACCCAGATTAGACTGCTCATCTGATCCGGGTCCATACTGTTTGCATGTCATATGTCATTTCTGCAAATAGTGTGAACCCAGATCCGAGGTTATGCCAAGGCTAGGGGGACAGGCTGGTTTGTTAGTTCATTTACAAGGCACACATTCTAAAGACCTTGTTGATGTTTTGACCTTTAGATCAGAGGCATTCATTTTAGGACCCCTGTTCATCTTCTTTAGCACACCCAGTAAGGAGGTTTTTTTTTTTTTTTCTACACTTTAAAGTTAATTACAATCAATTTCTAAATTAAGTCACCCATCCAACACCTGTGGTGATGTTCTAAGGGATCGCCTCGGTAAGTGCAGAAATGTTGTTGAAAGGGAGAAATACGAGCACTAGAGAGAAATCAACAGACAATTTTACCAATAGAAAGGACAATTTCAGTTCATTATCAACAAAGCATGGCCCAAAGAATAATGTATTGTGAATCAATTTCCTGTTATAAAATGTTCACTGCACATGTAAACATATTTTGATGTAGGAATCCAGTCTGAACCATCAGCGTTCTGGCGACTGCAGGCCCTTATCCACCGAGACCGTCTCTCTGGATGTTTTTCTCCATTTGGGAACTGATAGAACGATAGCTTTTTATCCAGTTGTAAATGATGATTTGTACAACCACCTGCACTACCGATTTTTGGCATGTTTTATCAAAATTGTAAGAAATATGCTAGTGACTTCAATGGGTTTTATTTACACTATTTGCTTATTCAAAATGGCGTTTGTATTCACCCGCGTGCTCGTTGCTATCACGTGACAAACGAAAGTACCCAGATGACCGGCGAATGGTTCCCCTTAATAGAGAAAAGGAGTCCTTTTCGCGAAAAGGACTCCTTTTCGCGAAAAGGACTTTACCCTAAATAGCGGAAAGGACTTTTTTCCTCAAAAAAGGCACTTATTAGGGGTAAAAAAAGAAAGAATCACTTATTTGTTTTCTTTCTTATACAACAGCTTAATTTTGAATTTGATGAAGTCATTTTCACGCAAAATGTAATTAAAATTAAACCTGGTTTGTCGTGTTTTCGTTCAGCTCGCGCTAGAAACAGCCGAAAAGATTAAAAAAAAAGAGAGGAAGAATTGAATTCGTTTTGTTATTTAGATATTTAACCTTGATCCACCCCTAGTTTTGCAAACACTGTTGATCCAGATTAGATGGCTTCTGAATCTGAGAAAATTTTTATTCAATACGACCACGGGAAGTATATTTCTGTAAAGGAATCGAGACAATTCATCGACAAGACAACTCATCGACACGGTTTTTGGAGACAATTCATCGACACAATTTAACACAACTCATCGACACCTTTTGAAGACAATTCAACGACACATTTGTGTGAAGGTAATTGGCAATCATAGGTAATTAAGGGTAATTGTGGATAACTTGTACATAGTATTTCATTGATCTGAGAGGGGTAAAAATACAAATACACATGTAGGATAAAAATTTGAGTAAAATAATAATCGTTATGTTTGTTACTTTATGGCACACGCCGATTAACAAAATAGTTTGAGTAATGATGTAATTGATTGTTTGTCCATGTTTTGTATCAACTGGCAGGTGCCCTCAAAATAAGTATGAAATAAATAAATAAATGAACGAAAGAAAAAATAGAAAGAAAGAATAAGATAATGTATAAGAATGAACGAAAGAAACAAGACATATAATGTCTAAGAATGAATGAAAGAAAGAAAAATAGATTGACAGACATACAGACAGATAGACAGACAGTTTAAAACGCATATAAAGACTCACCAGTATTACACGTTATACATACATATATACATATGTACGGACGGACGGACATGTTAAATATACATACATACATATGTACGGGCGGACGGACAGACAGACAGACAGAGAGAGACAGACAGACAGACAGACAGACATACAGTTTAAAAAGTCATATAAAAGCTTCTGTTTCCATCTTTTTTATTTTAGTTATGAGAGTTTTGAATAATATTTGACAAAGTTCCCTGACCATTTTCTTTTATATCATGTTTTTAAAAAAGAATGTCTAAGTTTATTTATGCCAGCCATCCTATGCAGTTAAAATGGTCTCTTAATTGTTACCAATAAGCCAAAATATTGAATTAGTATATTCTAAATTCGTTATTTTGAACATAAACGTGATAATAGATCATTTTATTTTCAAAACGTTGTCTTCATTTTATCAGCTTGTGTATAATTTCTACATAATAATGTGTCGATGAGTTGTCTTCAAAAATTGTCGATGAGTTGTCTTCAATTGTGTCGATGAATTGTCTCCAAAACCCGTGTCGATGAGTTGTCTTGTCGATGAATTGTCTTGTTCCCTCTGTAAATACATGACAACAAGGAAATAGACAATGATAATTTACATGGCGTTCCTGCAGCTGACCTGAAAGGAGATTAATCATTTCCGATTTGTCTTATTATACACTTGAGTGACTACATCAACATGCACAGACACACGCGCATGCGCGGACGCATGGACCCGTGTTAATGTCCTTTAACAAAATTGGAACAGGTCGATGAAATTCTAAACTTGTTTCAAAATCAGCAGTTTTCGATCGCAGATCACAGTTTTCGCTTCCGTTTTATCTTATTTTAATTGTTTTAATGATTTCTTTGAGCTTTATGTTTGTCATCACACGCACAATGAATATCCTTGTAAACCCGACTTTGTATGGAATTTCTTGTTTATAAAGGTAAACACCATCTTATATATCCATTCTCTTCTTTTTGGGTACTCTGTAGAACAACTTTCATGAAGAACCCACTATACTATGCCATGTATATGTTGCCAGAGTTCATCAAATAAAGTTTTGTTATGTTCTCTCCTCTTCTACACAAATAAAAACTTCTGAAAAGAAACCTAGAAAAAATAACATCTTAAAAAAACACTTTTTGATCACGCGGTTGTGTTATCCAACGTAAAAGAATATTTATTTAGTTATTTATTTAACACTGTAAAGGTCATTTTGGAGACGTTGCTTCCAATTTTGTGATACTTTTACCCGACATTGAGATGAAATAACATCTCAAGCCCAGTCGCCCAATGAAACCAATAGGGTTTATTAGCATGGGCAGTCCGCCTCGCATTGCGGTTCCTGGAAGGCTTAGATCCTCTAAGCGGTTTACCAGTACTAGTGTGCGGGCCGGATTCAGCTCTGCGTGGAAGCATCATGCAGCCCACATATTTCTTCAAACCCCTATGGGCGGGGGCCGCGAGTCGGACATCCCACGCTTATAAACACTATTGGTTTCATTGGGCAACAGGGCTTGAGATGTCATTTTATCTCAGTGTCCGGTAAAAAGTCCCACAAAACTGAAAAGCAACGCCTCCAAAATGACCTTAACAGTGTTGATGGGGACGTTAAACCTTAAATCAAGCAAACAAAAAAATATTTATTAAAGAAGTTTAAAAATGCTACTCAAGAGCTTCACATGAAATGCTAAACAAAATTACTTATATTCTTAAAAAAAAAACAAAAAAAAACTGGCCGCTGAAAGATTTTATCTTGTATAGGATTTTGTTTTGACAGGACGATAACTATCACTTGGGTAATATCTTTATCTCTTTAATCCTTTTATCATCGACACCCGCCAAATGTCATACTTAAATCAATTAATCTATTTTTAAAAAAAACTGTACAAACCAACTATAAATGGCAATTATCACACAGTGTTGAAAAAATAACCATTCACGATTATTTTAAGCCCGGGCAAAGTAATACCAACAATTCACATGTGCATGCAGCAAAGACTCAGATCAGCCTTAACTTTTCGTTCTATTTGCGCACATCTGCGCAATCTGATCAGTCTTGACTTTATGTTCTATTTGACAGCTATATAAGCTATATAAGAACCCAATGCTCTATGAGACAGCTATACAACTGATACTTTGACGGGGAAAAGTTGGGTTTGTAACAGTGTAGACTACTCATCCGATCCCCCGCCCATCGGGGCTTGGAGAAATTGATTGGGCTGCATGATGCCTCTACGCAGAGCTAAAACGTTAAGAGGGTCTAGTCCTGCCCAGGCAAAGTGGTGCGAGTCAGACCGTCCCTAAATATAAACCATTTTTGGTTTTTGGGAGCGACAGGGATTGAGATGTAATTTCATGTCCATGTCAGATAAGAGTCCCACAAAATTGGCAGCAACGATTCCAAAATGGCCTAAATAGTATTGACGGGGAAGTAAAACCTCAATTCTAACAAACAAACAAACAATTCTCGTCATATTTATCATCGAAGCGGTAGATTGTCCATGCAAAAAGGTGGTTCTAACTAGCACCCATGTTGTTCTAACTAGCACCCACAATCTATGTTTGAACCACAAAGTTTGAAAACTTTACTTTGCTGGGGGAAAAGTATTGTTTGTAACACTGCATAATATGGGTGGTTATTAGAATCGTCTAATATAGTTTTTATATCTAAATAAGAAAAAAACACGGCCCGCCCATCAGAGCTTGAAGAAATAGATGGACTGCATGATGCTTCCACGTGGAGCTGAAACCGACCGCACACAAGTATTGGTAAACCGCTAAGAGGATCTAAGCCTACCCAGGCAAAGTCGTGCGGGTCAGCCCATCCATTTGAATGAACCCTATTGATTTCCTTAGCCGACAGGGCTTGAGATGTCATCTCATATCAATGTCGGGTAAAAGTCAAAAAATTGGAAGCAAGGTCTCCAAAATGACCTATACCGTGTTGACAGGGACGTTAGACCTCAAATCAAACAAACAAACAAGTAAAAAACAACACATGCAGTCTTTGATTAGATATGAGTGCTTTGTAACCTTGTGCTTCCTTTCGGTTTAAACTATAAGCATCCAAAATCCATGCGGTTTGAATTAAGGCGTAACCCAACCAAATTAAGTGACACAGAGGCCTTTCTGATATTTAATCTTCATCAGTGTGTCTCTCAACCCCAAAGTTCTGAAACCGAAACGGATAATGGACAAGAACCGACAAACATAGCCCATCCCCCGCCGAGCACACACCGACCGACGTAGCCCATGAGACAGGTCAACTGGAGGCATCAGGCAAGAGACGTCTGTCCGTGGACTTAAAGGCGTCTTCCACCGGGCCAAAATCAGCAAACATGGCCCACACTCCACGGAAGTCCCGGGCATCAGGAAGGAGATGTCCATAATAGCGAGCCTTGCAAAATTTAAAATATAATAAAAAGAGGCAACCAAATCCGCTAAGATACATGTCTCACCTGACAAGTCAGTCTTAGTTTCAGAAAAAATAGATTGTTATACTGCAAAAATTAGGCCGTCTTGACTGGTTTTATTTATTTGATTTGAGGCTTTACGTCCTCGTCAACACTCTATAGGTCATTTTGGAGACGTTTCTTCCAATTATGTGGGACTTTTACCCGATATTGAGATGAAATAACATCTCAAGCCCTGTCGTCAAATGAAACCAATATAGTTCATAAGCATGGACGGTCCGACTCGCACCGCTTTGCCTTAGATCTCCTAAGCGGTTTATCAGTACTCGTGTGCGGTCGGTTTCAACCCTGCGTGGAAGCAGCATGCAGCCCATCTATTTCTTCAAGTCCCGATGGACGGGACTGGGTCTTGACTGGTGGATTCTGTTCTTCAACATATATTCATTTTCTTGTAGTGCATCGGCTATCAGCGATAGATAAAGCAAAAGAATACACACCGGCAAAACTTGCAAAATAATCCACAAAAATAAAGTTTTCTAATACAAAAGCCTAAAAATATATTGTTTGTGCAAGACTGAAGCCGAAAATCTTAAACAAAATATTGATTAATTAATTTATATCAATATATATGGATCCTTTTAGAAAAAAGTCCTTTTCGCTATTTAGGGTAAAGTCCTTTTCGCGAAAAGGACTCCTTTTCGCGAAAAGGAGTCCTTTTCGCTATTAAGGGGAACCCCCGGCGAACCCTATTTATAAAGGGTTTCCAGAGATCTACTTATAAAGCGTTTCCAAGAAGTCAAACCAAGACTGAAGAAACAGATCCAACTTTCACTTTCGCCCTTTTAACCTCATAGTTAACCCATAGGTGCCAAAAATATTCCATGTTTATAAGTCTGGCTGGAGTGGTCAATTTCTATCTATCTATCTATCTTCTTTTACTGAGTCGTTCATATTTGGCCATTACCTCAGTTGGGTGGGTGGCTAAATTTAGAATTTAGCACAAAAAAAAAAAAAAAAAAATCATCTCTGGATGAGTCCTTAAAACTATTTACAATCCAAGCACAGAGGTATCCTAAAACGCATACCTCTGAGTCTCAATCTTATACTGTGTGGGCTTTGAACTCCTCTGCAGTCTTGGCATTCACCGCAGAAGATGGAAGACTATTCCACTGAGGAATAATTCTAGGGAAGAAAGAGTTTTTCAGGGCATCACTATAGGACTGGTACCTACGATACTGTGAGTTATTTGCTCTTGATGCCCTTGTCCGGGTTGGCACTGTTGCAGGGGTCAAATACCTATCCTTGTTAATTGATACTGTACCAGAATGTATCTTGTAGAAGAAGGTTAAGGAGGACTGCTCACGACGGGTCTCCAGGGATGGCCACTCTAGTTCATCAAGCATGTCACCGACGCTACTTCTATTTCGCCATCGTCTGCAGGTCCATCGAGCAGCTGTCCTCTGCATAGGGATGTAACGATAGTCAGAAAATGACTATTGCGATAGTATTGACATTGCAGGAAGAACAATTGCGATACTATTACTATTGCTGACTACTATTGCAATACTATTGCGATACTATTGCCTGAAACATGTTTTCTTGTTTGAGAAGGAAATAAAAACTATTCAATCCTTCAAACTGTTTTCTGTATGCTTTATCTGCATACAAGAAATAAACAAGATAATTTACACAAGAGGGACACCTGTTTGAAACTCCTGTTTGCTTTTCTGTCTGCCCCACATAAAGAGGAAACAGTTCCCCAGGAGCATCTTTTTTCCTTTAAGTGTAAATCCTTCTGGAAGAGCCGGGAGACTCATTTTAATAGAAGTAGCCAAGTAAAATGTATCAATTCACAGAGAGAATGTGAAATCAGTTTCTTAATCAAAATAAACGTAAGCCCTTCAAGAAGGCAATGAAATCTTTGCTTGTCTTCAAAAACACTTCAGACATGACAAAGTGACAAAATACACCTCAACATCGTTTCAACACTGAACTTTGGGTCCAACCAAACCGACCATGTTAGTTAACCGAATCGTGTAATAAACGCCGGATATGCAGTCTATTCTATAATTACACTGTGCAGCTACCGATAAGCCTATAATGTTCCGCGTGACAAGGTGTGAAAATAAGACCAAGTTATGTCTCTAATTTGCATTTATCCCTCAATCATAAAATTTAATCCACAATCAAATCGCTCCTAAGACGATTAGCTTCATCTATCGGTAGATGTATGCATATTAATAAAAACAGACTATTCTACTGTCTCGTGCATGGCTATATTTTGGCGCCAAAATAGCAGACGCTTGGCGGGAAAAGTCGAACGCTTTTATTTGTGTAAACACATCTGTATGCTGTTTTGGTGACACGGATCGAGCTTCCGGGTATAAATCGGGAATTGTGCAGGGCGCTGTTTTCTATTCACCTCTATCCACAACCGTTTAGCTATTGAAAAAATATGTTTTACCGGTTACGAAAGAAATACGCTTCATTAAAATAAATAGTAGATAGCTGAAAAACTATGTCAGCAATGCATACCATTCAGAATCAGCCTGTGTTTTGGGAAGTTAGATTTGAATCTTCAGACCGAAAATCTGAGGAAATTTTTAATAGAAGTCTCAGTGTTTCGGTACACAATCGATCGCATGCGTTTGTTAAACGGAACATCTTTGAGATCAGGGAGATCAGGGCTAAAGAATTTTATATCCAAATCAGCCCCGGTCGACCGACGACGTCATCAGTAACGTGTCGAACATGCCTTACAATATCATCCCGACATTCTTGCATCTGCAAACTTATCTAATTTTCCATCATTTTCATTGTGTAATGTTTTTTTTTTTCCAAACATCATCTGTATTTTCCTTTTGTTGTTTGGTAAAATGTTTTAAAGTATTTTTGCAATGCAAATAAACAGAAAATCGTATCACGTTCTTATTCTCTTCCTAGTGTTTTCTATTTCCCTTACACGGTGTCCAAGATTCAAAATTAATTCCTCGGCTGTATAAACATGTCTGAATGCCCAAATAATAAACGTTATATACAGGACGACACGTATTTCATTTCCTTTGATGTCTGTTATTGACAAAATAAGAACCCTCTAAAACATCAACCAGAACATTTTTTTTGCATCTTTTGAAGCGGTAGTGACACGTGCGGACTTTCCATGCTTCATGTGCTAATTAATACGGGCGGCACCCTTTGATAATAAATACCACTGTGAAAACACGCATTAATTATCGCTTTTCTTATCACTGGCTGACAGACAGCTTGCAGATTAGCGTAATCAAAATATGCGTGGTCGTCCGTGTCAAATATTTCGAAATAAATTAACATCAAAGTGCTGTTGAAATATGCTTCAGAAAGTTGTAAATTTACCAGTTCAATGAAGGAATATTCAGCACTCTGACCTTATACCGACACTGAGTGTTAAGTGGAAATGTGTAACAAAATAGGATGCATAAACACAGTGTACCTGCAGGCAACCGCCAAATCACGATTCGGCTGTAATTTTATTGCCTTTATCTGGCGACAAGCAGCCGTTGTCTCCCACTGACACAGGAGATTATTGGATTATAATTAGAACAATGTACAGTTTGACGCTTGACCGGGTACAAGACGTAGGTGGTAATAAAGAATATAAATTATATTAGAATGAAAACAACTTCGGGAATTATCTGAAAAACTTGTGTTACAGAAAACTATCGAAACTATCGATAGTTCAAAACACTATCGGCGATAGTCATCGATGGTTAACTTTACCATCGATGCAGTACTATCGGCCCAGTGCCTATCGCAATGCATCGATGGTCCGATGCATCGTTACACTCCTACCTCTGCACCTTCTCCACCTGCTGAATCTGAGTTTTAATATATGGATGCCAAATGTGTGATGCATATTCAAGCTGAGGGTGAACCAATGTTTTATGTGCAACATCCTTTGTCTGCCGATGTGCAAAAGCCAAATTACGTCTAAGGAATCCTAAGGTCCTAGTTGCTTTAGATGTTATTTCAGAGAAATGTTGACCCCAATCGAGATCGTCAGTGATGGTGATACCAAGATATTTGGCGGAATGAACTTGCTCCAAAGTTTGCTGGTGTAGTATGTAATCATGCTTAATTTGCTTGTCCTGAAGGTGTCGTGACACCCTCATTGAATGGCATTTGGCTACATTGAACTTCATCTGCCAATCTGCTTCCCATTATGCAAGTCGATCCAGGTCATCTTGTAAAATGCGACAGTCAGAAGAATATATGTCCCTATACAGGACACAATCATCAGCAAATAGACAGACAGATGACCTGATGTTATCCGGGAGATCATTGATGAATATCAAAAAGAGGACAGGTCCAAGGACCGAACCTTGTGGGACACCAGATAGAACAGGGACTGGATCAGACGCTTGGCCGTCAAGTACAACTTGTTGAGAGCGCACGAAGAGCCATGAGCTAATCCAATTATGTGTGGATCCTCTTATCCCATAGTAGTCCAATTTGTACAATAGCCTTCTGTGAGGTACCTTGTCAAAGGCCTTGGCGAAATCCATGATGATCAAGTCAGTCTGTTTGTGGCTACGATTTATGGCCCCATCCAGATTACTCACAATGTCATGGAAGAATTGAACTAGTTGCGTTTCGCAAGACCTTGTCTCAAACTTTTCATGGTCACTCAGAATTTCCAGGACAAGTTTACGAAGAGTGTTTGACAGCTGAAATCAGTAAAAATAGTTTTTCAGAGTCCATGTGCAGGAAGATACTGTAGTCTAACTAGCTGATAACTTATCCTGTAAAACATTTTTTCCGAGTTGCATTTCAGGAAGTAAATCAATCATGTGTGCTAGTTGTAGGGTGGTCTCTATGAAAGTGATTCAGTTATTCAGGGACATTATTAACTGTCTGTTTATAAGCGGTGGGTGAAGAGAAAGACAGTTTTAAACCATTGCAGAACTTGTCTCGATAGTGCCTCAAACTCAGGCAGAAAGAGACCTCATTTCCTACCAACATGGTCAGTTTTACAAAACTTGCCATTGTTTATCCCAAATTGCGTGTCAAACGAGTAATTTTAAAGTTTAACATAGCTCTGTATTTTCTGACAAATTTTCAACCAGCATAAAACTTGTGCGAGTGAGCAGCTCGCCACATTCAGCCTTCGCTGTTCATAAATGCAGATTTTTAACCATTACAGTTAGATGCACATCGACGTTACACTGTCGCTCCTCGCCGGGTCCATGAATATGTTTCTACATACATTGTCCTCCTTTCAATGTTTTCAGATAGGCAGCACTTAAACACTGAACACCGAAACAGTTTCCGTAAAAAACATGCTTATTTAGAGCGACAATGTCGATGCAACGTCAAGACGTGGCATCGGCTTCATGGGTTGACATGGGTCTTTTACACAAAGGCGAACGTCACGAACTCAGGTGAGCCTGCGAGTACGTGCAGCCTTACCAGAGCCTTTGCTTTTCGGATATGTAGAAGAGAAGATGCGTTCCAGTTGGCTATGCACATGCATTTGACAAAATGTATGGTTATAAGGCAGGTAATACAGAGGAAATGATTAATTTTTTTTTAAGCCCCAAAACCTGAGAATAAGAGTGAAAAAGGATGCCCCCCCACCCCCATCCTTACCCTCCAAAGGTGAGCAAAAATGGCGGATTTTCAACTTTACAAACTGGGGAAGCCTTCCTTTTAAAAGGAAACTTTATTTCTCTCAGCTTGGAATTGTATATCATAATGCAAGTGTTTATTTCAACGAGAAATTCTTTTTATTAAAGTACCTTATGGCAATTAGCAGTGATAAAATGCTTTATAGATAAACATACATGTGATATTTTCTTGGACCCAAATAGGGAGATTTTTCATTTTCTAGTGTTTATAAGCAGCGTTAAAATGCTTTGTAGATAAACAACAAACAAAATTTTCAAATAGGGAGATTGGATAGCGGCTTGAAAGATATATGGGCTGCATGATGCTTCCACGCAGAGCTAAATCCGTCCCGCACACGAGTACTGGTAAACCGCTTAGAGGATCTAAGCCTGCCCCAGCAAAGCGGTGCACACGAGACGGACCACCCATACTTATAAACCCTAATGTTTTCATTGGGCGACAGGGCTTGAGATGTCATTTCATCTCAATGTCGGGTAAAAGTCTCCAAAATCAGAGCTCTCGGAAACGCAGGATTCTGCGTATTATACGCCAACTTTTTGCCGTTGTACGCGTAAAATTCACATTTTAAATGACCTTTACAGTGTTGACGGGGACGTTAAACCTCAAATCTAACAAACAAACTCCCGATTTTGTCAGGATATCCCTATTTCGAACAACATCTTCTGGTCTAATGCCCGACCGCCCTTATCTCCCAACAAGACAATTTTCTTAAAGTCGTTCTTCGCGGCACCATTTTAGTGTTTTTAGCTCACCGTCATGTAGTGACGAGGTGAGCTTATGGGATCACTTTTCGTCCATCGAGCGTCTGTGTGTCCGTAAACAATTTCTTTAAACGACATCTCCTAAACCACTGATCAGATTTTGACCGAACTTCACAGGAATGATGCTTAGGTGGTCCCCTTTCAGAGTTGTTCAAATGGTTCCGGTCCGTTGCACATCTAGGTCACAGGAGCCAAAAATAGATTTTTCACCAAAACTTAAAAAATCTTCTTCTCTGAAACCACAAGGCCCAGGTCTTTGATATTTGGTATGAAGCTTCATCTAGTGGACCTCTACCAAGATTGTTCAAATAATAGTGCTGGGGCCAAAAATGTCCCCGCTCCGGGCCCTTTGGTTTTACATGGGCTTATATAGGGAAAATCTTTAAAAATCTTCTTCTCTGAAACCGCAAGGCCCAGGTCTTTGATATTTGGTATGAAGCTTCATCTAGTGGACCCCTACCAAGATTGTTCACATTATAGTGCTGGGGCCAAAAATGCCTCCGCTCCGGGGCCCTTTGGTTTTACATGGGCTTATATAGGGAAAATCTTTAAAAATCTTCTTCTCTGAAACCACAAGGCCCAGGTCATTGATATTTGGTGTGAAGCTTCATCTAGTGGACCCCTACCAATTTGTTCAAATTATAGTGCTGGGGCCAAAAATGCCCCCGCTCCAGGGCCCTTGGTTTTTACATGGGCTAATATGGGAAAAATCTTTAAAAATCTTCTTCTCTGAAACCGCAAGGTCCGGGTCTTTGATATTTAGTATGAAGCTTCATCTAGTGGACCCCTACCAAGATTGTTCAAATTATAGTGCTTGGGCCAAAAATGCCCCCGCTCTGGGGCCCTTTGGTTTTACATGGGCTTATATAGGGAAGATCTTTAAAAATTTTCTTCTCTGAAACAGTAAGGCCCATGTTTTTGATATTTTATATGAAGCTTCATCTAGTGGACCCCCACCAAGATCGTTTCAAATTACAGTTCTGGGGCCAAAAATGCCCCCGCTCCGGGGCCCTTTGGTTTTACATGGGCTTATATAGGGAACATCTTTAAAAATTTTCTCTTCTGAAACCGTGAGGCCCATGTCTTTGATATTTGGTATGAAGCTTCACCCCACAAGGCCCAGGCCAAACCCCCCCCCCCCTGCTCTTTTGGTTATACATTGGCTTATAGCAGGGAGATCTTTAAAAAATCTTCATCTCTGAAACCGCAATGCCCAGGTCTTTGTAATTTGATATGAAGCTTCATCTAGTGGACCCATACCAAGATTGTTCAAATTATAGTGCTCGGGCAAAAAATGCCCCCGTCCGGGGGCCCTTTGGTTTTACATTGGCTTATATAGGGAAATTCTTTAAAAATTTTCTTCTCTGAAACGGTAAGGCCCATGTCTTTGATATGCAGTAAGGCCCATGTCTTTGATATTTGGTATGAAGCTTCATCCCACAAGGCCTAAGTCCCCTCCCCCAGCCCTGGGGCCTTTTGGTTTTTTCATGGGCTAATATAGGGAAAATCTTTAACAATCTTCTTCTCTGAAATTGCAAGGCCCAGGTCTTTGATATTTGGTATGAAGCTTCATCTAGTGGACCCCTACCGAGATTGTTCAAATTTTAGTGCTGGGGCCATAAATGCCCCTGCTCCGAGGCCCTTTGATTTTACATGGGCTTATATAGGGAAAATCTTGAGGAAATCTTCTTCTCTGAAAAGGCAAGGCCCAGGTCTTTGATATTTGGTGTGAAGCTTCATCTAGTGGACCCTGACCAAGATTGTTCAAATTTTAGTGCTGGGGCCATAAATTCCTTGCTCTGGGGCCCTTTGGTTTTACATAGACTTATATATTGAAAATCTTGAAAAATCTTCTTCTCTGAAACCGCAAGGCCCAGGTTTTTGATATTTGGTATAAATGTTCATCTAGTAGACCCCTACCAAGATTGTTCAAATTATAGTGCTGGGGCCAAAAATGCCCCCGCCCCGGGGCCCTTTGGTTTTACATGGGCTTATATAGGGAAAATCTTTTCTCTGAAACCACAAGGCCCAGGTCTTTGATATTTGGTAAGAAGCTTCATCTAGTGGACCCCTACCAAGAATGTTCAAATTAGTTTGCTGGGGCCAAAATGCCCCTGCCCTGGAGCATTTTGGTTTTACATGGGCTTAAATAGGGAAAATCTTTAATAATCTTTTTCTCTGAAACCAAAAGGCCCAGGTCTTTGATATTTGGTATGAAGCTTCATCTAGTGGACCCCTACCAAGAATGTTCAAATTATTTTGCTGGGGCCAAAAATGCCCCTGCCCTGGGGCCTTTTGGTTTAACATGGGCTTATATAGGGAAAATCTTTAAAAATCTTCTTCTCTGAAACCAAAAGGCCCAGGTCTTTGATATTTGGTATGAAGCTTCACCTAGTAGACCCCTACCAAGATTGTTCAAATTATAGCCCTGGGGCCACAAATGCCCCCGCTCTGGTGCCCTTTGGTTTTACATAGACTTATATATGGAAAATCTTTAAAAATCTTCTTCTCTGAAACCGCAAGGCCAAGGTCTTTGATATTTGGTATGAGGTTTCATCTAGTGGGCCCCTACCAAGATTGTTCAAATTATAGTTAGGGCCCAAAATGCCCCCACCCTGGGGCCCTTTGGTTTTGCATGGGCTTACATAGGGAAAATCTTTAAAAATCTTCCCTGAAACCGCAATGCCTAGATCTTTGATATTTAGTATGAAACTTCATTTAGTGGACCCCTACCAAGATTGTTCAAATTATAGTGCTGGGGCCAAAAATGCCTTCGCCTCGGGGCCTTTTGGTTTTACATGGGCTTATATAGGAAAAAATATTCTTCTCTGAAACTGCTAAGCCCAGGTCTTTGATATTTGGTATGAAGCTTCACCCAGTGGACCCCTACCAAGATTTTCAAATTATAGTGCTGGGGCAAAAACTGCCCCCGCTCTTGGGCCCTTTGGTTTTACATGGGCTTATATAGGGAGAATCTTTGAAAATCTTCTTCTCTGAAACCACAAGGCCCAGGTTTTTGGTATTTGGTATGAAGCTTCATCTAGTGGACCCCTACCAATTATGTTCAAATTATTTTGCTGAGGCCAAAAATGCCCCTGCCCCTGGGCCTTTTGGTTTTACATGAGCTTATAATAGGGAAAATCTTTAAAAATCATCTTCTCTGAAACCGCTTAGCCCAGGTCTTTGATATTTGGTATGAAGCTTCACCTAGTGGACCCCTACCAAGATTGTTCATATTATAGCCCTGGGACCAAAAATGCCCCCGCTCTGGTGCTGTTTGGTTTTACATAGACTTATATATGGAAAATCTTTAAAAATCTGCTTCTCTGAAACCGCAAGGCCCAGGTCTTTGATATTTGGTATGAGGTTTCATCAAGTGGGCCCCTACCAAGATTGTTCAAATTATAGTTAGGGCCAAAAATGTCCCAGCCCTGGGGCCCTTTGGTTTTACATGGGCTTATATAGGGAAAATCTTAAAGAATCTTCATCTCTGAAACCGCAATGCCCAGGTCTTTGATATTTAGTATGAAGCTTCATCTAGTGGACCCCTACCAAGATTGTTCAAGCTATAGTGCTGGGGCCAAAAATGCCCCAGCCCCGGGGCCTTTTGGTTTTACATGGGCTTATATAAGGAAAATCTTTAAAAATCTTCTTCTCTGAAACCGCTAGGCCCAGGTCTTTGATATTTGGTATGAAGCTTCACCTTGTGGACCCCTGCCAAGATTGTTCAAATTATAGCCCAGGGGCTAAAAATGCTCCCACTCCGGGGCCCTTTGGTTTTACATAGACTTATATAGGGAAAATATGAAAAATCTTCTTCTCTGAAACCACAAGGCCTAGGCTTTGATATTTGGTATGACGCTTCATCTTGTCGACCTCTACCAAGATTGTTCAAATTATAGCCCTGGGGCCAAAAATGCCCCCGCTCTGGGGCCCTTTGGTATTACATAGACTTATATAGGGAAAATCTTTGAATAAAATCTTCTTCTCTGAAACCACAAGGCCCATGTCTTTGATATTTGGTATGGAGCTTCATCTAGTGGACCTCTACCAAGATTGTTCAAATTATAGTCCCCGCCCCAGGGCCCTTTGGTTTTACATAGACTTATACATGTATATAGAGGTAATCTTTGAAAATCTTCTTCTCTGAAACAGCAAGGCCCAGGTCTTTGATATTTGGTGTGAAGCTTCATCTAGTGGACCTCTATCAAGATTGTTTGAATTATGGCCCTGAGGCCAAAAATGCCCCAGCCCCGGGGCCATTTGGTTTTACATAGGCTAATGTAGGGAATATCTTTAAAAAATCTTCTTCTCTGAAACCCCAAGGCCCAGGTCTTTGAAATTTGGCGTGTAGCTTCATCTAGTGGACCTTTGCCAAGATTGTTCAAATTATAGCCTTTGTTGATATTTGGTATGAAGCTTAAACATTTTAGACCTCCCTCAACATTATGCACATTGTAGCCCTGGGTTCAATAATGGCCCTCCCCGAGGCCCACTTGTTACTCCGTCATATGGATCAGGTGAGCGATCCAGGGCCATCATGGCCCTCTTGTTTGTAGTAGGTACTTTTATCGCATGAGAAAATAAATAACACTTGTCTATCAATCTATCTTCATATACTGAGTCGGTCATTTTGGCCTTTACCTCAGTAATGTTAAAGCGACGGATGGGTGCCGATAATCCTAAATCATGTGTCATAAATCTTGGTTGATTGCACAGTTGTTTTTATTGTACCAAGTGCCAATTAAGGTTACACGAGATAATAAGTAATTTACAGGTGTATCTGCACTGTTAGCTTGTGCACAAGATTTTGCACTTTACAGGTATATCTGTACCGTTAGCTCGTGCAAAACAGGCGCAGTCATCTTTTGTATTGGAGGTCATCTGAATTTTCATTTATTTATATATATATCAGATTAAAATTCTTGAAAGTTATGTTAACATTGGTTATCATTGACTCGTTTCTATACCCTTTATCACAGCTATGTAAAAGATACACATGCGCAACCTTGCTAAAAGGATACATACTGTATCTCTAAACTTGAAATTAAAAAAAAACAACATTCTCTTAGCATTTGTCTTCAATGCTAAATTATACTCCCTGTTCTTTTATGCTAAGTGAAAAGATATGTCAAATTCACCATTGGTGGCAAAAAGTTAAGCTGGTCACTGATACAAACAAGATAAGTTTGGTACATGTGTGTGCCACAGCTCCTATTCTTTAATACACACAAACACTAGCTGACACGAAACTGGTCAGACACACTTTCACACTTCAATTGCTTAATTGATGTCACTTACACTTGTTCAAACACAGTTATGACTTTTGAAAGTGAGTTAATCAGAGGGATTAGCAGTCAACCATCAATAGTCAGCAACTTATTGCTAAACAGCCCCTTATTTAAACAGGCATAAATTTGTTATTTTTCGGTCAATTTCAGTGATTTTTGTACCAAAATGTAGGACAGTGTGTACTCTATCTAAAAACAAAGACATGACACTAGAAAAAGGTCATTGAACTAGAGCTATGGGCATGGCGCCGCGCCATGATAAATAGGGCTGGAGGAAACACAAGTATACCACTTAGAAGGTCTTAGCCTATCCAGGCAAAGTGATGTGACCATCCCTTGTTATAAACGGTTAAACCCTAGAGATTTCTTTCGGCAATAGGGGTTGAGATGTCATTTCATCTCAGTGTCGGGTAAGAGTCTCACAAAATTGGAAGCAATGTCTTTAAAATGACCTAATTAGTGTGAATGGGGATGTAATAAAACATCAACTCAAACAAACAAAAACACTGTCAAATATAAATGATTTAAAGACTGGCTCACGGCTACTGAATAATGATTGCTCAGAATGTTGATGTGTTAAAAGAAAAATAACCTATCATATTCGACCTATTTGCCGCACCAAGCGCTTAGTTATAGCCCCGCTTTGAAAAAGTGGGGCTATATTGGATTTGCCATGTCCTTCTGTCATTCCGTGATTCCGTTAATTTGTGTTGGCTCCATAACTTTGTATCTGCTTAACATATTTTCATGAAACTTCACACAAATGTTAAACACCATAAGACAATGTGCAGAGCGAAGGAATTATAACTGTGGATTGCCTACTTTTGGAGTTATTGCCCTTTGAACATTTCCGTAATTCCGTAATTCCGTGATTCCGTTAATTTGTGTTGGCTCCATAACTTTGTATCTGGTTAACATATTTTCATGAAACTTCACACAAATGTTAAACACCATAAGACAATGTGCAGAGCAAAGGAATTATAACTGTGGATTGCCTACTTTTGGAGTTATTGCCCTTTGAACATTGAAAAATGGCAATTTTAATTGTGTCCGCTTCATAACTCGAAAACCGTTTGAGATATTTTTAGGAAACTTCACACAAATGTTAAACACTATGAGACGATGTGCAGAGCGCAGGAACCATAACTCTGCATTGCTTATTTTTGGAGTTATTGCCCTTTGAACATTGAAAAATGGCAATTTTAACAGTGTCCGCTTCATAACTCGAAAACCGTTTGAGATAATTTCATGAAACTTCACACAAATGTTAAGCACTATGAGACAATGTGCAGTGCGCAAGAACCATAACTCTGGTTTTCGTATTTTCTGTGTGTCTGTCTGTGTGTCTGTCTGTGTCTGTTAACAATTTTCGTGTCCGCTCCATAACTTTAAAACCCATTCACATATTTTCATGAAACTTCACACAAACATTAAACACCATGAGATGGTGTGCAGAGTGCAGGAACCATAACTCTGGATTGCCTAATTTTTTAGTTATTTCCCTTTGAATATTGAAAAATATCAATTTTAGCCGTCTTTGCTCGAAAACTCAAAAACCGTTTGAGATAATTTTATGAAACTTCACACAAATGTAAAGCACCATATAACGTGTGCAGAGCGCAGGAACCCAAACTCTGGATTGTCTACTTTTTCAGTTATAGGCTTTTGAATATTAAAAAATGGCAATTTTAACTATGTCCGCTCCATAACCGTTTCTGATATTTTCATGAAACTTCAAATAAATGAAAAGCACCTTGAGATGATGTGCAGAGTGCAGGAACCATAACTCTGGTTTGCCTACTTTAGGAGTTATTGCCCTTTGAACATTTAAAAAGGCAATTTTGACTGTGTCGGCTCCATAACTCACAAACCATTTGAGATATTTTCATGACACTTCACACAAGTGTAAAGCACCATGAGACAATGTGCAGAGCGCAGGAACCCTGACTCTGATTTGCCTACTTTAGGAGTTATTACCCTTTGAACATTGAAAAATGGAAGATGAAATTTAGTATAAACATGGACATTCTGGTAATGTATCATGCTCATTGAAATGAGGGACAAGGGCTCACAACTCTTAGAGTTTTTCCAGATAATGTAAATTTTTCAACAGTTATTTCTTGTTCATAACTGTTTTCTCTGCAGCTTAAATAACTTTCTTCTCTGACAGCGCTGAAGCGGGGCTATAGTCAGATCCTCTGACAGCTCTAGTTTTTTCAAAATTGTATGAAAATATTGTGGTGAAAAATCTACCTAATATGCGCACACTCAATATGAAAAAAAATACAAAAAAAAAAGCTTCTGATATGATTATTTTATAGAGTTTAATTTCAGCATAGGGATTCACCACATATACATATGATTGTTTGGGTCAGATGCAGCAAAACTCAATATGAATTGGTTGGAAGGTTACTGTAAAGTGTGCGCTTGTGTATTTTTTCCAAAAAAAGCTTCGGTGTGCGCTTATAGGAGCATGTGCGATAAATAGGTCGAATACGGTATTACATGTATGTTCCAAATTATTTGAATATGAAAATTGAATGAATATTCATAAAACATGCATATAAAAATATATTTTTGTTGTTGGAAGATAAAAAAAATCATTTTGCAAGAAAATAGCTTTCAAGTTGGTCCATCTTTGGTAATTTAATTCTTAATTGTTCTTCCTCTGAACTTCAAATGCATAAATTGGTGATATTTCTACATTAAGATCCATTGCTTATAAGCCCATTTGGTTTCATTGAGCCTCGGAGCTTGAGATGTGGTTTCATCTCAGTGTTGGGTAAACATCCAACAAAATTGGAAGCCACATCTCCAGAATAACCTTAATAGTGTTGACCGGAATGTTAAACCTTAATTCAAACAAATCAAATCTACATCAGCATGTAGTGAAGCAGTCAAAGATAAAATTGACCAGGCCGAGCTATTCAGGTGTTGTCAGTGATTCCATGACAGTTGCTCACAAGACATTTGCTCACAAGACAGTTGCTTACAAGACAATTGCCCACAACCTTAATGGAAAATAGGACAATTTATTTTTATTTTGAAAGTCTTTTAGTTATCTTATAGATCTAGTGTTTATAGGAACTATTTCTTCCTCCAAGTATTACTAAAAGTTCAACTAATTAGTGATAATAAAAGCATCAGTAGTTGGATGAAATGATCACCAACTAATTGCTTAACTTTGAACATTAACCCATTTCAGACCGGAAACCCCTAAAGGGGTACCCTGGCAAACAGTGCAGGTCCAGATCAAACGCCGCAGAATGCGGCTTCTCATCAGGGCCTCCACTGTTTGCAAAAAGTTCATCCATTTCCTGATAATTTTGAAGAAAATACAACCTGACACCCCTAAATTTTGAAATGGACTCCTGCTATATACAGGGAGGAAGATTCCATTTGGTACAAAAAGGGTTAAATTAGTGATATAATGCATTGATTGCATTAAGATAACACAGCTGTGTGACATTGTGCATCCTTCCTAAATGGCTACTTTTCTGATGAAAAAATTGTGATATTTGACTTATTTATTGTAATTCTCCAAACATAGGTAGTTAGTGCTTGTTAGAACCCTAATGAGTACCCACAACCACTGTCGTGCTGCAGAAAAAAGAAAATAAATTCATACTCCTGTAAACCTCAGTTTTCTCCATATAAAATGGAGTTTAGAGGGGTCCTAATTACACAGAATAATTGTTAACATGATGTTTAATGATATTTATTAGTTTAATGATATTTATTAAACTACCAATATTTTATTTTCACTAATTAGTTGAAATCCAGTTGATCAACTGTTACATAATACTTTGAGGAAGAAACAGTTCCCATGAACTATAGATATAAATATAAATTAAAGACTTTCAAAATAAAAATACAATCGTGAAAAAAAAATGTGTTGTGAGCAATTGTCCTATTTTCCATTAAAGTTGTGGGCAGTTGTCTTGTGAGAAACTGTCTTGTGAGCAAATGTCTGCACACCATTGTCAATATACGGTATGTCAAATTCTCTGTGTCCAACAGGAGATTCGGTAGAGTGCCTTTCGCATACTTTCTTCAAGTGGACCAGGTTTGTTTGTGTTACAGCTGACTTCACTCAATGGGATGACTTGGTTTACTTTTTTGTTAATAGAACATTCAAAAGGCAGGTGCAAATGATAGCTCCTCCTAGCCAATCTTATCTGTGACTAGTATACAGTCGGTGTATATACTATATAGAAACAACAAGGTATATGTCCAGATCTTTAAAAGTTTTCATTCTTTTGAAGTGGGATTAAATGGTTTATTTTATCAAAAAGACTGAATAACGATTTGATCGGGTTATTTATATTGATATGCCTTTATACCTTTTTTCTTCCATGTCGCCTTAACCCATGCAGTTTACATTATATGCACTCCAAGTGTTAGGATAAAAGCCTACACAGTAATCATGTGATTACAATAGAGGTCTTTAACCTGCCCAGAGGTAACTCTCCCCAGTTTGAGTCCCGAGCCGAAGCATGGTGCACTTAATGACATTCATCCCTGCAAATGATGCCAATGGAGCATGTTCGGATGCTGAAATTTTATTGTCGCTGCCGGGGATCGAACAGGGGCCTCTGACATCAGAGGCTAATGCACTAACCACTGAGCTCACGCTCCACTAGTTGTATATGCCCAAAACAATACATGTTTTGCATGTTCTCGATGCATGGCCTGACAAATTCATTGTCCAATTGCCTGGAACAAGACCATAATGAAAGTGGGCAAGTGATTTTTTAATTTCACTTACACAGAAAAATGCATTGATTTGTTTCGAGACTCAGGACAAGTTTTGATTCTGAGCCATTCTCAAGACAATTTGATATCTTCTGGACATGTGGTTGAAATTTTATTTATCAGGCCATATCATATGACTTAGCCCTATTTTATTCCCTGTTTCTAAAATGGGCTCTTCTGTCTTTGAATTTAGACATATGCAGTCTTGTACATGTAAATAGAGGATTATGCTAATTGTTGGATTTAGTTAATCCATTTTGTATCGGAAACCCCAAAATGGGATACTGGCAAGCAGTGCAGGCCCAGATCAGATGCAGCAGAATGCTGCATCTGATCAGGACCTACACTGTTTGCTAAAGGTTCAGCTATTTTCCAAATAAATTTTGATAATACAACCTGTCATCTCCTGCCTCGGTAGCTCAGTCCGATGCGCGCCTGACTGGTGATCAGGAGGACGCGGGTTCGATACCTGCCGGGGTCGGCAACATTCTTTTGTGGAGATCGATCATGAAATCTTTTCTATGGTCATTCTCTCCCTTCTGCTGATTCAAGAAGGGCAGTTGTCAGTTTCTGGCGAAAGAATGTGCATTGTACTGGTTAACCATGCAGGTATAAGCCTGTCCAGGAAAAGTGTGGATATGTAAACTGATCAGCTAAAAAGTGACCTAAATAGTGTTGACTGGACCGTTAAACTACAATACAAACAAACAAACAACCTGTCATCACTAAATTCTGAAATGGACTCCTGCTAAATATAAGGAGGAAGATTTTATTTGTTACAAAACAGGTTGAAATCATTAACAGGGTTGCACATTGTGAGCAGTCTGATCTGGATCTACATGTACACTGTATACTTAGATAGGTTTCTGCACTGGTCCACATGCTTGAAAGGCTTGAAATGACCTTGAACTTGACCTTTACGTAACAATGTTCATTATAACACCTTCTGGATATAACCCAGTTTAAAGATGGTTCAGAAAATGTACAGAATGTATAGAATTGACCATTTATGCCTTGTTTATGGTCTTTTTTTATATATATAACCTATACATTTTTGTTAGGTTTACCATAAAAATCCTTGAGAACTTGCTGTAATTCTCAACTTCTTTTAACAAATTTGTTTACCGATCCAGCAAGGAGTCCAAAAGGTGCAGACAGAAAGGCAAACAGTGGAGACCCTCATCAGACTGCTCCTTCAGGAGCAGTCTGATCTGGGTCTGCACTGTTTGCTTAGGCCTGTCTGTCCCATTGCTTAGGGTCATTATGGTAACTTACACAGTTTCTTTGGATCCAAACAAAAGTGTTATAATGAGGTTGTTGTGTAATTTGTATTTGCCTTGATGCAATCCCCATGGTTTGGGCTACATTTAATAAACCTGTTTTGAATAGTTTACACAGATGGATTCAGAAGAGGGAGACATCAATATGAATAATGGCCAGATTGAAGAAAGTGAGAAAGATGAAGATGCTACACACAAGAAGAGTCTAGAACTTCAAGAACAGAGTCTCGGGCCACTCAGAGAAGATTTAGCTGAATGGATAGCTAAAACTCTAGGTATAGTATTGAACATTTTGAACATTTGGGCTTAACTGTCTTGTGAAAACATCTAGTTGCTTGGTTTATTGTCTTTGTTGCCCATTTCTTTCCTTCTAAATTTAGTTGTATTAAATCACAAGTAGTCCAAACATAGATTGTGGGTGCTCGTTAGAGCTTCCTCATAAAGGCAGCTCTCACGAATACCCCAATCTATGTTTCTGAGCAACAGTAAAGAAAAAAGGTATAACCATGTAAACCCCACTTTGTTCTATATAAAGTGGCATTAAGAGGGGTGTTTGTTGCACAGACTTGTTAATCTGATGGTATGAAATGAAGATTTGGATACATCCATGCCTGCATCCTGCCATCCATCAGATGTGATTCTGCATTTCAATTTAAGCTTTTCCACATGCTGTTAAAAATAACCTCTACACCATCAATATAGACAGGGTTTAATAGTAAAAGAGACAGCATTTGTTCAGAATAACAGTACCATAACATTGTGATCATGTGCCTAATGGAATATATATATGGTACATAGGGACAGTAAAAATAATAGTTTGTCTGTCATTTCTGACATTGACCAGTCTTATTCACATGTGAGAAATGCTAATGTGTGTGTGTTCTAAGATGGCTGATGAGACCAATTCTAGCTCTGAACTGTCTGTTGCAGATAGAGCAACAGAGGTTAGAGTGGAGACAGCTCTGTTGGTGATGTGACTTAGCTCTGGCTTGGCACTGTGTATGTTTCTATTCAGCTTTGCTGATTCTATTTGCTTCATATCCACTAGCACCCCTTCTGATAGCATCACCACTTTGCTCAGTCCTGTGCAATTCTTTACCACAACTCTGACTGACTTCGAATGGAACTAGCTACCAATGACATGCCCACTAGCTTTATGAGATGAACACATACCGTTGCTACTTTAGTAGATTGTCATTACTACATGATGCTACATAGGTCTCATGACAGCTTGTTGTTCTTTACAAAAGCATTTTTGCAACAAACGCGCTGAAAGCTTCTTTTTGTCCAGCCGCTTATGTAAAATTGTAAAAATGCTATCCTCAGAAATCTCCAATCTTCTATCCATTTCTGAAACTTTCATTCGCCTGCCCTACTTTACTAGTTCACTTAGATTTACGCAAGTGACATCCTCAGTATCGTTAACATGTCTTCCACTACAGTGTCCGTCGTGCGTCCGTGCGTCCGCACGTGTGTGCGTCCGTGCGTCCATGCATCCGTAAACAATTTCAAATATGAATATCTCTAATACCCCATGGTCAGTCTTGATCAAATTTCATGAGAAGCATCATCAGGTAGGGGGAAAGGCTGCATAAGGTTTTTGGGCTTATCAGATTGGAATTGTGGTTGCCATGGCAACATATAGCTCCCTTAGACTTACAATGGGAAAAAATTAAAATATCTTCTTCTCTGAAACCACAGGGCCCAGAGCTTAGATATTAAGCATGTATTAACAGCCAGTGGTCACCTACATAATTCCTGCCAATCATGCCCCTGGGGTCCAAATTGGCCAAGCCCCGGGGCCCCTTCGCTCCCATAGACTCATAATGGAACAAAAAGCTTCAAAAATCTTCTTCTTGGAAACCACAGGGCCCAGAGCTTAGATATTTAGCATGTAGCAATGGCAAGTGGTCACCTACATAATTCCTGCCAATCATGCCTCTGGGGTCCAAACAGGTCACGCCTTAGAGCCCTTTAGCTCCTATAGACTCATAATGGAAAAAAGCTTCAAAAATCTTGTTCTCTGAAACCACAGGGCCCAGAGCTGAGGTATTTGACATGTAGTAACGGCAAGTGGTCACCTACATAATTCCTGCCAATCATGCCCCTGGGGCCCAAATTGGCCACACCCTGGGGCCCCTTAGCTCCCATAGACTCATAATGGAACAAAAAGCTTAAAAAATCTTCTTCTCTGAAACCACAGTGTCCAGAGCTTAGATATTTAGCATGTAGCAATGGCCAGTGGTAACCTACATAATTCCTGCCAATCATGCCCCTGGGGTCCAAATTGGCCACGCCCCGGGGCCCCTTCGCTCCCATAGACTCATAATGGAACAAAAAGCTTCAAAAATCTTCTCCTCGGAAACCACAAGGCCCAGAGCTTAGATATTTAGAATGTAGCAACGGCAAGTAGTCACCTACATAATTCCTGCAAAATATGCCCCTGGGGTCCAAACGGGCCACGCCCCGAGGCCCTTTAGCTCCTATAGACTCATAATGGAAAAAATCTTCAAAAATCTTCTTCTCTGAAACCACAGGGCCCCGAGCTGAGATATTTGGCATGTAGCAACGGCAAGTGGTCACCTACATAATTCCTGCCAGTCATGCCCCTGGGGTTCAAATTGGCCACACCTTGGGGCCCCTTAGCTCCCATAGACTCATAATGGAACAAAAAGCTTAAAAAATCTTCTTCTCTGAAACCACAGTGTCCAGAGCTTAGATATTTAGCATGTAGCAATGGCCAGTGGTCACCTACATAATTCCTGCCAATCATGCCCCTGGGTTCCAAATAGGCGACGCCCCGGGGCCCTTCGCTCCCATAGACTCATATTGGAACAAAAAGCTTCAAAAATCTTCTCCTCGGAAACCACAAGGCCCAGAGCTTAGATATTTAGCATGTAGCAATGGCAAGTAGTCACCTACATAATTCCTGCCAAATATGCCCCTGGTGTCCAAACGGGCCAGGCCCCGGGGCCCTTTAGCTCCTATAGACTCATAATTGAAAAAAAAGCTTAAAAAATCTTCTTCTCTGAAACCACAGGGCCCAGAGCTGAGATATTTGGCATGTAGCAATGGCAAGTGGTCACCTACATAATTCCTGCCAATCATGCCCCTGGGGTCCAAAATGGCCACACCCCGGGGCCCCTTAGCTCCCATAGACTCATAATGAAAAAAAAAACTTCAAAAATCTTCTTCTCTGAAACCACAGGGCCCAGAGCTAAGATATTTAGCATGTAGCAACCGCCAGTGGTCACCTACATAATTCCTGCCAATCATGCCCCTGGGTTCCAAATAGGCGATGCCCCGGGGCTCCTTTTCTCCCACAGACTCATAATGGAACAAAAAGCTTCAAAAATCTTCTCCTTGGAAACAACAGGGCCCAGAGCTTAGATATTTAGCATGTAGCAACGGCAAGTGGTCACCAACATAATTCCTGCCAATCATGCCCCTTGGGTCCAAACGGGCCACACTGCAGGGCCCTTTGGCTCCTATAGACTCATAATGGAAAAAAGCTTAAAAAATCTTCTTCTCTGAAACCACAGGGCCCAGAGCTGAGGTATTTGACATGTAGCAACGGCAAGTAGTCACGTATATAAATCCTGCCAATCATGCCCCTAGGGTCCAAATGGGCCACGCCCCGGGGCCCCTTTGCTCCCATAGACTCATAATGGAAAAAAAAACAACTTCAAAAATCTTCTTCTCTGAAACCACAGGGCCCAGAGTTTAGATATTTAGCATGTAGCAATGGCAAGTGGTCACCTACATAATTCCTGCCAATCATGCCCCTGGGTTCCAAATGGGCCACGCGCGGGGGCCCCTTTGCTCCCATGGACTCATAATGGAAAAAAGCTTAAAAAATCTTCTTCTCTGAAACCACAGTGCCCAGAGTTTAGATATTACGCACATAGAGACGGCAAGTGGTCACCTAAATAATTCCTGCCAATCATGCCCCTGGAATCCAAAAGGGCCACGCCCCGGGGCCCCTTAGCTCCTTTAGACTCATAATGGAAAAAAAGCTTAAAAAACCTTCTTCTTGGAAACCACAGGGCCCAGAGCTTTGATATTTAGCATGTTGCAATGGCAAGTGGTCACCTACATAAAACCTGCCAATCATGCCCGTGGGGTCCAAATGGGCCACGGCCCGGGGCCCCTTAGCTCCCATAGACTCATAATGGAAAAAAGCTTCAAAAATCTTCTTCTTTGAAACCACAAGGCCCAGAGATTAGATATTTAGCATGTAGCAATGACAAGTGGTCACCTACATAATTCCTGCCAATCATGCCCCTGGAGTCCAAATGGGCCACAGCCTGGGACCCCCTTAGCTCCCATAGACTCATAATGGAAAAAAAAAAAACTTCAAAAATCTTCTTCTCTGAAACCACAGGGCCTAGAGCTTAGATATTTAGCATGTAGCAACCGCCAGTGGTCACCTACATAATTCCTGCCAATCATGCCCCTGGGTTCCAAACAGGCGACACCCGGGGCCCCTTTGCTCCCACAGACTCATAATGGAACAAAACCTTCAAAAATCTTCTTCTCGGAAACCACAGGGCCCAGAGCTTAGATATTGAGCATGTAGCAACAGCAAGTGGTCACCTACATAATTCCTGCCAATCATGCCCCTAGGGTCCTAACGGGCCAAGCCCTGGGGCCCTTTGGCTCCTATAGACTCATAATGGAAAAAAGCTTCAAAAATCTTCTCTGAAACCACAGGGCCCAGAGCTGAGGTATTTGACATGTAGCAACGGCAAGTGGTCACCCACATAAATCCTGCCAATCATGTCCCTAGGGTCCAAATGGGCTGGGGCCCCTTAGCTCCCATAGACTCATAATGGAAAAAAAAATCTTCTTCTGAAACCACAGGGCCCAGAATTTAGATATTTAGCATGTACCAAGGGCAATTGGTCACCTACATGATTCCTGCCAATCATGCCCCTGGAATCCAAAATGGGCCACGCCTTGATTTGTGGTTTTACATCCCCATCAACACTGTATAGGTCATTTTGGAGATGTGTCTTCCAATTTGGTGGGACTTTTACCAGACATTGAGATGAAATTACATCTCAAGCCATGTCACCCAATGAAACCAGTAGGGTTTATAAGCATGGACACCGCTTTGCCTGAGCTTAGATATTTAGTATGTAGCAATGTCAAGTGGTCTCCTACACTAATGATTTTTTGGTACACAGGTGAGCGATATAGGGCCATTGGGCCCTCTTGTTTAAAAAACAGGTCTCTAATCACTGCTCTGTACTCAATTTGTGAAGAAAATTTGACAACACTGACCCCTGCCATGTAAAAATAACCCTTCTCTTGCTTAATATTCATTTAAGCGACACCCATCTCTGACTTTGAACCAATCAGATTACTTGATGTTATTTATTCCTGCAAATTCTTAAACTGAATGTCAAACAGTGTAGATCCTGATCAGATGGCTTCTTCAGAAGCCAGCTGATCTAGATCTACACAGTTTGCAAAGATAGGGGTTGTCGTGAACAGCAAGATAAGAGATAATTTTCCTTGCACAGACTACAAATATTAGACTGACCAATAAAATTTTGCGTAACCATGTATAAGCCATTGATGTATAATATGTAAACAGCATGCATTTGCCACGGTTAGTAACTGGGTTAGGCCAGTTAAATATTGAATGACCCTCGTAAGTTGAAGCCCTTGAGGAAGGGGAAATTATACATGTAACATTAATAACAACCTCTGAAATTGACTGCACATGAGTACATATAAACTGTTTAGAAGGTCTAAGCCTGCCCAGGCAAAATGGTACAAGTTGGACCACCACTGTATATAAACCTTTTTGGTTTGTTTGGGCTGTAGGACTTGAGATGTCATTTCATCTACGTGTTGGATAAAATTCACACAAAATTCAAAATGGGTTAAGGGCTAATCTTTATGACTGTTTTAACAGGTATAGATATAAGTGCAGATACATTCATGGATGTTTTGGACAATGGTGTCTATATATGTGATCTGGCTAACGTAATTCACAAGAAGGCAGAAGAGAGTGTTCAACAAGGGCAGTGCAATGATGTAAGTTTATATAAAAAAGTGGGATGGATATGATTGCTGCTGGGTGAGTCCCCTGCCCATCTGGGCTTGGAGAAATAGATTGGACTGCATGGTGCTTCCATGCAGAGCTGAAACTGACTGCACATGCTTAGAAGGTCTAATATATTCTAGAAGAGGGTTATCCTAAAATGTGGAAGCAAGGAATACACAAAAGAACTGATAAGTATGGAGTGTACATGTTTTCTGGGCTAGACTAGCTAGTTTCTGCCAGTTAGACCTCATCAGTGACCCTCAGATATTTTCCACAATGGAATCAGTGATCCCAAAGGAACTACACTATGATGAAGCCTGCCCAGACAAAGTGGTGCAAGTGGGACTGTCCCTGCATATATACCCTATTGGTTTGTATGGACAGTAGGGCTTGAGATGTCATTTCATCTCAATGTCTGGTAAAAGTCCCACAAAATTGGAAGCAATACCTCAAAAATGACATAAAAGTGTTGATGAGGATGTAAAACCTCAATTAAAGCAAACAAAATCAACAAGTGTGTAATCTTTACCCTTAAGTTGCCAGCCACAACAACTGTCATCTGCTTTGTTGTCTGCTGGTTACTTTATAAGTGCCTGATGCAAAGAGTGGACTCAGATTAGACTGATGCTCTTGGGGCAGTCTGATCAAGGTCCGCAGTTTGCCTGTTTGCAAAAATATTTTCGAATAAAAGTTTGCAAGAAGATACATCAGATGACATAAATAGAAGATATATTAAGTTGCAGTTTTTCTTGGTACTTAACAACCCCTCTCCCGCTGAACAAACCCTACTTTTGCTTACAATGTAGATCCAGGGTTAACCCTTATCTTGCTGAATATTCATCTAAGCCACACCCATTTCTGTCTATCAACCAATCAAATTACTTGATGCAATTTATTGCTACACGCTCATAAACTGAATGCCAAACAGTGTAGATCCTGATCAGATGGCTTCTTCAGAAGCCATCTGATCTGGATCTACACTGCAAAGATAGGGGTTGTCGTAAACAGCAAGATAAGGGTTAAGGGCTGAAGGAAAGAATTTGCTCCTGCAGAATAAATTCTTTCCAAAAGGAGTGGACAGCCATTCTGAGGGACTCTTTTTTTTTAAAGGAAAGGAAACTGGAAGTTACACAATATGTTTTGACACACTGCGCTGATCACTGTGCTCAGTGGGGCTCAGTGGGGAAAACATTAAGTTACACAATATGTTTTGACACACTGCACTGATCACTGTGCTCAGAGGGGAAAACATTATATGGTCATGTTAGAATGAGAATTTAATAATGGAGAATGAAATAAAGCACCAAATAAATTAAAAACAACCAAAGGTTTTATTTTTTATTAGCTCACCAGAGCCGAAGGCTACTTGGGAGTTTATAGGATAGGCTGTTGTCCGTCGTCTCCGTATTGGTATGTCTGGCATCAACACTTTTAAACGACATCTCCTCTGAAGCCACTGGGACAATTGGTCCCAAATTTCATCTTTAGCACCATTGGGTTGGGGGATTGAAAGTTTGTGTTTTTTTGTTTTGTTTTTTTTTTTATGAAAATTGGCTCTTTAGTTTGGTTGCTATGGCATCTTAGAGTTTCCATAGACTTAATGGGGAAAATTGAAATATGGCACTTACTGCCAAGTCATGCACATATTTTGACAAAACTTTTATCGAAATGTTTCTTGAGTAAACCTCTCTCAACCACATGCTTTTATGCCAACCTGAGTGTCCTCCATGTTGTGCCGGGGCCATGACTCACCCCCTCCACTTCATAAAAGGCCATATATCTCCGAAATCATTCAGATCCCACCCCTAAACCATATATATTCTTGTTCATATGATAAGAAGCATTCAGTGACACCAACCAGATGGTCCCCCGGGATGCACCCTTTATATTTCATAAAAGGCCCAATATATCGGAAACCTTATAGATCCCCACCCCTAAACCATATATATTCTTGTTCCTTATGATAAGACACATTCAGTGACACCAATCTTGGGTTCTGCTGGTGGGCGTGGGGGCTATGCCCCACCCCTCCACTTCTCAAAAAGCCATATATCTGAGAAACTGTTCAGAGCCCCATCCCTAAACCATATATATTCATGTGCCTTGTGACAAGACACATTCAGTGACACCAACATGGGGATACCCCGGGGTGCCCTGGGTCATACCCCACCCCTCCATTTCATAAAAAGCCATATATCTGAGAAAGCATTTAGATTCCCAGCCCTAAACCATATATATTCTTGATCCTTATGATAAGACACATTCAGTATAGCAACCTAGGGGTCTCACAGGCTGTGCCGGGGCCATGCAGCACCCCTCTACTTCACAAAAAGCCCAATATCTGATAAACTATGCAATGCTCCACCCCTAAACCATATATATTCATGTGTCTTGTGACAAGACTTATTCGGTGACACCAAACTGGAGGTTTCCAGGGGTGCCCCGGGTCATGCCCCACACCTCCACTTCACAAAAAACTATATATTTCAGAAACTGTTCAGATCCCCACCCCTAAACCATATATATTCTTGGTCCTATTGATAAGACACATTCAGTGACAACAATCTTGGGATTTCCTGGGATCTGCTGCAGCCCTGCCCCAGCCCCTCTACTGCTTAAAAGACCTTATATTTCAGGAACCATACAGATCCCCACCTTTAAACCATATATATATTTTTGCTGCTTATGATATTACACACTCAGTGATAGCAATCAGAGCTCCATTAGGTCCATGTTCCGCCTCCTCCACTTCATAAAATTCCTCATATTTCAAGATGGGTACTCATTTGGGAATGCGAATTCATTGAGGAGACTTTATAATCAGTAGATTAAAATCATATCTTGTTAAAATACATGGCTGCCAGTGGGCAGTGCCCACCCGAGCTCTGGTGAGCATAGTGGCCCGTGGGCCTCTCGTTATTTATTAGCTTAAAAAAATTGTGGTGCATGAAATTATTTTGCTTTTATTTCTCATCAACTTGCAATAGATCGAAAGTGGCAGACATTGCAGTTAATAATAATAATAATAGACACTTTATATCAAGAGGGTAACACAATTTGTACAAAGCTCCCTGTGGCCCTCAAATATTTTCAGAAATATTAACAAGTTAAAATATACACAAATGTGCACAAATGTGCATACACACACATATGCGACAAGCATATATGATGCTAAGTGAATATATAGATGTTCTTTATCTTTTTATAAGCCTGGGGCCAGTTGTGAAAAACTAACGACATAGTTAGCTAACATAACGTTAACACTTTGATCATTCAATATGGCAAAAATATTAACATTTTTGCTGAAAAAATGTGCAAAAGCTGCTCACATTTTTCAGCAAAAATAACAAAATTTTAGAAATTGTACTTGCTAGAACAGATAACAATTTGACCACTAACGGGCTTGTTAACCCTTTCCCACTCAGATACGTGTTTTTACGTGTCTGCACCCCCCCCCCATTTTAAGCCCCAGAAGCACCTAAAATCTGCATTTCTAACCCTGGATAGTTATGTTTGCTTTAGGATTTGTTGGGCAAAAAATTGACCTGTTTTTCGCGCCTCCCCACTAAAAAATATTCTGGGGGGATTGAAGGGGGGGCAACGCCCCCCTCACATCCCGAAAAATTTTGGGTTTATGGCCCAACCGGCCGCTAAAATTTATATCTGAGGGTGTCTGGGGTCAAAAATGCCTGAAAATTGATGCTGATAAAACATGCTGCAAACAGTGAAAATGGCCAGTGCCAAACACCTTAATTGTTGCCTTGACAGCTGTGTGAAAATTAAAATGTGGTCAGAACACTTTTTGCCAACTTTGAGATGCCCCCTATTTACCATGACAACAATGATCAAGTCATGAAAGGTTGCATTTGTAAGGCTACTGCCCAATGAACATTCATACCGAGTTTGGTGTAAAACAGACCATCCATTATGAAACAATGGCTAGTTGAAGTTGCTGTCAGGTGCAACACTGTGAAAATCAGCGAAATTCACAAAATCGCTGAGTGGTAAAGGGTTAAGCTAATGATGCTTTGAACAACTGGCCCCTGAAATTTGAATTGTAGGACATACCTAAAGTAAAGCTGAAATGCAATAGAAAAGCCCAGTCTGGGAGCTGGTTTGCCAGAGACAACACAGCTAACTTCACTCAGTGGTGCAAGGCTTTTGGTTTCCAAGATGACTGTGTGTTTGAATCAGAAGATCTAGGTGAGTGCCCTCATGTCTTAGTGCACATAAGTGCCTTTATAACACTGCTCATTTGGTTTAAAGATGGATTCCAAAAAAGCATAATTTATATAAAAAAATAATCATAAATTGTCATTTCTTTGTATATAAGCAAGATACATTTTTAATTTAAATATTCCTGTTCAGGTTATGCAGTGAAAGACAAAGTTGATGCCTTGGTAAATGCTTATGTTTCTGTCTGTATTGCACGACCTGCAGAAAAAGGGACCAACTGAAGTCGGTTGATTTTCTAAGAGTGCCCTAAAATCACCGTGTCATTCTGTCATTCTGTCAGTCTGTCTGTACGTCTGTAACCCGTTTGTGAAAATTGGTGATAGTGATTTGACCGCTTGGAATATTTAAACAATTTTTGGCATACTGATAGCTATCAATGAGATCTAACCAATGAACTTGCGAAATATTACATTCCATTTAGTATAGCCTCGCCGAGGCGAAAAATGTGAAAATTTTCGAACTGCTTCTCCTCGGAAACCGTTGGGCCGATTGAAGTCAAATTTCATATGGAGACTCTATGAGATTGGGGAAACCAAAATTTGCTCATGGGGTCCAGGTCACATGACCAAAATGGCCGCCAAGCCATATATGGTCTGTCTGTCTGTCCGTCCGTAACCTGTTTGTGAAAATTGGTGATAGTGACTTAACCGCTTGGAATATTTAAACAATTTTTGGCATACTGATAGATATCAATGAGATCTAACCAATGAACTTGCAAAATATTACATTCCATTTAGTATAGCCTCGCCAAGGCAAAATGTGAAAATTTTCGAACTGCTTCTCCTCGGAAACCGTTGGGCCGATTGAAGTCAAATTTCATATGGAGCCTCTAAGAGATAGGGGAAACCAAAATTTGCTCATGGGGTCCAGGTCACATGACCAAAATGGCCGCCAAGCCATACATGGTAAAAACCCTTCAAAAATAGTCTTCCCTAGAACCACTGGGCAGATTTCCACGAAACTTAATAAATAGCATCTGGGATGTAGGCCCATCATAAATTGCTAAAATGGTGACCCTGGGTTGACCTTGACCTTCTTTGTGCCCAGGTCAAACTTTGACACATATGCTTTTGTATTGGAAAAGTGAGAATGCATTTTATCCTGCAAACGATTCAGAATACAGTACTAAAGTATAAGATATATTTTTGCTCCTTACGATAAGGCGCATTTATTGGGGGAACCGTTTTAGGTCCAGGTCACATGACCAAAATGGCCGCCATACCCATATATGGTATAACTCATAAAGCTAAAAGCATCCGGGGGTCGTGCACTTCAGCTGAAGCACTGGTTAGAAGATAGAATTTGTCCTTGCTCATGCCGCATGATGACTAAAAGTAAGAGTGTGCAACACATTGTGCAGACTGTTGTGTGTCTAAGCTGTTTGCACATGTGTTATTGAGCATTTTCTCATGAAAAGATATTTGTACACCACAACCTAGTAATAACATAGTTCATTATAACACAGTTTTTGTTATAACACGGTTTCAAGATGGATGCCAAAATGTGTAGATTATATAGAAAAATGACCATGAATGGTCATTTTTCTGTATAATCTATACATTTTTGTTTGGATATAACACTGTTGTTTAACTAACACAGTTTCTGTTTTTGACCCCATTTATAGTGTTATAAAGAGGTTGTGATGTATATTAATTTGCCTTCCCAAAACAGAGTGCTATCTTTACGCATTCTCCCCAGCTTCTTTACAGTAGAACTTCGATGGCTCTGACACCGATGGCTCATTTACCATGGATGTGTCGAACCTATTCTTGAACCCCTAGCGAAATCCTCTACATAAGAAATAGTGGGGGATAATTAAGGATATTTTAGTCTTTTATCTTGCAAATGTATGCTGTGTGTACTCATTAGAATCGCCTTGATGAGCCTCGATGAGGCAATTCTAATGAGTAAACACAGCATACATTTTCATCATATAACTGCGAAAACATGTCTAAAAGTATCTCGTTTTGCCTCCTGACAGTAACCTCAGTGGCTCGAACTACCCCTGTCTCGAACAGATTTTCAAAGTCCCAATGGTGTTCGAGCCATTGAAGTTTGGCTGTATTTATATCACTTGGGGTCCAAAGTGGAAGGTATGTTAGTTACACTACTGTGTTATATCCAAACAAGATAGGAGATGAACTTTATAAGGTTTTTAAGTTTCTGTTCAAATCCTTTCAAGAATGAACATGTTTATATGTGGTTATAAATTGTATGTTCGTACTTCTTTGATTAGAATATATTTAAACTAAGCAAAAATGTGTAGATTATATAGTAAAATGACCATTTATGGTGATTTTTTCTATATACATGTAATCTATTAATAGTTTGGTCCAACTTTAAAATGTGCTACAATGTATATACCATAATGATCCTAATTATTGGGATAAATAGGCCAAAGCAAACAGTGCAGACCCACATCAGACTCCTCAGTCTGATCAGGGCCTACACCATTTGCCATTTTGTCTCCACTTTTTGGAGTCCTTGCTGGCATTAACCAAACTTGTCAAAATTTTAGGAGAATTTCAGCAGGTCCTGAAGGTGTCTGAATTGTTGGGGTTTTTATGGTATTCAAAATTGTCACAATGGAAGTATTATCAAGAGGTTTATGTGCGCAAGTAATCATAAGCAGGATCAGACATTCCTGTGTACTGCATAAGAACATGGCCCTAGGAGAAATCTACAAATTAATATTAACTCGCATTCTGGCTGTCACAGATTAGAAACTATGTTTTTAGCTCGGCTGTTTTTTGAAGAAAACGACGAGGTATTGTCATAACTCTGGTGTCGTCTGCGTCGTCGTGCCAAAAACTTGGACATTTTGTAATATCTCTGTCATTACTGAACATATTTACTTGAAACTCGGACTAGTTGTTCATTATGAAAAGGGGAACTCATACCAATAGGTAAGGTAACCCTCAAAATATTTTTGGCACAGTTATGTCCCTTTTTCGACTTAGAATTTTTGCAGACAAGCGTTGGCACTCGCATGGGGTGCTCTTGTTTTTAGATAATAATCATATCAATAGTGATAATAATAAGAAGAATGAAAATAAACTTTATTTCTTTTGGGTGACGCAATTAGTACACAACTGATCTCTTTTTGGCTCTCTCTAATCTCCCTTGTGCCATTGAGTTTCTGTAAAAGGCAAATGCTTAAAACTCACCTGTACTCAGCAAGCATCTGCCTTAGACAAACATACCTGTCATAGAGCCACCACATCTGTTAAAAAGCATGCTGTATTTGACATTCAGTTCCTGAAAAAGGAAACTGCTTTAAAACACCTTATTTAGCAAGCACCTGTCTTAAGCAAGCACATTTTGGTTATTCCATAGACACTTGCTTAATACAGGTTATACTGCATTTTGATTACCTATTGTTTAATACATGTACATGTTACCAGTGGACTGGATTTTTTCTTGTTTCATATAAGTGGGACTGTACTTATTATAGGAAAGAATTTAGTTTTTGTGGATTTTATTAAGGTGTATGATTTGCTGGAATTTACACATCGATAAAAGCCTAAAAAATGATAGTTCATTCCTTATAATTCCAACTTTGTATGCCACAAAAGTTGTAATTGTTTAGGAATTACAGTAGAACTTCGATGGCTCAAACACCCCTGGCTCGGTTACCATGGCTGAGTCGAACCCTTTATTGAGTCCCTAGGGAATTTCGCTACATAAGAAATAGTATGGGAAAAGTTAGGCTAGTTTCGTTCCTTATCTCGCAAATGTATGATGTGTGTACTCATTAGAATCGCCTCAACGAGGCGATTCTAATGAGTACACGCATCATACATTTATATATTAGAACATCGAAAAGAAGTCCCAAACTATCCCCTTTACGCCACCTGGCAGTAACCCTCAGTGGCTCGAACTACCCCTGTCTCGAACAGAATTTCGTGGTCCCTAAGGTGTTTGAGCCATCGAAGTTCGACTGTATTTCTAAAGCATAAGAATGAACTTACCAAAGGTCATGACCGAATGATTATTTGAGCCCCACCAAGCGAATTTGTGTCTTCGAGCATTCCGTCATGACAATTTTAACTGAAAATGCCCAGCATTTCAGAGGGGCCAGGGATATGGCTTTCTGTCTGAAGGTTCCTCTTGATTCACTGCTTGTATGAGCGAGCAGCGAAGGTTCTGGCGAGACTTCGCGGATGCGCAGGCTCGCCTGAACCTTCGCTGCTCGCATAGGCGATAAGTACCAAAATCGCTTGACGGGGCCCATTGTATTAGAAGCTGCCATCTTTGAAAGAAACCCAAGCGAAAAAAACGTCAAGCCTTTAAATTTAATTTATTTCTTTGCTGACAGTTACATTTTCAATAGTTTCTCATTTTTATATGAAAGCTGTTGATGCAACTTCATAAACAATGACGTAACACGCGTTTCTTAACATGTTGTTTGACGTCGCGTTATATTACTACCTGTCACTGTTTTAAATAGTTCTTAGATTCTTGCTCATAGAATTTATCGAAGATTAACCCTTATCTTGCTGTTCACGACAACCCCTATCTTTGCAAACAGTGTAGATCCAGATCAGATGGCTTCTGAAGAAGCCATCCGATCAGGATCTACACTGTTTGACATTCAGTTTATGAATTAGTAGCAATATATTACATCAACTAATTTGATTGGTTGAGAGACAGAAATAGGTGTGGCTTAAATGAATATTCAGCAAGAGAAGGGTTAAAACTTTCATTTCGACCAATCAAATCACTCTTTAGTAAAAAGTTTATGGAGAGTTGGAATTATACCTTGTATAAATGTTTGATGTAATGTAACCTTCAAGTATTTATGTACTACAGATATGTTCATCACCATTACATCATTGTATGTTTTGTTAAATATTAATATTAGGTCACTATGGTCTCAGCAGATTGTTGATTCTGAAAACAGGTAACACTGCCACTATTATACAGCTATGTTCACATATTGGAGAATGTTGCACTTGCAGATTAGGGATCCTTGAAATTTAGTACAGTAAATGACTTGCAGGGAGTGGGAGTATTTCATACACTGAAAAGCAGGCCATCTGGAATCAGTTGAGCTACTCACATTTTCTAAGCAAAAATAACAAAATTTTAGATATTGTTCTTGCAAGAACTGTTAAATATTTGGCCACTAACGAGCTTGTTTTAAGCTAATGATCAAGGATTTTCATCAGAAAAATAGCCAGTTTGGAGATGTGAAAAAATGCACTATGTCGCACGGATGTGTGTTCGTAATGAAATGTGAGTTGCAAAAGCTGCTCACATTTTTTCTGCAAAATTATTAGTACATTTGCCATAGCAAATAGGCAAATAAGTTAACGGTATGTTAACTAACAGCATTGTCCGTTTTGATCAACCTGTCCTATAGCACTACTCAGTCAAGTGCAGACTTTATTCTGACAAAGTATTGTTGTCATCTCACATTACAATGGATGGCTTTGACCTTGTAGATGTAATTTGCTGTTTTTCTCACATACCATAGATGAGTTGTGTCCTTCACCTAATCATGGGCTAGCCTTGGTATCTCATTTTGATGCATATCAGACTGGCAATTAGGAGGTAGCAGATTTGATTCCTGCTGGCTTGGCAAAATTCTTTTGTGGAGATTGATCATGAAATCATTCCGCAGTTTTTCATTCCCTTCAACTGATTCAAGAAGGGCAGTTGTCAGTTTCTGGTGAAAAAATGTGCACTGTACTGGTTAACTACTTACCGTATTCGCCCTAATTACTGCACATGCTTCTATAAGCGCACACCAAAGCTATTTTTGAAAAGGAAATACATAAGCGCACACTTTACAGTAATCTCCCCTTGAAGCTCTCATAGTAAATCTATAAAAACTTACCATTATTTCTTCTGACAGTGAAGGCAATGCTTAAATATCTTTTTCTGTCCCATTAAATATCAGTATGCAATATATTGGAAGCTATTGTTTTCGTATCAAGTGTGTGCTAATTAGGTAGATTTTTCACCATGATTTTATGACACGATTTTGAAAAAACTAAGCGCACGGTGCGGTAATTAGGGCGAATACGGTATGTATAAGACAGTCCAGGAAAAGTGCGGTTTGGTAAAACTGACCTGCTAGATATGCCTTAAATAGTTTTGACTGGGTTGTTAAACTCCAAACAAACAAAACTTATTTTTTCATGTGATTAACCCTTTTTGTACCAAATGGAATCTTCCTCCTTATATATTGTAGGAGTCCATTTCAAAATTTAGGGGTGTCAGATTGTGTTTTCTTCAAAACTTGTTTGGAATAGGGCTTTACGTTTTGCAAACATTGTAGGCCTTGATCAGATGCTGCATTCTGCGGCGTCTGATCTGGGCCTGCACTGTTTGCCCGGTTACCCGTTTTGGGGTATCTGTACAAAATGGGTTAATACATTCTAGCTTGGTTTACAGCAATACAACTTTATCAGGTTGGATTATATTACAGGGTTCTATTAACCCTTATCTTGCTGTTCAGGACAACCCCTATCTTTGCAAACAGTGTAGTTCCAGATCAGATGGCTTCTGAAGAAGCCATCTGATCAGGATCTACACCGTTTGGCATCCAGTTTATGAATTTGTAGCAATAAATTACATCATGTAATTTGATTGGTTGAGAGACAGAAATGGGCATGGCTTAAGTGAATATTCAGCAAGATAGGGTTAAAAGGTAATCCTCTGGAACCAAGAACTACAACACAGAACTGAAAATTGTATAGAGTGTACACGTTTTTTTCTTGGCCAGACTAGTTTCAGCCGACCAGGCCTCGTCAGTGACCCTAAAATGTTTCAGAATTCCGCATTAGTATCAAAGATCCCAAAGGAATAGAAGATAAACACATTATGGTCAAGGGCAGGGATACTTTTTATGGCAATCACACATTCCCTTAACATAAATTGCGGTGAGGTTACTCGCCAGTGATTCTAAAATACTTCAAACCAATGATCCCAATGAACTAAAATATAAAACACATTATGGTTATACACTTTTTAGGCCTCTTAACACCAGCTATGATGAGGAAAAATGAGCCAGCGCACGACAAAACCTACAATAAGACAAGTGCGCCCAGCGAAGACTCAGATCAGCCTGCACATCCGCGCAGTCTGATCAGAGTCTTCGTTGTGCACTCTAAGGGCCCAATGTTCCTTCATGCAGCAAGAGAAGTCTCTGGTTAGACTACATGGATGCGCAGGCTGATCTGATTCTTCGCTGGGCGCACATCTAAATTGTAGGAAATGCTGTGCCCAGGCTCAAATATGTTCCACTTTGGAAGCATGGACGTATCTAGCTAATTTGCATATTTAATCCACTAGTGGATTATCGAAAATATTACATGGCGTTTTTACACTCTCAGACGCGACGTAATATGATAAAAAGGTAATCCTTTGGAAGCAAGAACTACAACACAGAACTGAAAATTGTAGAGTGTACACTTTTTTTTCTTGGCCAGACTAGTTAGTTTCAGATTTATTCAATATTTCGCAGTCAAATCAATGATCCCAAAGGACTAGAAAATAAAACCCGCACTATGATGAAGGGCAGGGAGATATTTTACAGCCGCCACACTAAATTCAGGTCATGCAATATCAGTTCTGTTATTTGGCATCTCTCATCATGGTACACTGTGTTTAGTGGGCTTGGAAAGCGTGGTATTGGTGTGTAGTTGTCATTCAAATGTTATAGGTTACTTATGAAATCAAGGCCCTGACAGTACTGGTGGTTCCATTTACTCTGAACATAGACTGAGGAAATTGTCCTGAACTTGGAGTTAGACGTTTAACACTTGAATTCTTAAATTTTATTTATATACAGAGAACCCTTGTTATAACGACAGTATTTGTTCCCTATAATTGTGAATTTTCATTATAAAGAATCCCAGTTAGGAGTATGATAAGTAATAATAGGCCCGTTTTACCCATTATTACTCCAAGATAAAATGTTATAGACATTTGTTAGAATCGCCTCAAATATCTTTAACATTTTTTTCTTGGAGTATTAGATTACAAGACTCTTTCATGACTGTAGACTCTATTTGTGCATTCCCAACCTGAGGGAAGCTCACACCGCTCAGAACTGAGCCAAAGCCTTTAGCTCAGTAGTCATTCCATTCAAAGTTTTGCCGTTATAAGGAATGTTGGTAAAAAGAGGGTTTACTATAAGGCAGACCAAGATTAGATGCCACAGAATGTCTATACTGTTTGCCAGTGTCCCAGCACATGAGCCCAGTCCATGTTTTACAGATAACTACTGTCTTACATTGTACTCTGATATCCCCGGCCCCCACCCATGGAGGCTTGGAGAAATAGTTGGGCTGCATGAGCCTTCCACACAGAGCTGAAACCAACCACACATAAGTACTGGTAAACAGCTTAGAGGATCTAAGCCTGTCCAGGCAAAGCGGTGCAAGTTGCACCGTCCATGTTTATAAACCATATGGGTTTCATTGGGTGACAGGGCCAATGATCCCAGTCAAAGTTTTACAGATAACTGTCTTACACTGCACTCTGATATCACCGGCCCCAACCCATGGGGGCATGGCAAAAAAGATGGGCTGCATGATGCTTCCATGCAAAGTTGAAACTGACCCGACACGAGTACTGGTAATCCGCTTAGAGGTTCTAAGCCTGCCCAGGCAAAGCAGTGCAAGTCAGACCGTCCATGCTTATACATCATATTGGTTTCATTGAGCCTTGGGGCTTGAGATGTGGTTTCATCTCAGTGTCAGGTAAAAGTCCCACAAAATTGGAAGCAACATCTCCAAAATGACCTTTACAGTGTTGATGGGAACTTTAAGTGTCAAAAAAAAAAATGGGAAGCAACATCTCCAAAATGACCTATACAGTCCGCTCATCGGGGCTTGAAGAAATATATAGGCTGCATGATGCTTCCACGCAGAGCTGAAACCAACCGCATGCGAGTTCTGGTCTAAGCCTACCCAGGCAAAGCAGTGCAAGTCGGACCGTCCATGCTTATAAACCCTATTGGTTTCATTGGGCGACAGGGCTTGAGATGTCATTTCATCTCAACGTCGGGTAAAAGTCCCACAAAATTGGAAGCAACGTCTCCAAAATGACCTTTACAGTGTTGACGGGGACATTAAACCTCAAATCCAACAAACAAACAAAACCTATACAGTGTTGTAGGGGATGTTAAACTTCAAATCAACCAATCTCTGTTATCACATTGACAAAAATGATACAGCTATAAATAATTGTTCTCTGGATTTCATACAAATAACATGTATGCCCTGTTCAAGTTCAAATGGACAGTCCCAGTGAAGTTTCTAGATCACTTAGTAACTTTGGGCTGATTGATAAATAACTGACCCAAAGAGAATAGTAAAACTATAAAATATGGAATGGAATGGAATGAAGAAACTTCTATTTTATTTCTTTTGTCCCTGTGGTTCTCAAGTGGAATCTACCATTGTGATAGCACACCCTTGTGCTTAAATGGTGCCTGCCATATCTCCAGAAAATAGCATATTTCAGATGAAAATTTGTCATACTTTCCACAGACATCACATATCCTAATCTTCTTTTGACCCCTTGAAAAGGCCCCTTTGAGTTGAGTCAAATGTTATGTTGCTGTTGCACACCCTCATCATGAAGGAAGCCATGTACCAAATTTGGTTGCATTCTGTTCAGTTGTCTTGATTTGAGGTTTAACATCTCTGTCAACCCTATTTAGGCCATTTTGGAGATGTTGCTTCCTATTACATTGGGATGAAAGAACATTTCAATCTATTTCTCGAAGCCCCGATGGGTGGGGGCATTTGGTCTAGGAGGAGATAGCATGAGGGATGGACAGGCAGAAGTATGTATGGATGGAGTCAATCACAATATTCCCAATGCTTTTTCAAAAGCTTGGAGATAATAATTGCATATATTTACGTGTTTGGGAGAATTCACTGAGAATTTTCTATTTTTTTTTTCGAAAATGTATGTTGTGTGTTCTCATTAGAATTGCCTCAGTGAGGGGATTACAATGTACATTCACAACAGATGTTTATGTTAACACTCTGCATGCTGGGCATTTCCATCAGCAGAGGTCATTTTGAAATATTTTTCTTGTTGTTGCCAGAAAACAGGATTTGACATTTCATGCAAATTGTCTCCTGTCATGCAAATTGTCTCCTGTGGAGACAATTTGCATGAGATGACAAGACCTGTTATCCAGGAGACAATTTGCATGAGATGTCAAGTCCTGTTATCTGGGAAAAATAAGAAAAATATCAACAGTTCGTTGTCTGTCGAATTAGCCCATAGATTTGGTGTAGGCTTAAGAAACTAAAAAAATATATTCCTAACCTGACACTCTGATTAACCCATAGAGCTCTAAACTACATCTATCTCAAATTTTAGGGGTCCAGAAAGTGTTCCAGGCACTGAGGGGATAACTGTCTTTGAAATTGTAATTTGCGATGTAAATCGGCAGTTTTAATGATGACATCAACTAAGCTGTAAAATGTAATTTGCGGCTGAAACCAATTAATTATCTCCCCAAATTACAATTTTCAATACAATTGTTCTAATACACTTATTCAGTTGTTTTGTTGAAATATACTATTTTGCATAAAGCGACAAGCACTGTGAGCTGCATAAAACTAGGTGTCAGCATAGCAACAGTTAAGGTCGGTACATGTATTTTGTGATAATCGAAGAATAGTTTTTATCAATTCTCAAAAAAAACCCTATGTTGTGGGTATTCATTACCCAAAACATTGGTTTATATCGAGAATTAAGGAAAACTATCCTTCAATTATCATAAAATACCCACCTTCTCTGTTACTATGTGACAGCCTAAAGTGATGTGATGTGATGATGTCAGGTTTCCTACAGTATATAGCAGGATATACACAGTATATCACAGGATATAGTGTCACAGGTTTATGACGCTATCCAATCAGACATCACATTACATGAGCCCCGCCAAGCGAATTTGTGTCTTTGAGCATTCAGTCATGACAAATTTTAACTGCGCATGCCCAGCCATTCAGAGGGGCCAGGGATATGACTTTCTGTCTGAAGGTTCCTCTTGATTCACTGCTTGTATGATTGAGCAGCAAAGGTTCTGGCGAGACTGCACGGATGCGCAGGCTCGCCTGAACCTTCGCTGCTCACATAGGCGATAAGTACCAAAATCGCTTGACAGGGCCCACATAAACGTGTTATTTAGAATTCATGTGTATTGTTTAATGTTTTTAGTCTCCCACAAGTCAGAGCGCCAGGTGATCATCACACTACTAGAGCTAGCCAGGCTGGGATACAAGTACGCTCTAGAGCCACCAAGTATAATCAAAATAGAGAAGGAAATAGAACAGGAACAAGCAGATGAACCACCAGAACCACCTCCAAAACCTAAACCACCAACATCAGCAAGGTTAAGGCCACTGAATTTGGATGAAGAGGTTAGAAATTTTCTGCTATTATTAATTGCCATCCTAACCAACAATATGCCTAACCTCTTTATATCACTGTTTGTTGGAGTCAAAAACTGAACCCATGCTGGTTAAACAATTGGATTGTATCTTAACCCTCTAGTGCCCAAACCCCTTTCTAGTGTGGAAAAAATTCTCAAGCTGAAATATGTGATTCCTGTCTAGTAGTTAATCACAATATCAAAGAAATTTCAGGTATATATGTCCCGGATGTGATTTTATGGCATGTATCATATATGATACATCGGGCATTAAGTTTTCATGTATCATATATGATACATTTACTGTATGCTGTTTTCCTTAACTAAATTGAGGTATAGGATAAATACGGTTGGTACAATTTAATTCAAACATTAATTTAAACAATTTTAACATGGTAATATGCAACAGGGGAACAACAAAAATATTAAAATGCTGAAAACTGAGTATGGAATTTCATAAATTGTGCTGGTCCAAATTATTTCCTACAAAAGTCCGTAGGCATCCAGCAGAGACTCAAATCAGCCAAGGCATTCTTAACCTTGTGTACAATTGTACCAAGTACAATCAATATATCTCAAAGGGTATTTGAGTTATGGCCATAGCAAGATTATATTGTCAGGGGAGATAACGCAAAAACCAGGGCAACAATGTTGTGGCTCCTGTGCATGTTACGCCTGCTTAACTTCATGTGTACAATTGTACTGAATACCATCAATATGCCTCAAATGGTATTTAGTTATATGGTGATCACAAGGTAGTCATACTTTTATATTGTATGGGGAGATAACTCAGATACCATGGCATCGAGAGTTCTGGTTCTTGCGCATGACACATTTTCTCAACCTTGTGTACAATAAATATTGGAGATATGGCAATCACAATGTCGTCATACATTGCTAATGGAAGGGGATATAACTCAAATACCATGGCACCCAGAATTGTGGTTCTTGCGCATTACACACCTTCTCAAACTTGTGCACAATTGTGCCAATAAAATCATATCTCAACGGGTATTGAAGTAAAGGCCACCACAAGATTTTGTCAACGGACGGACAGACGCACATACGGACGGACATACGGATGGATGGGTGCCAGGCTGATTGCTATATCCCCGAACCCAATTGGTCCGGGGATAAAAATGAAGTAGACGCATGTAAAACCCAGTTTTACTACATGAAAGTGGGGTTTAAAGGGGTCAAGATTATTTAGGTGTGTTTTCATGATGAATGGCCAATGTATCATATATGATACACAAAACAAACGGCAGCATGTGCATGTTTAATTGCAAGTATTGAAATATAATGTATGAGGTGTCTTAATTTCATATCAATAATAATAGTTAAAATAAAAGATGTTGATAGATGTAGTATAAACAAGACACAGTTACCTTGTAAATTTTAATTCTCATGTATCATATATGATACATATGTGATACAGTACATTTAATGCCCGATGTATCATATATGATACATGGATATTTACAAGCACAGTGTACACTAGCCAAGCTATTTGCAGTGTTTAAAGACATCTATTTATATTTTTCAAGCTTTAATTTTTATTACTAGATGTAATTTGCATATTGTACACACAAGCTCATACAGATGCCACCCGGATGTTATGACCTCTATAACAGGAACCTACTGACACATGGAAGCCGCCATATTGGAAAGAAAATTAATGTCACATGACGTAAAGCCAGGCTAAGAATATGAACCTTTTATAAATATTACTAAACTAAATTAATAAAAACAAAGGAAAGTAAGTCAAAATGCATACATAATGTCAAGTAATAGCTTTTGAAAAAACATGTATCATATATGATACACCGGGCATTAGAGGGTTAAAACAAAAATGTAAAGATGACTCTTGTTTTTGTATTTTATTTCAAGCCATTGGAATTCTCATTCTGTTAAGCCTTATCCAGCTTCAACTGTGCAGACAGTGTAGATTCGTATCAGATGGCTTCTTAGGAAGTCATCTGATCAGAATCTACACTGTTTGACATTTGGTTTGTGAATTTGCAGGAATAAATTACATCAAGTAATCTGATTGTTTCAAAGTCAAAAATGGGCGTGGCTGAATTAATTATTCAGCGGGATAAGGGCTAAACTTAGTTTTTACACAAGCTCAGGATGTTCGCAGTAAAATTTGATTGTCTTCATGACTTTCATTTCTACGGGGTTGATTGTTTGTCAGCCCATCCGTAGTTACTAAGCAAAGTAGCTTTGTATTGTTCATGTCCATGTGACTATCACTAATTATCTATTAGGTGAGCCCCGCCATGCGAATTTGTGTCTTCGAGCATTCCGTCATGACAAATTTTAACTGTGCATGCCAAGCCATTCAAAGGGGCCGGGGATATGGCTTTCTGTCTGAAGGTTCCTTTTGATTCACTGCTTGTATGAGCGAGCAGCGAAGGTTCTGGCGAGACTGCACGGATGCGCAGGCTCGCCTTAACCTTTGCTGCTCGCATAGGCGATAAGTACCAAAATCGCTTGACGGGGCCCAGGTAATGGTTGTTTTTAGAAAATAGCCAAACTATTCTATTGCTGTGAGGTTAGAGTGTTATGTTACTCATTGGAGGTTATCTATAGAATCTGGACTGGAATCATGTGTTGGGTATGGTAAACAGTGTTGACCCAGATCCCATGCTGCAGGGTAAGACTTTTCTGTATTTTAATCCTTCTCTTGCGGAATATTCATTTTAGCCACACCCATCTCTGACTTTGAACCAATCAGATTACTTCATGTAATTTATTCTTACATATCCATAAACTTCATGTCAAACAGTGTAGATCCTGATCAGATGGCTTCTTCAGAAGCCATCTGATCTGGATCTACACTGTTTCCAAAGATAGGGGTTGTCGTGAACAGCAAGATAGGGGTTAATTTGGACATAGGACTATTCTAAAACAGGGGTCTTAGCCAAAGTCAGGAAACAGTGTGAATGGTGACGAGATGGCTCATTATGAGGTGTCTCATCAAGATCTATACTGTTTGCATAAATATCTGTAGTCTGTAACAATCTACAGGGTTGAAAGGGTTAGGGTTTTACATGGAGCATCATGTTAACCCTTATCTTGCTGTTCACGACAACCCCTATCTATGCAAACAGTGTTGGAGTCCAAACTGAACCCATTCTAAGCACAGTAGCTTCATATTGTTGATGTCCAACCCCTATCTTTGCAAACAGTGTAGATCCAATCAGATGGCTTCTGAAGAAGCCATCTGATCAGGATCTACACTGTTTGGCATTCTGTACATTACTTTTCATGAAACCTGAGGCAGTTCTAACAAGCACCCACAATCTATGTTTTGACTAGTAAACACACAAAAAAGAAAAAAATCTGAAAAATGCTACTTTAATAGGTAAGAAAAACACAAATTTTAGCACACAAATGTGTAACCCATATCCTACTGTTCATGACAACCCCTACCTTTGCAAACAGTGTTTTTTTATGAAAACAGTATAGATCCAGATCAGCCAGCTTGTCAGAATCTATACTGTTTTCCATTCTGCTTCTGGCTCTATGGTAAAACTTAAAATTGTGCAACACAAATGGCTGAAAATTGGGGAGGACTGTAACATATTGAAATATTCAGCATGGTGAGTGTTAACTAGGAAAATAGAAATAAGTTAACCCTTATCTTGCTGTTCATGACAACCCCTGTCTTTGCAAACAGTGTAAATCCAGATCAGATGGCTTCTGAAGAAGCCATCTGATTAGGATCTACACTGTTTGGCATTCAGTTTATGAATTTATAGCAATAGATTACATTAAGTAATTTGATTGGTTGATAGACAGAAATGGGTCTGACTTAAATGAATATTCAGCAAGATAAGGGTTAACAAGTCTGTTTAATGAGCACCCTTGTAAACCCCACTTTATATAGAGAAAAATGGGCTTGACAGGTGTGTACATTACTTTTCATGAAACCTGAGGCAGTTCTAACAAGCGCCCACAATCTATGTTTTGACTAGAAAACAAAAGAAAAAAAAAATCTGAAAAATGCTACTTTAACCCTTGTCCTGCTGAGCCGAGATATGCCTTATCTTTGAAACAAAGTATATCCAGATCAGATGGCTTCTGAGGAAGCCATCTGATCAGGTTCTACATTGTTTGCCATTCAGATTGTGAATTTGTTGCAATAATTTGCATCAAGTAATCTGATTGGTTGTTAAACGGTAGTGGGTGTGGCATATTAAAATATTCAGCAGGACAAGGGTTAATAGGTAAGAAAAACACAAATTTTAGCACACAAATATGTAACCAGTATCCTGCTGTTCACGACAACCCCTACCTTTGCAAACTGTGGTTTTATGAAAACAGTATATATCCAAATAAGCCAGCTGGTCAGAATCTATACTGTTTTCCATTCTGCTTCTGGCTCTATGGTAAAACTTGAAATTGTGCAACACAAATGGCTGAAAATTGGGGAGGAGTGTTACATATTGAAATATTCAGCATGGTGAGTGTTAACCAGGAAAATAAAAATAATTTAACCCTTATCTTGCTGAATGTTCATTTAAGCTACACCCATTTCTCTCTATCAACCAATCAAATATGTAATTTATTACTACTAATTCATAAACTGTATGTCAAACAGTGTAGATCCTGATCAGATGGCTTCTTCAGAAGCCATCTGATCTGGATCTGCACTGTTTGCAAAGATAGGGGTTGTCGTGAACAGCAAGATAAGGGTTAAAAGAGTTGCTTGCCTTGAAGGTGTATTCATTTCACTTAAAATTCATAACATTCTATTACAGGTGAGGAAGATGGCAGCCAAGTGTCACTGTTCAGACCAGGTTCACAGAATCAGAGAGGGAACATACAGGGTTTTTGATAAAGTTGTAATTATTAGGGTATGTATTGATATTAAAACTTATACAGAGGCTCTCACGCTAGTGATCATATCATATACAATTTATGAAACGAGCCTTTGATGAGTTTCAAGCATAAAGTATGAAATGGGCACGAGTGTGAGATTCATTTTATCATATCACCAGTTTCCCTTTTATTTTCTCTATACAGAAAATACTAAATACAGTCATCCCTCTTTATACCAACATTGGATAGTACGACAAAACTTGTTATAACGACGATTTCAATGGATAAAACCTTAGCTTGAGATGAAATCATTATGCAAACACGCCTATACAAATACATTGCCACCTTTATCGCCGAAAAATGAAAATTGTATGATGAAAAATTGTGGTATTTTTCTTATTTCTGCTCAAAATATAGATTGTGGGTACTCGTTAGAACCGCCTCAATGAGGCGGTTCTAATGAGTGCCCACAATCTATATTTTAGAGCAGAAATAAGAAAAATAAGGTTTACCCCTGTATACCCCAGTTTTACTATATAAGAGTGGAGTTCAAGGGAGTCAAAATTATATAGGTGTGTTTTCTTGATGTGATGAATAGAGATATTCAAGATTCTGTAATTATACTAGGGACGAAAAATAAGGGAACCCCCAAATTCAAATAGAAAGAAGCGAAACTTCAATGTCACAGGAAAGGTTTATATGGATGTGGGCGTGCGTTGACGTCTTGGAGTTTGGTCTACGTAGCGCTGGCCAGTAAAGTTACCATGATTGTTCATGGTAACTTGACTGGCCAGCGTTACGTAGATCAAATGTTAAGCCCAGTGGTTGTCCAATTCCCCCGGCGCATTGGTGGGAACTTCGAGTTCCATGACGACAACACACGCCCACATCGAGCCCGTGTTGCCGTCGAATTTCTTAGACAACAAGGTGTTAGGACACTGCCCTGGCCAGCCAGATCCCCAGATATGTCGCCGATTGAGCACATTTGGGATGTCTTGGGTCGCCGAGTGCACAACAGACCACAGCATTGTAACAGTCTGCAACAGCTTGGCTGAGCATTGCAAGGAAAATGGCGACGGATACCAAGGGAGATAATCCATCACACAATCATTAGCATGCCCAGAAATATCGTGCATGCATCAATGCTCGTGGTGCATGGACCAGACAGTGGATACTGATGCCCTTTGCATATAAACCTTCCCTGTGACATTGAAGTTTCACTTCTTTCTATTTGAATTTGGGGGTTCCCTTATTTTTTGTCCCTAGTTTATTTACTCCAAGACACAAATGTTGTGGATATTAGAATTGCCTCATTACAGTGTAAGGTGTTTCTCTTGTTCTAAATAAATTGCTAAAAATACCGGTAACTCAATCTGACTTCACAAAACTTCAAAATTGGTGGCTGTTATATTTATTAACCCTTGTCCTGCTGAATATTCATATATGCCACACCCACTACCGATTATCAACCAATCAGATTACTTGATGCAAATTATTACAACAAATTTACAACCTGAATGACAAACAATGTAGATCCTGATCAGATGGCTTCTTCAGAAGCCATCTGATCTGGATCTACATTGTTTCAAAGAAAAGGCATATCCGGGTTCAGCAGGACAAGGGTTAAAGGCAGGAGATTCCATTCAGTAGACAAAATTGGTTGATGCAGCACACGTGTTTAATACAGTAGAAATTTGATGGCCCGAACACCAAAGGCTCATATACCATGGCTGAGTTGAACCCATTCTTCACTCGCTCTTCATAAGAAATAGTGCGGGTAAATTAAGGAGATTTTCAACTTTTATCTTGCCATTGTATACTTTGTGTACTCATTAGAATTGCCTTGATGAGGCCATTCTTATGAGTACACACAGCATACATTTTTGTTATAGAACATCAAAAAGATATCATAAAATTAACCTCATTATGGTCCTTGCAGTAACCCTCAGTGGCTCGAACTACCCCTGTCTTGAACAAATTTTCATGGTCCCAAAGGTGTTTGTGTCATTGAAGTTTGACTGTATGTAAATTAATGTGTTGTTTTTTTCTCATTTTGACCAGTTTGATTTGAGCCTAAATGAATACTTTCAGATGCTCCCCAAAAGTAGTTTTGGAATGGTAAGGTTTGCAATAAATCAGTTGATATTACTTGGAAACAGTGAACACAAGCCACAGTCACTTGTTTAAGTTGTCTTTTAATTTACTACTTAAAAATTATTCTTGTCAAAATTTAGATAAGTACATTATTTGTTTTGACATGTAAGGATAGTTTCAACCAGAACAATTGTATGCCTTTCACAACCTTTACCCATCGTATGCGGGAAACCCCTAAAGTGGTACCTTGTCAAACAGTGCAGGCCCAGATCTGATCAGGGCCTGGGCTGTTTGCTAACATAATTTTCCATCAAAAATAGAATAAAAACAACAGGCCTACCACCCCTTATATGACAAATGGACTTGTCCAACATATAGCAATGGAAAATACCCCTAATATACAATGGGTTAATAAATGGAAATTTCCATTTTTAGCTTGTCTGATTCTCGAAGAAAAACTTTCGAGCTATTGTTGTCACTCCAGCATCTGCATTGTCATTGGCCTCATGCCCTCATTGTTAAAAAAAAAATAACCTTGGCTATAACTTCAGAAGTACAGTAGAATGTCAATGGCTCGAACCCCGATGGCTTGTCTACCATGGATGAGTCGAACCTGTTCTTAAGTCCACAGAGAATTCCTCCAAATACGATATAGAGTTAATGCAGGGTGATTTTCTTCTTTAATCTTTCAAATGTATGCTGTGTGTACTCATTAGAATCGCCTCGATGAGGCAATTCTAATGAGTACACACCACATACATTTATAATATAGAACACCGAAAAGATATCCGCACAATTATCTCCATTATGCCTCCTAGTATGGCTCTAATAGTAATCCTCCATGGCTCGAACAACGGCTGTCTCGAACAAATTTTCATGGTCCCAAAGGGGTTCGAGCCATCGAAGTTTTACTGTATTTAATCTAGCCTCATGAAACTTTATACACATACTCGAGCTCACAAGAACTACAGACTTACCAAGAGCCATAACTGTATTGTTGATTTTGGCTGAATTATCTACCTTTTTCTATTTTTTTTCCAAGACACATCTTTTCTTCTCATTTCAATACTATTTGTAACAGAGCCTTCAAACTTCACATGGATGTTATTTGGGACCTTTCCGTTGATACCAAGCTTTTTGACCTGTGACCTTGACCTTTGACCTATTTTTTGGGAAGGTGACCAAAAACTTTAACCTTAATCATATTTCCAAAAGTATATGGCCTACCTTCATGAAACTTAACACACATACTCATCATCACAAGAGCTACAGTCTGTCCAAGATGACTGAATTATCTCCCCTTTTCTCTCCATTTAAAAGAGAAAATGTTTTTGTCACTCATTTTTAATTTTTATGTCTCCCCCGAAAATTTTTTTTTCGGAGAGACATATTGTTTTTCCCCCGGGCGTCTGTCTGTCTGTCTGTCCGTCTGTCCATCTGTCTGTCTGTCCGTCTGTCCGTCTGTCACACTTTCGTGTCCGCTCTGTAACTTGAAAACCGTTAGAGCTATCGTCACGAAACTTCGTATAAATATTAATCAGCATTAGACGACGTGCAGTGCGCAAGAACCATAACTCTCGCATTTATACTTTTTGAATTATCTCCCTTGGAAGTTTGTTGGTATGTATATATGTATGGGCAAATCGTGTCCGGTCAATAACTTTCTTATTTTTTGATGGATTTTAAAATTACTCGGCAGAAATATTAACAACCATAAGACGATGTGTGGTGCGCATGAGGCAGGTCGGTACCTCAAAGGTCAAGGTCATACTTAGAGGTCAAAGGTCAAAAAAGGGGCCTTTTTTTCATATTTGGTCAATAACTTTCTTATTTTGAGATGGATTTTAAAATTACTTGTTATAATTATTAACAACCATAAGACGATGTGTGGTGCACATGAGGCAGGTCGGTACCTAAAAGGTCAAGGTCATACTTAGAGGTCAAAGGTCAAAAAAGGGGCCTTTTTTTCGTATTTGGTCAATAACTTTCTTATTTTGAGATGGATTTTAAAATTACTTGGCATAATTATTAACAACCATAAGACGATGTGTGTTGCGCATGAGGCAGGTCGGTTCCTCAAAGGTCAAGGTCATACTTAGAGGTCAAAGGTCAAAAGGGGGCCTTTTTTTTCGTATTTGGTCAATAACTTTCTAATTTTGAGATGGATTTTAAAATTACTTGCCATAATTATTAACAATCATGAGACGATGTGTTGTGCACATGAGGCAGGTCAGTACCTCAAAGGTCAAGGTCATACTTAGAGGTCAAAGGTAAAAAAGTGGGCCTTTTTTTCGTATTTGGTCAATAACTTTCTTATTTTGAGATGGATTTTGAAATCACATGGCAGAAATGTGAACCAATATAAGGCGATGTGTTGCGCGCATGACCCAGGTTGGTACCTCAAAGGTCAAGGTCATACTTAGAGGTCAAAGGTAAAAAAAGGGGCCTTTTTTCGGGTTTTGTCAATAACTTGCCTATTTTTAAATAGAACTTGAAGTTACTTGGCAAACATGTTAACTATCATGGGACGATGTGTTTCATGCATGATTCAGTTTGGTACCTAAAATGTCAAGGTCATACATAGAGGTCAAAGGTAAAAAAGGGGCCTTTTTTCGTGTTTGGTCAATAACTTTCTTATTTTTAGATGGATTTTGAAATTGCTAGGCAGAAATGTTAACCACCATGAGATGATGTGTTGCACGCATGAACCAGTTTGGTACCTGAAAGGTCAAGGTCATACATAGAGGTTAAAGGTAAAAAAAGGGCCTTTTTTGTGTTCTGTCAATAACTTTCTTATTATGCCCCCAACTTTGAAAAAGTTTGAGGAGCATATTGGTTCTGGTTCGTTCGTCCGTCCATTACGCTTTTGAAGCATAGCATAACTAAAGAACCGTGTATGCTAGGGTTTTGAAATTTCATATATGGATTCCTCATGGAAAATTAGCTGACACATATTTTTTTTCTTGTCGGGATTATGCCCCCTTCAAGAGTTATTGCCCTTTGAATTTTTTTTTTTAATAAAATCTTGTCAGCAAGATATTTAAAAAACTATTGGAGCTAGAGCCTTGAAAGTTGGTGATTATATTGATGGTGATGAGTAGATGAACTGATTAACTTTTGACAAAATTCCGTAAAATACTTTGTGAGTTATGGCCCTTTGTCATTTTGGTAATTTGTGCCCATTGTAATGTATGCTAAAAGTGATGCATAGCATAACTTTAGAACCATGTATGCTAGGGTTTTGAAATTTCATATATGGATTCCTCATGGAAAATTAGCTGACGTGTATTTTTTTTCTCGTCCGGAATATGCCCCTTTCAAGAGTTATTGCCCTTTGAAATTTTTTTAATAAAATCTTGTCAGCAAGATATCTCAAAAACTATTGGAGCTAGAGCCTTGAAAGTTGGTGAATAGATTGTTGGTGATGAGTAGATGAACTGATTAAATTATGACAAAATTCCGAAAAATACTTTGTGAGTTATGGCCCTTTGTCATTTTGGTAATTTGTGCCCATTGTAATGTATGCTAAAAGTGATGCATAGCATAACTTTAGAACGGTGTATGCTATAATTTTGAAATTTCATATATGCATTTCTGATGGAAAATAAGCTGACGCGTATTTTTTTTCTTGTCAGGATTATGCCCCTTTCAAGAGTTATTGCCCTTTGAATTTTTTTTAAGAAAATCTTGTCAGCAAGATATCTCAAAAATATTGGAGCTAGAGGCTTGAAAGTTGGTGAATATATTGGTGGTGAGGAGTAGATGAACTGATTAACTTTTGACAAAATTCCAAAAAAATACTTTGTGAGTTATGGCCCTTTGTCATTTTGGTAATTTGTGCCCATTGTAATGTATGCTAAAAGTGATGCATAGCATAACTTTAGAACCGTGTATGCTAGGGTTTTGAAATTTCATATATGGGTTCATCATGAAAAATTACCAGACGCGTATTTTTTTTCTCGTCCGGATTATGCCCCTTTCAAGAGTTATTGCCCTTTGAAATTTTTTTAATAAAATCTTGTCAGCAAAATATCTCAAACACTATTGGAGCTAGAGCCTTGAAAGTTGTTGAGTATATTGGTGGTGATGAGTATATGAACTGATTAACTTTTGACAAAATTCCGAAAAATACTTTGCGAGTTATGGCCCTTTGGCATTTTGGTAATTTGTGCCCATTGTAATGAATCCTAAAAGTGATGCATAGCATAACTTTAGAACTGTGTATGTTATGGTTTTGAAATTTCATATATGCATTCCTAATGGAAAATAAACTGACACGTATTTTTTTCTCATCCGGATTATGCCCCTTTCAAGAGTTATTGCCCTTTGAATTTTTTTTTAATAAAATCTTGTCAGCAAGATATCTCAAAAACTGTTGGAGCTAGAGGCTTGAAAGTTGGACCATGAGTCATGTGCAAGACCAAGGTCCATACCTCCAATGTCAAGGTCATACCTAGAGGTCAAAGGTAAAAAAAAGGACAGTCAATAACTTCCTTATTCTTTGATGGATTATGTAATTACTTGGCAGAAATGTTAACCATCATGAGACAATGTGTTGTACCGCAAAGGTCAAGGCCATACTTAGAGGTCAAAGGTAAAAAAGTGCTTTTTTTGTTTACGGCCAATAACTTTTTTATTTTTCTATGAACATTTTTAAAGTTACTATGCAGAAATGTTCATCTTCATTAGATGATGTGTTGCACACAAGACCCAGCTCAATACCTCCAATGTCAAGGTTATACTTAGCAGTCAAAAACGGGGGAGACATCTGTGTTTTTGTAGAAAAACAAATTCTAGTTTATTATATGACTAGCAATACAGCCTTCAAACTTCACATGGATGTTCCTTGAACAAGACCTTTCCATTGTCAGATACAAATCTATTTGACCTGTGACCTTTGAGACATGTCTTTCAAAAATGTAACCAAAAACTTTAACCTTGCCCATATTTCCAAAAGTATTTGCCCTAGCCTCATGAAACTTGTCACAAATCTGTATGATCACATGAGCTACATTCTTAACAAGTTCCATAACTCTGTCATTCAATTTGATTGATTTATCTTCTTTTGTGACATCCAAAAAGCACCTATTCCAAGTAAAACGTTTTGGTCTCTCATTTTAATACTACAAACAGCACAGCTTTCAGAATCCACATGTGTGTTTCTTTAGGCAAGACCTTTCCATTGATAACAAACTTTTTGACCTGTAACCTTGACCTTTGAACTTTGATCTATTTTTCGAAAATTCAACAAAAATCTTTAACCTTGGCCATATTTCCAAAAGTTTTCAGCCCAGCCTCATGAAACTTGACACACATCTGTAGCATCACAATAGTTACATTTTGACCAAGTTCCATAACTCTATCATGCAATTTGACTTTTTTACTCCATATGTGACAGACGAAAAAATAGACAAGCATTTCACCCTCTTGCGGTGCTCTTGTTTTCCTATAAATTCAGTTATTTTGTATATATACAATATACTTGAATGGAGCCAGAGAATTTGATGTGAGATAATAGTGGCTGTAAATGGTATTGATATAATTGGGACTCCATTTGTAAAAATGAGGTAGCTTCTATGCCAGAGACTAAACAGAAAGCATTGGTATGTGACCATGTTAATTTTTGAAACTTTTATATACAGATGGATAAATGTGGAGCTGACGTTTTTGATCAGGTGATTCAAGAGATAACAAGTTTTTATTTTCCAACTAATTTGATTGTCAGTGCTTATGACACTGAATTGCTTCTGCTAATACACTAAAATTCCTATATTAAGACCACCTTTGGGACTGTTCAAAAGTGGTCTTTAAGACCACTTTTGAACAGTCCCAATGGTGGTCTCTTATAAAGCGAGACTGGGTGTAAAAATACAAAGAAAGAATAACTAAAGCTTTCCCAATAAGCTTTTAAAAGCAGATTCTAATGCACTTGCGTATGTAACGTGACGTCTGATTGGATAACGTCAAAAATTTGCGACAGTATATTCTGCGATATACTGTCGGAAACCCGACGTTATCATGTAACGTCGCATTCCATTGGCTGGTATTGGGTTTTACGCAGCTGACAGCGCTTGCCACTTTGAGCAGATTTGCACACTTTTTTAAGAAAACAACCGAATAAATGCATTAGAATGGGGATAACTGTATTGAAAATTGACATTTGGGGAGGTAAATCGTCGGTTTTACGGTCGCAAATTCCGTTTTACGGCTCCGCTGACGCGTCGCCGTAAAACGAAATTTCCAACCGTAAAACCTCCGATTTTCCTCCCCAAATGACAATTTTCAATACAGTTACCCCCTAATTTTGTCTTAATTTTAGGTGGTCTTAATAGCAGAATTTTACTGTACTATGTTGCTTCAAATTTTGCCAATGTTAATTTAGGAAACAAGGAGGATTACTTATCCCTCACCATGCTGAATATTTCTGTATGCTACACTCCTTCCCAATTCTCAGCAATTTTTGTTGCATCATTTCAATTTTTACTATGGATGCCAATAGTATAGATCTTGTTCAGCTAAGAAGCCAGCCGATCTGGTTCTGTCCTGTTTTTTTTTTAACCCTTATCCTGCTGAACCCGGATATGTCTGATCTTTCAAACAATGTAGATCCAGATCAGATGGCTTCTCAAGAAGTCATCTGATCAGGATCTTCATTGTTTGTCATTCAGTTTATGAATTTGTTGCAATGATTTGCATCAAGAAATCTGATTGGTTGATAAGCAGTGTGGCATATTTAAATATTCAGCAGGTCAAGGGTTAAGAAAAAGAAAATATCTTAGTTCAGCATGGGGAGGGTTGACTTACACCACCTGGAAGGGTCAATGGAGCTATCTTATTCATTACCAGCACACAGCATTTCAACCCCCACCATGCTGAATATTTCAATATGCTACAGTCCTCCCCAATTTTCAGCCATTTGTGTTGCGTGATTCCATTTTTGTCATGGATTCAACTTTCGTCATGGATTCAGGATCCTTTTTGGAAGCCAGCTTATCTGGCTGGATCTTTACTGTTTTCAAAAAAGGATATATGAGGGTTCAACATGGTGAGGGTTGATGGAAATGGATACACTCAGAAATATTTGTCCTTCTTTATATGAAATAGGCTCTACTCTTATCAAGCCCTGAAAGAAATTCTTGAACAGTCAGCAATCTTTTTTTTTCATTTTCAGTGAAAATAAGGCTTGGCATTTCATGTGAATCGTCTGCTGGGCAGACAATCCACAGGTAATGTCATACCTTATAAGTTATTTGTGCTGAAAATTAAGACTGATAATCTTAGACAGCCCCGCCCATCTCGGCTTGAAGAAATAGATGGGCTGCATGATGCTTCCACGCAGAGCTGAAACCGACCCGCACACAAGTACTGGTCTAAGCGTGCCCAGGCACAGCGGTGCAAGTCAGACCCTCCGTGCTTAGAAACCCTATGGATTTCATTGGGCGGCAGGGCTTGAGATGTTATTTCAACTCAATGTCAGGTAAAAGTCCCACAAAATTGGAAGCAACATCTCCAAAATGACCTTTACTGTGTTGACGGGGATGCTAAACCTCAAATCAAACAAACAAACAAAACATACTTAGTGTGTAGACTCTCTTTTTAAAGGGTTTAAGTTTCTAGGAAGTTAACCCCTTTTAGCTCACCTGTCACATAGTGACAAGGTGAGCTTTTGTGATCACATTTTGTCCGTCGTGCGTGCATCCGTCCGTAAACAATTTCAAATAAGTATTTATCTGTATTATCCCATGGCCAATCTTGATCAAATTTCATATGAAGCATCATCAGGCAAGGGGAAAGGCTGCTTAAGGTTTTTGGTGATCAGATTAGAATTCTGAATGCCATGGCAACATATAGCTCCCATAGACTTATAATGGGAAAAAATTAAAAAAATCTTCTTCTCTGAAACCACAGGGCCCAGAGCTTAGATATTTAGCTTGTAACAATATCAAGTGGTCACCTACATAAATCCTGCCAATCATACCCCTGGGGTCCAAATTGGCCACACCCCGGGGTCCCTTAGCTCCCATAGACTAATTATGGAAAAAAAAAAGCTTCAAAAATCTTCGCGGAAACCACAGGGGCCAGAGCTTAGATACTTAGCATATAGCAACGATAAGTGGTCACCTACATAAATCCTGCCAATCATGCCTCTCAGGTCAAAATGGGCCACGCCCTGGGGACCCTTAGCTCCCAAAGACTCATAATGGAAAAAAGCTTCAAAAATCTTCTCTGAAACCACAGGGCCCAGAGCTTAGATATTTAGATTGTAACAATGTTAAGTGGTCACCTATATAAATCCTGCCAATCATGCCCCTGGGGTCCAAATTGGCCACACCCCGGGGTCCCTTAGCTCCCATAGACTAATAATGGAAAAAAAAATGCTTCAAAAATCTTCTTCTCCGAAACCACAGGGGCCAGAGCTTAGATACTTAGCATGTAGCAACGGCAAGTGGTCACCTACATAAATCCTGCCAATCATGCCCTTGAGGTCAAAATAGGCCACGCCCTGGGGCCTTTAGCTCCCATAGACTCATAATGGAAAAAAGCTTCAAAAATCTTCTTCTCCAAAACCACAGGGCCCAGAGCTTAGATACTTAGCATATAGCAACTATAAGTGGTGACCTACATAAATCCTGCCAATCATGCCCCTGGTGTCAAAATGGGCCACACCCTGGGGACCCTTAGCTCCCATAGACTCATAATGGAAAAAAGCTTAAAAAATCTTCTTCTCTGAAACCACAGGGCCCAGAGCTTAGATATTTAGATTGTAACAATGTTAAGTGGTCACCTACATAAATCCTGCCAATCATGCCCCTGGGGTCCAAATTGGCCACACGCCGGGGTCCCTTAGCTCCCATAGACAAATAATGGAAAAAAAAAAAGCTTCAAAAATCTTCTTCTCCAAAACCACAGGGCCCACGGCTTAGATACTTAGCATGTAGCAACGGCAAGTGGTCACCTACATAAATCCTGCCAATCATGCCCCTGAGGTCCAAACGGGCCATGCACCGGGGCCCCTTATCTCCCATAGATTCATAATGGAAAAAAGCTTCAAAAATCTTCTTCTCTGAAACCACTGGGCCCAGAGCTTAGATACTTAGCATGTAGCAAAGGCAAGAGGTCACCTACATAAATCCTGCCAATTATGCCCCTGAGGTCCAAACGGGCTCTGCACCGGGGCCCCTTAGCTCCCATAGACTCATAATGGGAAAAAGCTTCAAAAATCTTCTTCTCTGAAACCACAGTGCCCAGAGCTTAGATATTAAGCATGTAGCAACGGCAAGTGGTCACTTACATAAATCCTGCCAATGATGCCCCTTGGGGTCCAAATTGGCCATGCCCGAGGGCCCCTTAGCTCCCATAGACTCATAATGGAAAAAAGCTTCAAAAATACTCTCCTCTGAAACCACAGGGCCCAGAGCTTAGATATTTAGATTGTAACAATGTTAAGTGGTCACCTACATAAATCCTGCCAATAATGCCCCTGGGGTCCAAATGGGCCACGCCCTGGTGCCCCTTAGCTCCCATAGACTCATAATGGAAAAAAAGCTTAAAATATCTTCTTCTCTGAAACCACAGGGGCCAGAGCTTAGATATTTAGCATGTAGCAACGACAAGTGGTCACCTACATAAATCCTGCCAATCATGCCCCTGGGTTCCAAATGGGTCATGACACGGGGACCCTAAGCTCCCATAGACTCATAATGGAAAAAAACTTCAAAAATCTTCTTCTGTGAAACCATAGGACCCAGAGCTTAGATATTTAGCATGTAGCAACTGCAAGTGTTCACCTACATAAATCCTGCCAATCATGCCCCTAGGGTCGAAATGGGCCATCCCCGGGGGGCCCTTGGCCCCCATAGACTCATAATGGAAAAAAGCTTAAAAAATATTCTCTGAAATTACAGGGTCCAGACCTTAGATAATAAGCATGCAGCAATGGCAAGTGGTCACCTACATAAATCCTGCAACTCATGCCCCTGGGGTCCAAATGGGCCACACCCTGGGGTTCCTTAGCTCCCATAGACTCATTATGGAAAAAAGCTTCAAAAGTCTTCTTCTCTGAAACCACAGGGACCAGACCTTAGATATTTAGCATGCAGCAACGGCAAGTGATCACCTACATAAATGGGCCATGCCCCAGGTGCCCTTAGCTCCCAAAGACTCATAATGGGAAAAAGCTTCAAAAATCTTCTTCTCTGAAACCACTGGGCCCAGAGCTGAGATATTTAGCATGTAGCAATGGCAAGTGGTCACCTACAATCATGCCCCTGCGATCCGAATGAGCCACTCTCCGGGGCCCCTTAATTCCCATAGACACATAATAAAAAAAAGCTTAAAAAATCTTCTTCTCTATAACCAGAGAGATTAGATATTTAGTATGTAGCAACGGCAAGTGGTAACCTTAATAAATCCTGTCAATCATGCCACTGGAGTCTGAATTGGCCATTCGCCAGGGCTCCTTTACTCCAGTAGACTTACGAGGACTATTCAAATATGAATGCAAGTAGAACGTTTTCTAATGCACTAATGCGAAAATCACCTGGAAATAAATGTCACAGCGTAGAAAAACATTTTACCTATACAATGATACTAAACCTGTTAAAATCTGTCTACTTTAGCCATGTATATCGTTCGATAAACACTGTCTACTCTTGTATACTAATACAAAACATGGTTGGAAGAAGGTCAGAGTACGCCGTTGAAATACGGTCCTATATTAAGAATCATTGTATTCTTGGTATACAGTGCAAAGACATTTTTGATGAAATATGTTCGGTTTATGGGCATAATGAAATGTCTTTTCTGACAGTTTTTCGTTGGTATAAGAAATTCAGCTGTGGGCTAGGCTCAACAGAAGATGCACCACATGATCGTCGGCCGAAAAGAGCAACATCTGCCAAGATGGTTGCTAGAGTGAAAGAAATAGTTGCTACCGATGCACGATACACCACTAGGCAAATAGCTAGTATGGTTGGCATCTCATTAGGAGCAGCTCATACAATTCTGAAACAAGATTTGAAAATGAGAAAGATCTGTGTTAGATGGATTCCCCATCTGTTGACAGATGAGCAGAAAAAGACACGCGTTCATTGCGCCAAGAAGTTGCTTAAAACGTTTCTAAATTACAATGCACGGCCTTTCCCTAATGTCGTCACAGGTGACGAGACATGGGTTCACTTTTTTGAGCCAAAACGAAAGATTCAGAACAAAATATGGGCAACAAAGTTTTGCAAAAGACCATGCATTGCAAAGCGGACAATGAGAGTCAAGAAGGTAATGTATGCCATATTCTTTTCAAATCAGGGCCCTGCTATTCAGGTTGCTGTGCCTAAAGGCAAATCTGTAAATGCGAAGTTTTACAAGAATAAAGTTCTTCGAAAATTGAAGAAATATTTCAAAGAACGAAGACCCGCAACTGGTTTGGCCAATGTCAGATTGCTACAAGACAATGCGACATCGCACAAGGCGTTCATTGTGCAAGACTATCTGAAGCAGGAAAAGGTTGTTAAACTCCCTCACCCCCGTATTCCCCTGACCTTGCCCCCTGTGACTTTTTTTTGTTCCCGCAGCTGAAAAAATACCTTTCTGGTCGAAAATTTGTACAGCGCAAACACCTCGGTTCTGCAATATTCCAGTACCTTCATAGAATATCTCGAAAAGACTACCAAAATGCATTCAATGATTCGATCAGAAGACTGAAAGTTTGTATATCTGTTAATGGGGAATACTTTGAGGGGACAAAATAAATTTTTCATCGAAATATATCACGGAATCATTTTTATGTGCTTAGTTGCATTCATATTTGAACAGTCCTCGTATAATGGATTAACTTCAAAAATCTTCTTTTCTGAAACCACAGGGCCCCGATTTTTGACTGATCTGAGGTTTAACATCCCCGTCAACACTGTGTAGGTCATTTTAGAGACTTTGCTTCCAGATTTGTGGGACTTTTACTTACAGATGAAATGACATCTTAAGCTCTGCTGCCCAGTGAAACCAATAGGGTTTAAATGCATAGACTGTTCAACTGGCACCACTTTTCCTGGGCAGGCTGTGAACCTCTAAGCTGTTTACAAGTATCCTTTTGCGTTCAGTTCCAGTTCTGCGTGGAAGCACCATGTAGCCGAGTCTATTTCTTCAAGCTCCAATGGGCATTCTAAACATCACTAATGATTTTCTGGTACACAGGTGAGTGCTACAGGGCCAGTTGGCCCTCTTGTTGTACCAAATAGAATAGCAGGAGTCCATCCCAAAATATAGGGGTGTCAGGTTGTGTTTTCTTCAAAATTTATTTGGAAAATGGCTTAACTTTTCGCAAACAGTGTAGGCCCCGATCAGATGCTGCGTTCTGCGGCGTCTGATCTTGACTGCACTTTTTATCCCCCGACCGAATAGGTTTGGGGGATATAGCGATCAGCCTGGCATCCGTCCGTCTGTCCGTCCGTCTGTCTGAGCGCATCCACGGGCATATGTTGGGTAGACATAAGTTGGGTACTTGCCGTTTATTCCGTTAGTGTTCGAAAAAGTAGCCAACAAATTTGATTGGACATGTTGGGTACTTCAGCAAATTTTAGCTGATTGTTGGGTACTTATAGGTGAAAAATTAACACTGTAGTACCCAACAAATGTCCATCTGTACGAACGTCCGTCCGTCCGTCTGTAGATGCAACCTTGTGATGGCCATAACTCTAAACCCTTTCAGACTCATTGATAGTTCTTGGCACAATTGTTCACAAGGCTGAGACGGTGTGTCATGCGCAAGAACCAGAACTCTGGATGTCATGGTTTTTGAGTTATCTCCCCTTCCAATAAAATAGAGTGACTACCTTGTGATGGCCATAACTCGAATACACTTTAAGATATATTGATGATACCTGGCACAGTCATTCACAAGGCCGAGAGAGTGTGTCATGCACAAGGACCACAACTCTTGGTGCAATGGTTTTTGAGTTATCTCCCCTTCCAATAAAATAGAGTGACTACCTTGTGATGGCCATAACTCCACTACCCTTTAAGATATATTGATGATACCTGGCACAGTTGTTCACAAGACCGAGACGGTGTGTGATGCACAAGAACCACAACTCTGGGTGCCATGGTTTTTGAGTTATCTCCCCTTCCAATAAAATAGAGTGACTACCTTGTGATGGCCATAACTCTGATACCCTTTAAGATATATTGATGATACCTGGCACAGTTGTTCACAAGGCCGAGAGCATGTGTCATGCACAAGAACCACAACTCTGGGTGCCATGGTTTTTGAGTTATCTCCCCTTCCAATAAAATAGAGTGACTACCTTGTGATGGCCATAACTCCAATACCCTTTGAGATATTTTGATGATATCTGGCACAGTTGTTCACTAGGCCGAGAAGGTGTGTCATGCACAAGAACCACAACTCTGGGTGCCATGGTTTTTGAGTTATCTCCCGTTCCAATAAAATAGAGTGACTACCTTGTGATGGCCATAACTCCTATACCCTTTAAGATATATTGATGATACCTGGCACAGTTGTTCACAAGGCCGAGATGGTGTGTCATGTACAAAAACCACAACTCTGGGTGCCATGGTTTTTTAGTTATCTCCCCTTCCAATAATATAGAATCACTACCTTGTGATGGCCACATCTCCAATACTCTTTGAGATATATTGATGGTACTTGGTACAGTTGTACATGAGGTTAAGCAGGTGTGTCACGTGCAAGAACCACAACTCTGGGTGCCCTGGTTTTTTTAATTATCTCCCCTGACAATATAACCTTTTGATGGCCATAACTCCAATATCCTTCGAGATATATTGATGGTACTTGGCACAATTGTAAACAATGTTGAGACGGCGCTTTATGCCTAAGAACCACAATTCTGGGTGCTATGATAAATATTTGAGTTATCTACCCTTCCAATATAACAGTATGACCAGCTTGTGATCTCCAATACATTGATGGTACTTTGTACAGAAATACATGAGCTTAAGCAAGCATGTCATGCGCAAGAACCACAGTTCTGAGTACCCTGGTTTTTTAGTTATCTCTCCTGAAGTATAATCTTGTGATGGCCATAACTACAATACTTTTGTGATATATTGCTGTTTTAATTCTGGTGCACTTTCTATTGGTGAACAATCTTCTGAAGGCCATATTGGCTTTCGGTCGGGGGATTTGCCATCTCTTCCGATGGCTATTTTTGTCCTGGTACCTGTTTTGGGGTTTCTGGTACAAGAATTGGTTTAACTGACAACCAGTTAAGTTGTCACCCCTGTAAAAATGGTTGAAATATGTTTACTGTATACATTAGCTTTAGGCTAAAATGACTTGTGTTGTGTGATGCAGATACTGAAAAGAGCTAGTTTTGTGTGATGCCGAAAATGGAAAAAAACAACAATTTTTTACTTCTCTCAAACTCTGCCATTGCTTACCCAGTGTGTAAATGTTTGGCCAGCCTTGATTTTATGATGTAATAGATAAAAGGAAGCTCTATCTTAACTGTCTTGAAAAACATGAAGACTCATACATGTGATTGTGGCTTTTTGTGTGTGATTTGGTGCCAGATGAGATTTTTTTTGTTGCTGTTTTGTTGACAGTTTTTGTGTGTTGGAAATTAAGCAGAATTTTGTGACACTTCAGTGGCTTGAATATCAACCACTTATTATACCCCCGGCATACGAAGTATGTCAGGGGGTTTATAGTTTTCGTCTTTCCATCCGTTCGTTGGTTCGCTCGTCCATTTGTTCGTTCGTTAGTTCGTTTGTTCGTTCGTACTTCCGTCTATCCCACCGTTCGACAACCTTTACATCAAAGTTTTGCGTTAAACCTTTTTTGACAGCTCATATCTCTGTAACCACATGTTAGATTCTCTTCATGTTTGGTAAAGGATATCTCTATAGCATTACCTTTCATATGGAATATCTAAGCCTCTGGGTCAAGCCCCTGGGTGGGCTGTCTTTCTGTCCATCTGTCTGTTCATCTACTTTTACGTCAAAGTTTTGTGTTAAACCTTTTTCATTGCTGATATCTCTGTAACCACATGTTAGATTCTCTCCATGTTTGGTAAACAATATCTCTATACCATTACCTTTCATATGGAATATCTAAGCCCCTGGGTCAAGCCCCTGGGTGGGCTGTTTGTCTGTCTGTTCATCTACTTTTGCGACAAAGTTTTGTGTTAAACCTTTTTCATTGCTGATATCTCTGTAACCACATGTTAGATTCTCTGCATGTTTGGTAAAGAATATCTCTATACCATTACCTTTCTTATGGAATATCTAAGCCCCTGGGTCAAGCCCCTGGGTGGGCTGTCTGTCTGTCTCTCTATCTGTTAATCTACTTTTACATCAAAGTTTTGTGTTAAACCTTTTTCATTGCTGATATCTCTGTAACCACATGTTAGGTTCTCTTCATGTTTGATAAACGATTTCGTGATGCATGTCCCTGCCCCCACCCATGGTGACCTTGACCTCAAGGTCACGGACTTAGAAATTTTACATTTGGTTAAAGTTTAATGACAAAGTTTATAGATGCCTGTATGTTCTAAACTCTAAGAAAAATTCAATTGATACTTGCATCAATGTTGCATACCAGTCCATAGATTTCATTGATGCATACCCCACCCTGCTGCTTCATTAACTTTGATCCATCACTCCCTTTGTCCATTTAGAAATTTTATGTTTGGTTTAGCTTTTACAAGCACATTTATAGATTCTTATAGCTTCTTGACTTCATTCATATTACATACAAGCTCGAAAGATATATCAGGGGGTGACGCTGGCCGGGGGTATACGTGACCCACTGGTTGCTTTCTCTAGTTTACCCTCATTCTTGAATGCCCAAAGAATTCTTCCTGAAGGTCTTATTTATCTCAAAAGGTTTTGTTGAGTGTGCTCATAAGCAACTCCTAAAATAGGAGATTCTGATAAGTACACACATATAGAAAATAGATAAGTTATCCTGTATTTATCCCCATTATGCCTCCTGTCAAGGTGCCACGATTTCCTCAGTGGTTTGAACTACTTCCTTCTCGAGAAAAATGTCTTAGTCCCAGAATTGGCCTCTGTGGCCCAGTGGTAAACCCTTTATTGTACCAAATGGAATCTTCCTCCTTATATATGGCAGGAGTCCATTTCGAAAATTAGGGGTGACAGGTTGTGTTATCTTAAAAATTTATTCAGTAAATAGCTGAACTTTCTGCAAATACCGTTAGTGTAGGCCCTGATCAGACGCCGCAGAATGTGGGGTCTGATCTGGGCCTGCACTGTTTGCCAGGGTACCCGTTTTTTGGGGTTTCCAGTACAAAAATGGACTCTTGAACATTAAGTCTGTCACCACTATGGGTTCCAGTCTCACTTGTGTCACACGTGAGATGCAAAGTCCTGCCACAGAACGTCATTTGTTTTTATTTGGGTACTTAATTGCCACCTCTGATTTATGATTGGCTCAATAAAAGTGAAACCGTCTTGAAAGGGCTGTAAAATCAAAATAAAAAAAAATCAGTCCCTATCTCATTCAAGCTATTCAAGTTCAACTATAGTTACATTTGTTTTTGTTTGATTTGAGGTTTAACGTCCCCGTCAACACTGTAAAGGTCATTTTGGAGACGTCGCTTCCAGTTTTGTGGGACTTTTACCCGACATTGAGATGAAATGACTTCTCAAGCCCTGTCGCCCAATGAAACCAATAGGGTTTATTATCATGGACGGTCCGCCTCGCACCGCGGTTCCTGGACAGGCTTTGATCCTCTAAGCGGTTTACCAGTACTAGTGTGCGGGCATGATTCAGCTCTGCGTGGAAGCATCATGCAGCCCATATATTTCTCCAAGCCTCTATGGGCGGGGGCCGTACTATAGTTACATATATTTGATAATGGTTACTGTTATTATTTGGAAACTTCTGTGTACACAAAAGTGAATAAAATGATACAAGTGGCCCTCATTGTCTCAAACAACTGTTTAAGTCAAACTAAATTACAGAAAAACACCTAAAGATTTGGACACCTTGAGGACTTGCTGTAATTTTCCCAAAATTTCAACAAATTTGTTTCAAGATCCAACAAGGAGTCCAAAAAGTGTGGATAGAATGGCAAACAGTGTGGGCCCTGAATAGACTGCTCCTGAAGGAGCAGTCTGATCTGGGTCTGTACTGTTTGCTTTGGCCTGTCTGTTCCAATGCTTATGATCATCATGGTATATGGCATTATTGGTTTAGTTTACTTCATGTTTCTTTTATCTCAAACTGTTATTCAAAACAAAATTCTGGCTCCTTGGTCTGTTGAGATGATGAGGGACAGCTAGAGTTATATTTTAGATTTTTATAAGTGCATGTTTTTAGAAGAAACATACAGCTACTTTGTATTTTTACAACATTTGTGTTATTAACCCTTCTCTTGCTGAATATTCAGTTAAGCCACACCCATTTATGGATTTGAACCAATCAGATTTCTTCATGTAATTTATTCCTACAATTTCATAAACTGAATGTCAAACAGTGTAGATCCTGATCAGATGGCTTCTTCAGAAGCCATCTGATCCGGATCTACACTGTTTCCAAAGATATGGGTTGTCGTGAACAGCATGATAAGAGTTAGAAAAGAGTTAGGAAACATGGTATACTTTCTGATATTCACAGCACTTCCTTGCACACCAGATAAGGAAATCTGTGGGATAGACATTCTGTACTTACCCTGGTGTTCTTCCCAGGGTCAGGGTAAAAACCAAATATTCTCACGTTTTTGATATGTACTGGTTGAATATGACCTCATATGTGCCATCATTACGGTTGACCTCACAGCATGTTATGTGACTTCACTAAAATCACACCATTGTCATCACAATATGGTGGACGGTGGCAAGCGAAGTGACTGCATTGTCAGAAATGAAAGATATGCAAGAAAAAGTATCTAACATGTGTGAGGGGTGAATAGAAAATCCGTCCCTCAGGATCACAGGCGGGCATTGCTTGGCAATCGCTGAATCCTTGTGATGCCGGACTGAACCTCGGAACGGAAATTTCTATCCACCCCTGACACCCACGTAAGATTCTTGTATTCTCACACACATAGTTTGTGTCATGGACAGTGACTGTTACATATTTTCTGTGGTCATACTGTCCCGTCTGGTGAATCAAGAAGAACAGTTGTCATGCAGTTACAGGTGAATTTATGCACACTCAGTAATAGTTGACTGCTTAGTAGCTCTTTGCTCATGAAAAGAGTGGATAAGTAAACTGACCAACTCCGAATGACCATGGTTGTTTACTGGGTCATTAAATGAAATGGATTGGCATTCAGTGGAGGCAACTTCTTCAAAAATATTTTGTCTCCCTTGTAAATAGGGGTTTACTATTAGGAGCAAATTCTTTCCTTTAATAGTAGACCTCTCTTTCGGAGGACCTAGTGTGCAGGGAAAAAAAAAACACACACCGTATGATCGCTGACTCTGTCTCATCATCTGGAAGGTTTTCTAGGATCTTGTCATTCAGCTCCGTGAGTGTCAACACTTTCTTCTCCAGCACTGGGGCTCATCAGTTGAATCCTCATCTTTCTTGATTTCCTCAATTTTTTTCAAGCAGTCTGGATACAGCACACTTGTGTCTGTTGCAGACATGTTTCGCTTTTGAACTCATATTCTGATCTCCAGGCCGCGGCACTAAAATGTGGGGAAAGAATTGAAAACTGAGTACTTCTCCGGGTTCCACTGTTTTCTCTCTTATCCTTTTCGGAACTGATGTTACATACAAACAATACAAGAACATTACAAGACAACAGAAGTGGCATTAATTAAGAGGTCGCCAGGTAAACGTTACATTCAAACTAGTGCATTATCATCAATTCCAGACTTGGGTCCTTTAATTGTGACATGATTTTCACAGTGCGCGCCATCGACTTTCTCTAGTTGACCTTGTGAAGAGCATAGCAGTTTTAGCTCACTTGAATACAAAGTGCTCATGGTGAGCAATTGTTGTTGGTGAATGTCTGTCATTTGTGGTTTGTTGTGCTTCATCCGATATACATCGTCAACAATTTGCTTCAGATGAGAACTCACACCTAAACACTTGGGCCAATTTGATTCAAACTTCACAGGAATGTTGCCTGGGTGGCTATCGACCATAATAGCTAAAATCGTTTCTGCTCCGATGTGCAAAATAGCAGCCAGAGCTAAAAATAGAAAAATGTAAAAAATTGCTTTAAATGCAAATTCCTTCTAAATCCTTGGGCCTATCTGATACAGACTTCAATGGAATGTTGCCTGGGATGCTCTCTATCAAAATAGCTTAAGTTGTTCTGGTTATATGAACAAGATGGCTGCCAGAGCTAAAAATGGAAAAATCTGTAAATGACACTTCTCCTGTACCCTTTGGCCAATTTCATTCAGACTTCATAGAAATGTTGCTTAGAAGACACTCTACCAAAATAGCTAAAATGGTTCCGCTGCGATGAGCAAAATGGCCACAAGAACCCAAAAAATAAAAAAGCGTCAAAACTTTGCTTTAAATGCAATCTCCTCCTTAAAACTATTGTAGTCAATAGAGGCTGCCTTTTGCATTGGATAATCATGAAAATTGGTAAGATGTTTTGTTTTGATACATTCCAGGTTGAGTTTAATATGGGCCATCTAGGGTCAAAAAAGAAGTTCACTAGGTCAAATTAGAGATGAACCTTGTACATGTATATGCATCAGAAACTTCACTTATATTGCCATTTTGGTCTATTAACTCAGGTGAACGATACAGGGCCATCATGACCCTCTATTTTTTTTTTACTAAAAAAATTCTGTTATATTTACATGACATTACCTGACATTTCATTAGAATAAACAGTAAATATAATAGTCTTGATAGTGAGTTGTACAATGTAATATCACGGTCAGATTACAAATATGAGAAGCAAGAAAAAAACAGTACAGCTTTGTAAATAATAGAAATATGATATTTCTTAGATTAATAATACATGCAGAAATGTGGCTACTTCTTTGATACATCATACATATTTACTAAAGTGCTCTTGTTTAACTTGAAAAAGTAAAATGTGAGTAGTTAAGATCTTTTATCACAATAAAATGGCTTAAGGGGGATGGGAACACCTTCAGGGGAGGCAACTCCTGCAAAAGTATTTTTGTCTCCCATGTCATTAGGGGTCATTTCTTAAAGGAAAGAATTTGCTCCTGAGGAGCAAATTCTTTCCTTTAAGAGTAGACCTCCTTTTTCAGTGGGACAGGGCTTATAGAAAAGCAAACAGGAATTCCCGAAAGTTATCTCCCTTTGCAAAATGGTGGAAAATCTGCCAGGTGTTCCCATTCCCTTTAAGTCATAGCAGAATGTTGAATGGGAAAAAATGGAGCAGTCTGATCTAGATTTTGTAATTCACTCATATGACTGTTCTAAGACCTCATATCTTCACTCTTTTCGAGCCAAAACTTTCCTTTCTGATTTGTTGTGTGGTATAACCTTTTGTCACAAGGTATATTTTGTTGAGCAGTATAGAAGCAAATTGAAAAGCTATTTTTTCAAAAAGTGTAGTACTAATGGAGAGAATTGACAAACATGATCCTATAATAATCACCACAAGTTAACAAGTCAGTGTGATGATCACACCTCTAAACCCAACTTTATATAGCAAAAAGTAGGGTTTACAGGCGTATATACTTTATGCTCCTTACTTTTACTCAAAACATACATTGTGGGTACTCATTAGAACTGCCTCAATGCGGGCATTTCTAACAAGCACCTACAAGTTATGTTTAGACTAGAAATAAGAAAAATATAAAAAAGATTTCATTGGAAAAATTGCTAGTTTTAGAGGTATGAAAGGTGCCATTTTAGGACACAGATGTGCCATCATAACGAAACACCCACCTTCTCTGTTTCTAAGAAAATGCTTTATACTTAGGTAATTTATTGCAACTATTGTTACTACCAGTATTTTTCAGTATGCAGATTTGTAGTATGAAAATTGAGTATTACACCTATTTTGTATTTTGGTTATTTGTAGACAGTTAAATACCTTACAATGCCCATTATCAATATCTGTTTTCAGTTGTTAAAGAATCGTCACTTGATGGTGAGAGTGGGTGGGGGCTGGGAGACGCTGGAACACTACCTCATTAAACACAATCCTATACTGGTGAAAGAACACAAGAGAAAGAACAGTATAGACTTCCTAGCGGGAGACGATGTCATCAGCGGCAAGTTCCTCTACATCAAGTCAAAGTACAAGACATAAAGATACAGGTTACAGGCCTAGGTGTTCACGAGACATTCCTGACCGAAAACATTTGAGCAAGCGCATGACAAAATCTACAAGAAGTCTTGAACGATCGGTGAAGACTCAGATCAGCCTGCGCGAATGTGCAGGCTGATCTGAGTCTTCACTGATCGCATGTACCTACTGGAGGCAAATATCTATGCACAGAGACATAGGCAAAGGGACTTGTCATAGTGGATGGGTGTGCAGGTTGGTTTGTGTCTCTGCTGGTCGCACTGGTCTTATTGTAGGTTTTGTTATGAGCCAGCTCATTTTCCTTTTGATATTCCTGTTTCTCCTAGTCTGGAGCTTGGTACTAAGATCTTTTTGCTACCTCTTTCATCAAAGGGACAAAGGGAGATCTCTTTTATCAAGGGGTCAAAGGGAGACCTCTTTCATCAAAGGGATAAAGAGAGATCTATTTAAACCAGGGGACAAAGGGAGACCACCTTCATCAGTGGGAAAAAGGGAGACCTCTCATCTAAGGCACAAGGGAGACCTCTTTCAAAGGGACAAAGTGAGGCCTTTTTCATCTGATGACAAAGGGGGACGTCTTTCATATGGGCAAATGGAGATCTCTTTCATCTAAGGGACAAAGGGAGATCTCTTCCATCTAAGGGACAAAGGGAGACCTCTTTCATCAAAGAGACAAAAGGAGACCTTTTATCAAAGGGACAAAGGTAGATCTTTCATCAAAGGGTCAATGGGAGACCTCTTTCATAAAAGGGACAAAGGGAGACCTCTTTCATGAATGGTCAAAGGAAGATCTCTTTCATGAAAGTTCAAAGGGAGACCTCTTTCATGAAAGTTCAAAGGGAGACCTTTTTCATTCACAAGGTTGTCTGTTGTTCTTCTGGGTAATGTTCCATTGAAGCCATGAACACTAAGGTGTCATTCAGACTGGGCTGATGCACAGGCTAAACTGCACCATTGTTTTTCACAAATGGCAAAAACAGTTTTTTTCAGGGCTTAAGGGGAATGGGAACACCTGTTAGATTTTTCAGCCATTTTTCAAAGGGAGACAATTTTCTGGACTTCCTGTTCGCTTTTCTATAAGCCTTGTCCCACTGAAAAAGAGGTCTACTCTTAAAGGAAAGAATTTGCTGCTTAGGAGTAAATTCTTTCCTTTAAGAGTTGACCCCTGTTGACATGGGAGACAAAAATACTTTTGCAGGAGTTGATTCCCCTGAAGGTGTTCCCATTCCCCTTAAGGAGGATGGATACATCTCCAGTGGAGGTATAGTAGTCGCAGATAAAACTGACTAGGCGGAGCTATTCAGGTGTTGTCAATATATGTCAAATTTGCTGAGTCCACCAGAAGATTCGGTAGAGTGCCTTTCGCATGCTTTCTGCAAGCGGACCAAATAGCCATATACACCACACCTTTGTGTGACAGATGAATTCACACAATAGGGTGACTTGCTTTACCTTTTTGATAATAGAACGTTCTGAAGGCAGGTGCAAACGATCGCTCCGCCTAATCAAATCTTATCTGCGACTACTATAACACCTGCAAGTAGTATTTTTGTCTCCCATGTCAGTAAGGTTCAACTCTTAAAAAGGATAGAGTTTTCTCATGAGGAGTAAATTCTTTTCCAAATTCTCTCCTTTAAGAGTTGACCCCTTTTCAGAGGGACTGAGCCTATAGAAAGCAAACAGGAATTCCTGGAGTTGTCTGCCTTTGAAAAATGGCAGAAAACATCTGGCAGGTGTTCCATTTCCTTTAAATATCCTGTAAGTTATATTTTGTGAAATCTGTATCAAACCAGATCTTCAGCTTTAATGATGGCATTTAAAAGATACCTAGCATGATATTTGAAGATACTTTGCTTCTTTTAACCCATTTTATATGGGAAATTCCGAAATGGGATACTGGCAAACAGTGCAGGCCTAGATCAGATGCTGCAGAATGCAGCATCTGATCAGGGCCTTCACTGTTTGCAAAAACTTTCAGCACCTTCACTGTTTGCAAAAAGTCAATTTCTAAATAAATTAAAAAGAAATGCATGTAGCTCAACATTGCATGCATGCCTAAATTTCGAAAATGGACTGCTGTTATATAAAAGTTGGAGGATTCTGTTCAGTACAAAATGGGTTAAGATGTAATCCTTATTTAATATTTTTATTGAAATCACTCCTATAATAGGATTTTCTTTGTCGATGTTTCAATAATATTTCATGTCGACTGAGCTAGGCCTTACAGGATGAAACAGTAGTGTTCCTTTTATACCGCAGCTGTTTTCAGGGTTTCCATCCAGGTTAGACAGAAACTGGCCGACTAGCAACAGCCTTGAAATTTTACATCAGGTTGACAATATGTTCTAAAAACAGTTATCCTTTGGAAGCAAGGAATACACCACCGAACTGAGAAATATGGAGTGTACATGTTTCCTGGGCCAGACTAGCTAGTTTCAACCAATTAGGCCTCATCAGTGACCCTCAAAAACTTTCAAAATTCCACAATCGAATCAATGATCCCAAAGGACAAGAAAATACAAACTGCACTATAATGTAGGGCAGGGAGACTTTTTACGGCCTACTCTTAAAGGAAAGAATTTGCTCCTCAGGAGCAAATTCTTTCCTTTAAGAGTTGACCCCTGTTGACATGGGAAACAAAAATACTTTTGCAGGAGAAAAGTTGGGTTTAGGGGGTGTTCATTATTTTCCTTATTTTGATCTATAACATAGATTGTGGGTCCTCGTTAGAACCGCCTCAATGAGGGGGTTCTAATGAGCACCAACAAATCTATATTTGGATTAGAAATAAGAAAACTATCAAACATTTTTATCTGAAAAGTGCTAAGTCTTGAGATAAAAAAGATGCCATTTTAGCACATGGGTGTGTTATTGTAATGAAGTATTGTAAATGAGAGAACTTGTTGGACTTGCATTACGATAACACACATGGCCCCCACCCATCGGGGCTTGAAGAAATAGATGGGTTGCATGATTCTTTCACACAGAGCTGAAACCGACTCAGAGGAGTACTGGTAAACTGCTTAAAGGATCTAAGCCTGCCCAGGCAAAGCGGTGGGAGTCGGGCCGTCCATGCTTATAAACCCTATTGGTTTCATTGGGCAACAGGGCTTGAGATTTCATTTCATCTCAATGTCGGGTAAAAGTCCCACAAAATTGGAGCAACGTCTCCAAATTCACCTGTACAGTGTTGACCAGGATGTTAAACCTCAAATAAAAAAAAAAAAAAAAAAAAAAAAAACGATAACTCACCCATGTGACATAGTGCATTTTTTTCACATCTCTAAAATGGCAGTACATGTATTTCTGTTGAAAATCTGTGATATTTTTCTAATTTATACTGTAAACATAAAACATAGGTTGTAGGTGCTTGTTAGAACTGCCTTATTGAAGCGATCTAACGAGTACCTTCAACCTATGTCTTGCCGATCCCAGTAGCTTAGTCGGATATACGCTGCCTGGTGATCAGGACGCAGATTCGATACCTGCCGGGGTCAGCAACATTCTTTTGTGGTGATTGATCATGAAATCTTTTCTACAGTCATTCTATCCCTTCCGCTGGTTCAAGAAGGGCAGTTGTCAGTTTCATGCGAAAGAATCTGCACTGTACTGGTTAACCGCTTACGTATAAGCCTGCCCAGGAAAAGTGTGGATAGGTAAACTGACCGGCTCAAAAATTACCTAAATGTAGTGCTGACTGGGCTGTTAAACTCCAATACAAACAAACAAACAAGCAACCTATATCTTGGAGCAGAAATAAGAAAAATAATGTAAACCCCCATAAACCACATTTTTCTCTATATAAAGTGGGGTTTAGTGGGATGTTCTTTCATGGACTTGTTCGCATGATGTTAGAATTAGTGCTGTAGAGATTGGAGGCAAATAGATACCTGTTTGGCTTTGGAAATTATGTGGGCTTATTTTGCTGCAATTGAATATCATTTGCAGCCAAAAAGAACTTAACTATTAGTGGGATTCAAACCCAACAGACTACTAGGTAAGCAGTCTGCTTTTTACGTGCTGACCTTATGGTGCTCCTAAAGGGAAAACTGATTTGATCAATGATGAATGTATTCATTTCATTATTTGATGTTGCATTTATTGAAGCATTTCTAAACACTAAAATTGAGCCGCGGCACAGCATTTCCTACAATTTACATGTGCGCCCAGCAAAGAATGAGGTCAGCCTTTGCATCCATATCTGAGCAGAGACTTCTCTTGCTGCATGAAGCAGCATTGGGTCCTTAGCTATTCTTAGAGTGCCCAATGAAGACTCTGATCAGACTGCACGAATGTGCAGGCTGATCCGAGTCTTTGTTGGGCACACATGTAAATTGAAGGAAATGCTGTGCCCTAGCTCAAATGCTCTTATTAATTCTGATTATTGCATTGATAAACAGATTGTGTAGTACTGAACACTTCAGTGGCACTTTATAGAGTTGAATAGTAATTGCTCATGAATTATTAACAAGATAGTGTTAATAAAATAAGATACAATCTGATAATGTGAATAGATACTCTTGATGCATTTCTTATGTTTCTCTGTAACAAAATGAAATCATCAGGTAAACAAATCTCTGAAATGAACATTGAACACCCCTGTAAATCCCACTTTATTATAGAGAAAAGTGGGGTCTTACAGGGGTATTCGTTGTTTTCCTAATTTTTGCTCAAAAAGATTAATTTTGGGTACTTGTTAAAACTGCCACATTGAGGAAAGGAAAGAATTTGCTCTTGAGGGGCAAATTCTTTCCTTTAAGTGTAGACCCTCATGTTTGAGGGCATTGTTATACAGAAAAGCCATTCCAGAACACACCTACATAAATACGTTGTGAAATTTTACCGAAAAAAAAAGAAGAAGAATTGTGATATTTTTCTTATTTCTGCTCTAAATATAGATTGTGGATACAAGTTAGAACCACCTCATAGAGACAGTTTTAACGAGTAACCACAATCTTTATTTTAGAGAAGAAATAAGAAAAAATAAGGTTTACCCTCTTTAAACCCCAGTTTTTCTGAATATAAGTGGGGTTCAAGGGTGTCACAATGATAAAGGTGTGTTTTGATGCAAAGAGGAAGTTACAAAAGTTGTCTCCCTTGTGAAACTGATGGAAAATATGTCATGTATTTATTTCTATTAATAGTACGGGTTGTGGGTTTGAGTTGTGGGCCTTTGTAGGATTAAATGAATATCCATTCCTTACTTATCAAAGCTTTGTTTAGATTGGTGTTTTTGTCATATTCTCATTAACCTCTTTATAATACTGCTCATTACGACATGTTTTGGAGACAGATCTAAAAATGTATAGATTATATTGAAAAATGACCATAAATGGTCATTTTTCTATATAATCTATACATTTTTGTTCAGGTGTAACATGGTTGTTTAATTTAAGTAAGACGGTTTCTGCTTTGTACCTCAACAATGGTGTAATATAGAGGCTGTGGTGTATTTATAATTGCATTTCTTTTTTCTGTAAGTTAATAATTGCGATTAGTGTTACTTTATAAATTTCAAAAAATTGTTTTTATGATTTTGTATTCCGTCCATTTAAAATTGTTTTTTCATATTCTGTCCATTTTGTTTCTGTCCACAATATGAAAGTGATGATAAATATCATTATGTTTGATTTTATAAAAGTTTCTTGTTTTAGCATTAAAAACTTTGGGGTAAAGGTCTATATCTTTTGTTGCAATATCACCGTTTCTTTCAATCACATGCTGTTTCTTTTTGTATACTTTCGCATTTTTATTATTGGTGCAACAATGTCTTGTTAATTTATTTTCTTCATGATTTTAATGTTTTCATTTTGTTTAGTTTTTATATCTTGTCCTGCAGAATAAATTAATTTAGCCACCCATTTCTTGTTTTGAACCAGTCAGATTACATAATGTTTACCGGTAGGTGTGTTTGTTTTAGAGTTTTTCATCCCACCACCAACTTTGGTTATATGGAGACAGGACCTCGGTTTCTAGACTCACCCTAAAATCTTTAAGACCTAGAGTCGCACCCAGGACTCCTGGATTATGAGGCGAGTAGCTTAAGCACTAAACCATGGAGGCTTCCGAGATGACCTGTTGTAATTTATTCATGCAAATTCGCAAGCTGAATGTCAAACAGTGTAGATACTGATCAGATGGCTTCTTCAAACAAACTAACTAGTAAGTGGTGGAATTATTAAATATTCCTTCCATTACCATGACACCAATTAAGGGGAATACCAACACCTGGCAGATTTTTCCGCCATGTTTCAAAGGGAGACAACTTTTGGGACTTCCTGTACGCTTTTCTTTAAGCCCTGTCCCACTGAAAAAGGGTCTACTCTTTAAGGAAAGAATTTTCTCCTCAGGAGCAAATTCTTTCCTTTAAGAGTTGACCTCTATTGACATGGGAGACTAAATTACTTTTTAAGGAGTGACAGACATGTTAAGTTCTGAAAATGAAAATGAGGGAGACAGCGCGTTCGAGGAGGATTGGCGAGTGCCAAAGGCGGGAAGTCTTTGTGGCAAGTTCTCGGGATAGGCTACATTTTTTTATTTATTCTATACACTCCTGTTCATGGATAAATAACTAATAAATATTTTTAAAATCATTTCCTGGAAAGATGCCTTCAAACTAACACCTAGACATACCAGTGCCCCCTGCCCCAGGTTTATAATGCTTCAGGACAAGAGCATATCTTATCATTTATGCCCATATAGGTCACAACAAAAGGAGCCCAATTGATTCCATATTCCAAAAGCCATCCAGTAACCAAAATTTCAGAAGTGTAGCTCAAATAGTTTAGAAGATATGGCAAAATAATACTTTTTGGCCTTTGACCTTGGGGTCATGTTGAGATCGAGGTCACACCAAAAGTAGCCCAATATATTCTATATTTCAAGGGCCATCCAATAACCAAAGTTTCAGAAGTGTAACTCCAATAGTTTAGGAGATATGGCAAAGTCATACGTTTTGACCTTTGACCTTGGGATCATGTTGAGGTCAAGGTCATGCCAAAAGTAGCCCAATTCATTCTATATTCCAAGGGCCATCCAATAACCAAAGTTACAGAGGTGTAACTCCAATAGTTTGGAAGATGTGGCAAAATAATACTTTTTCAACTTTGACCTTGGTGTCATATTGAGGTCCAAAAGTAGCCCAATTTATTATATATTCCAAGGGCCATCCAATAAGCAAAGTTTCAGAAGTGAAGCTCCAATAGTTTAGGAGATATGGCAAAGTCATACTTTTTTACCCTTGACCTTGGGGTCATGTTGAAGTCAAGGTCATGCCAAAAGTAGCCCAATTCATTCTATATTCCAAGGGCCATCCAATAACCAAAAAAGTTGCAAAGAACATTCTAACTGATAAACAAAGTTTCAGAAGTGTAACTCCTATGGTTTATAAGATATGCAAAAGTCATACTTTTTGACCTTTGATCCTGGGGTTATGTTGAGGTCCACCAATAGTATTCCAATTTTTCTATATTCCAACGGCCATCCAATAACCTAAGTTTCAGAAGTGTAACTGCGATAGTTTCGAAGATATGGCAAAGTCATACTTTTTACCTTTGACCTATGGGTCAGGTTGAGGTCAAGGTCACAATAAAAGTAGCCCAATTGATTCTTTATTCGAAGGGCCATCCAATAACCAAAGTTTCAGAAGTGTAGCTCCAATAGTTTAAAAGATATGGCAAAATAATACTTTTGACATTTGACCTTGTGGTCATGTTGAGGTCGAGGTCACACCAAAAGTAGCCCAATATATTCTATATTCCAAGGGCTATCCAATAAGCAAAGTTTCAGAAGTGTAACTCCAATAGTTTAGGAGATATGGCAAAGTCATGCTTTTTGACCTTTGACCTTGTGGTCGTGTTGGGGTCAAGGTCATGTCAAAAGATGCCCAATTCATTCTATATTCCAAGGGACATCCAATAACCAAAAGTTCAGAAGTGTAACTCCAATAGTTTAGAAAATATTGCAAAATAATACTTTTGAACTTTGACCTTGGGGTCATGTTGAGGTCAAGGTCACCCCAAAAGTAGCCCAATTTATTCTATATTCCCAGGGCCATTCAGTAACTAAAGTTTCAGAAGTGTAACTCTAATAGTCTAGGAGATATGGCAAAATCATACTTTTGACCTTTGACCTAGGGGTCATGTTGAGGTCAAGGTCACGCAAAAGGAGCTTAGTGCCATCTACATCCCATGTACTATCCACAGGCAAAGTTTGAAAAGTGTACCTTAACCGGTTTCAGAGGAGATCCATTCCACAGAAACGTGACGGACGTACTTACACACACATGCATACATACAGACCCACAGACTGACAGACACTCGACTCTGACACGAACACAATATACCCGATTATTCTTCACAAAAGCGGGTATAATAATCCAAGGTTTCGATCAAGTTTCGAGCACAACAACTTTATTCCCCTCCGACTTTTAAGTGCGGAAATACGGTAGATAATACTGTAGTTGTCACGGTCAATAACGGTACTTTTTCAAGTTCAAATTAATTGCAGACATGTCCAAACAGCTTGTCCAATTAGCAATTTAAGATACTGATAGTTACATAAACTTGACACTAACGATTAACACAAGCTGCAACCCATTTACTCAAAAGATCAAAAGTGTCAGGTTAGCGAGAAAAAAAGAATAAAGAATGCAGATTAGTTTATATTTAATGATCCAGCCACAAGACGAGGACCCCTCCATCCAAAACTTTCACCCCAGCTCAACAAGCAAGTTCAAGGTGAACATCAATGATCTCCAACACCAAAATCGCCATGAAATCAACCGTTCATAAACAGCAGCTACCGTTTTTCTGCACGCGATCGGAAAATGACGTCATCCCACCTCAGCAACCCCGCACGTGTTTAATGTTTAATTGTTTTATTTTAGTTTAATGGGGCGTATTTCTTTCATAAAAATGTTTGCAACCGGTAAAAAAATTTTTTTTTTATTTATAGCTGAACGGTTGTGGATAAAGCTGGATAGGGAACGGCGCCTTCCACAATTCCCGACTAACAACAGCATACAGATGTGTTTACACACATCCAAGCGTTCGACTTGTCCCGCCAAGCATCTGCTATTTTGGCGCCAAAACATAACCATGCACGAGACAGTAGATGCATACATCTACCGTTAGATGTAGCTAAACATCTAAGGAGCGATTACATCATTTTCACACCGATTGTGGATTAAATTTTATGATTGGGGGATAAATGCAAATTAGAGCCATAACTTAATTTTATTTTCACACATTGTCACGCAGAAGATTGTAGGCTTATCGAGAGCACCGAAGGCTTGTGTTTACTGGTCCGTGACAAATACAGTCGGCGTTTATAACACGATTCGGTTAACTCAGAATCAGAATCAGAATTGTTACTAACATGGTCCGTTGGTTGAAGGCAATTAACCGTTATGATTTACTTTCATTTTTGCAATCACTTCAAGAAACGACTGTTTTCATTTGTTAATTCCCATCTGCAGGTGTGTTTTAATCCCCAATAATACTGGAAAGTGCATTAATTATTATCAGTTTTACTCACGGATTAACTCGGATTTTTCGACTGGTTTGCACACACGAAAATACAAGCGCAGCTTTTCAAAAGTTTGCTCAAAACGGAATTTTCGTTTTTCCGGGAGATTTTTCCTGAATTTCGTGAGGCGTGAGAAAAGCTATTTTTTCGGGAGTCTCCCGCGATTTTCGGGAGACTTAACATGTCTGGAGTGACCTCCCCTGAAAGTGTACCCATTCCCCTTAAGAAATAATAAATCCTCCTAAACTCTGACAATAGGAATACATGCACTATGAATAACCGTTATCCTGATTCTGTACATGATCAGCGATATTCACATGGACAATAACAGGCGGGACACTACGGAACTTGGTAACTTTGGGTTGATTGATAAGCAATTGTAGGTTGATTGTTTATCAGTTGATGCAAAATTTCTCACAAATTTTATTTGTTAAAAACATGCATTCCACCATTGAAAAATAGCATTATTTGAAAAAAAAAATAAGGATGGGCCTGTATTCTTATCTTAATATCTGTTATTATCAATTACCCCCTGTATTAATTGCATTGCAACATCTTGACTTGATAAAGATATGCCATCTGAGGACAAGTGAGTTGGTGGCATTACAGTTTTATGAATGAACCAGACTCCTGGAAAAATGAAAAAAAAATTTATTGTTACTGGAAAAATTGGAAAAATTACATGAAAAAATATCATAGGAAAAATTATGTTCAGATGATACTAAATATATGGACCGATTATTGCACGCCAGAATCTTTGAAATCACTGAGTACAATCTATGACTGATCGTAAATTGCATATTTAAAGAGTGTACAAGTGGATAAACTGATAAAAAGAATACCAGATTCATGTCATTTGATATCAAGTTTATCAGGCTTGGCATCGAGAACGTGTGTAGAATCGCTCGGCAGTCCTCGGGTTTCTACAAACGTTTTTTGAAGCCTTGCCTGATAAACTTGACATCAAAAGACACGAACCTGGTATTCTCTACATATTTAAGCAGGAGTAAAATGTTCAAGAGAGTGTCTGCAGCCCACCAATCTGTTTGTCTGTCTTCGCCCAAACTGGTCAGTGTCCCTGCAAGATGCAAAAGTTATCTTAAGGGGAATGTATACACCTTAAGGGGCGATAACTCCTTCAAAAGTATTTTTGTTTCCCTTGTCAATAGGGCTCAACTCTTAAAGAAAAAAATTCTTTCCTTTAAGAGTAGATCCCTTTTTCATTGGGACAGGTCTTATAGAAAAGCGAAAAGGAAGTTCCAAAAGTTGTCTACCTTTGAAAAATGGCAGAAAAATCTGCCAGGTGTTCCCATACCAGGAGGTATAACAAGGATAATGGATATTTTTCATAGTTCGTCATTAAAACATAATTATGTTGTGGGTACTTGTAAGAATTGCCTCCATGAGGCAATTCCAACAAGTATTCACAACATATACTTCTGACAAGATATAAGGAAAATTATTCCTTAATTATCTTTGTTATATGTTCTAGAAAGGGTTATCCTTTGGAAGCAAGGAATACACCACAGAACTCAAAAATATGGAGTATACGTTTTCTGGGCCAGACTCCTTATCCTGAGCCTCCTTATCTTGTAAGCCATCTTATCTTGAGTCATGTTAAGATCCCAAGACACAGGATAGAGCAAAAGACAATATATCTGAAATCACACTTGCACACACACACATGCAAATGACAATATATCTGAAAACACACACACACACACACACACACACACACACACACACACACACACACACACACACACACACACACACACACACACACACTTGCACACACACACACACACTTGCATTTTATTGTTACTATGTGAGTCTTCAGTAATTTTCAAACATCACTTCATAAGGTATGGATACATTTAATTATAAGTGCATTTGACATAATTATACATGTTGTTTAACAATTTTCAGCATTTATATTTTTGTATTTTATTCAAAAATTGTTCATAGTTATTCATTTTCACAAATTATTGTTAGTATTATTATGGTTGATGAATTTTATTTCAATAAATAATTGAAACTGGTCAAGTTTTCTTATCATTTCTCATTACCAGTAATGCAAGAGCTGTTGTATAACAGAGAAGTTCACCTTCTATGATTTATCTGTAATGAGAATAATGAGGAGTTGGTAAAGAATACCCTTCTAAATATGTTCAATAAAAGGGTTATCCTTTGGAAGCAAGGAATACACCACCGAACCAAAAATATGGAGTGTACATGTTTTCTGGGCCAGACTAGCTAGTTTCGGCCAATTAGGCCTCATCAGTGACCCTCAGATATTTTCAAAATTCCACAATGGAAACAATGATCCCAAAGGACAAGAAAATATAATCTACACTATGATGTAGGGCAGGGAGACGTTTTACCGCCGCCACACATTCCCACACACCAGCTGTAGTGAAGTTAAATATGTTCTATAAAAGGGTTATCCTTTGGAAGCAAGGAATACACCACAGAACCAAAAATATTGAGTGTACATGATTTTTGGGCCAGACTAGCTAGTTTAGGCCAATTAGGCCTCATCAGTGACCCTCAGATATTTTCAAAATTCAAACCCCACTTTATATAGAGAAAAGTAGGGTTTATGTACACATTATTTTCCTTTTATTGGTCAGAAACATAGATTCGGGAACTATATTCATACACTGGTTGTCTATATAGCCAATGGTTAAATCCAGTGATATAGTGAGTGACAAATCACTAGGCGAAAAAGCGTGACGTGAAGAGCCGCCGTTTTATGATGTTTTGTGATGTCATCGATCGTTTCCTTGACATTAGATGGAGTATGTAACAAAAACAGGTAACTGCATGTGTTACATACAGTTGGCGGGATTTCTTCCAACAAGGGTGGAATGTTGAGAGAATATGAAGGAAACGACAGCATTTAGTCGAATTTTAGTGTTTTAGAATCGAAATGGATCTGCTCTATTGCATGATTTGTTGAGTAATATATCACAGTTGTGGGTCAGTTGTAAGTAGATAAATTACTTGTTCTACATGCTCGTGATTTGATCTACCTTACCACTGACCACCAAACAGTGATATATTACTCAACAAATCACTGCTAGAGCTTTTTTATTTCTTAAATCTATGTGAAGCTGAAATAAGAAAAATATAGAAAAAAAAATTCATTAGAAAATGTGCTTTGAAGCTATATAAAATCAATGAGTGAGTTCTAAGGAGCATCCATAATCTATGATTGCAGCAGAAATAAGAACAAGAGGCTCAATGAGCCTAAACCGCTCACCTGAGGAACTTAAGTTTTAACAATTGACAGACTTGACTACTAAATCTGCTAATAGAATCCAGCCCATTGACCCTTACAGGATATAATTCATCATTATTGCATTGCATTCCAAGTTTGAGACTTCTAGCTTCTATAGTTCCTGAGAAATCTTTGACGAAAATTTAACATTGGTCAAAATGGAGAGAAAGAAGAATGAAAGAACAGATGAACAAATAAGCTGAGAAAGCCCAATGTCTCTTACACAAAATAAGTCATCATTATTCTATTGAATACCAAATTTGATGCTTCTAGCTTTTACAGTTCCTGAGAAATCTTTGATTAAAAATTTAACATTGGTCTATTATCTCTATATGGAGAGAAAGAAGAATGAAGGAACAAATGAACCAGACTAGCTCCAAAACCTAATGCAGCCTTTCCCCTTGCCCAATGGTGCTACACATAAAATTTAAACAAGATTGATCGACTGCCTTCTGAGATATGCTTCATTGAAAGTGTGGACGACAGATGGACGGACGACAGACGACGGACTCCGGAGCCTTGGTATACTATCAGCTCACTGGAGCCTTTGGCTCAGGTGAGCTAAAAATTCAAGTCGCTATTTCTGTCTCAACATTTTCCCTACGTTAAGTCTATGGGCAAATTTTTTTGTCTCTCAAGGTCACGTAACTCCGAGGTCAATATTCCGATTCGGCCCAAAATCGAACTTAACCGAGATTTTATGCCTGTCCTCGTTACCTGCAAGTTTGAAGCTGATATGAATAAAAATAAAGTTGCTATCGTGGTCACAACGTATTTTTTTATGCTCAAGGACAGGTAACTCCAAGGCAAATATTCCGATTCGGCCCAAAATCGAACTTAACCGAGATTTTATGTCTGTCCTCGTTACCTGCAAGTTTGAAGCTGATCTTAAAAAAATTCAAGTCGCTATCGTAGTCGCAACATTTTCCCTAATTAAGTCTATGGGCAAATTTTTTGTCGCTCAAGGTCACGTAACTCCGAGGTCAATATTCCGATTCGGCCCAAAATTGAACTTAACTGAGATTTTATGCCTGTCCTCGTTACCTGCAAGTTTGAAGCTGATATGAATAAAAATTAAGTTGCTATCGTGGTCACAACGTATTTTTTTTATGCTCAAGGGCAGGTAACTCCAAGGCAAATAATCCGATTCGGCCCAAAATCGAACTTAACCGAGATTTTATGTCTGTCCTCGTTACCTGCAAGTTTGAAGCTGATCTGAAAAAAATTCAAGTCGCTATCATAGTCACAACATTTTCCCTATGTAAAGTCTATGGGCAAATTTTTTGTCGCTCAAGGTCATGTAACTCCGAGGTCAATATTCCGATTCGAACTTAACTGAGATTTTATGCCTGTCCACGTTACCTGCAAGTTTGAAGCTGATCTGAATAAAAATAAAGTTGCTATCGTGGTCACAACGTATTTTTTTTAGGTCAAGGGCAGGTAACTCAAAGGCAAATAATCCGATTCGGCCCAAAATCTAACTTAACCGAGATTTTATGTCTGTCCTCGTTACCTGCAAGTTTGAAGCTGATCTAAAAAAAATTCAAGTCGCTATCGTAGTCACAACATTTTCCCTATATTAAGCCTACGAGCAAATTTTTTGTCGCTCAAGGTCACGTAACTCCGAGGTCAATATTCCGATTCTGCCCAAAATAGAACTTAACCGGGATTTTATGCCTGTCCTCGTTACCTGCAAGTTTGAAGCTGATCTGAATAAAAATAAAGTTGCTATCGTGGTCACAACGTATTTTTTCATGCTCAAGGGCAGGTAACTCCAAGGCAAATAATCCGATTCGGCCCAAAATCGAACTTAACCGTGATTTTATGTCTGTCCTCGTTACCTGCAAGTTTGAAGCTGATCTGAAAAAAATTCAAGTCGCTATCGTAGTCACAACATTTTCCCTATGTTAATACTATGGGCAAATTTTTTGTCGCTCAAGGTCACGTAACTCCGAGGTCAATATTCCGATTCTGCCCAAAATCGAACTTAACCGAGATTTTATGCCTGTCCTTATTATCTGCTAGAATGAAGTCGATCAGAAAAAAATTGACAGAGCTAGAGTGATGACAAGCTTTTTCCTATGTTAAGTCTATGGGAGCTATATGTTGCCATGGTAACCAGAGTTCCACTCAGATCTGCATGAAAACCTTATGCAGTCTTTCCACTTGCCCAATAATGTTACACATGAAATTTGATCAAAGTCAGCCAAGTAGTCTTCAAGATATACATTTTTGAAATTCACATTAACCCTAATGCAAAAACACACAAGGGCAGGTAACTCCTAAGTGAATGATCCGATTCTGCCAGTTATTGAACTTGACCGAGATTTCATGGCTGTGCTGGTTATCTGCAAGAATAAAGCCAATCTGAAAATAATTGAAGCAGCTACGGTGATGACAACATTCTCCCCATGTTAAGTCAATAGGCAATTTTTTCAACGCTCAAGGGCACGTAACTCCTGAGTGAATAATCCGATTCAGCCCAAAATCGAACTTGATCGAGATTTTATGCCTGTCCTCGTTATCTGCAAGAATGAAGTCGATCAGAAAAAAATGACGGAGCTAGAGTGATGACAAGCTTTTTCCTATGTTAAGAACGCTCAAGGGCACGTAACTCCTGAGTGAATAATCCGATTCTGCCCAAAATCGAACTTGATCGAGATTTCATGCCTGTCCTCGTTATCTGCAAGAATGAAGACAATCAGAAAAAAATTGACGGAGCTAGAGTGATGACAAACTTTTTCCTATGTTAAGTCTATGGGAGCTATTTGTTGCCATGGCAACCAGAGTTCCAATCTGATCTGCCCGAAAACAGTATGCAGCCTTTCCCCCTACCTGATAATGCTTCACATGAAATTTGATCAAGATTGGCCCACTGGTTCCGGAGATATACTTCTTTGAAAGTGTGGACGACGGACGACGACGACGGACGACGGCTCGTGGTATACTAATACCTCACATGAGCCTTCGGCTCAGGTGAGCTAAAAATTCAAGTCGCTATCGTAGTCGCAACATTTTCCCTAATTAAGTCTATGGGCAAATTTTTTGTCGCTCAAGGTCACGTAACTCCGAGGTCAATATTCCGATTCGGCCGAAAATTGAACTTAACCGAGATTTTATGCCTGTCCTCGTTACCTGCAAGTTTGAAGCTGATATGAATAAAAATAAAGTTGCTATCGTGGTCACAACGTATTTTTTTATGCTCAAGGACAGGTAACTCCAAGGCAAATAATCCGATTCGGCCCAAAATTGAACTTAACCAAGATTTTATGTCTGTCCTCGTTACCTGCAAGTTTGAAGCTGATCTGAAAAAAATTCAAGTCGCTATCGTAGTCACAACATTTTCCCTATGTAAAGTCTATGGGCAAATTTTTTGTCGCTCAAGGTCATGTTACTCCGAGGTCAATATTCTGATTCGAACTTTACTGAGATTTTATGCCTGTCCACATTACCTGCAAGTTTGAAGCTGATCTGAATAAAAATAAAGTTGCTATCGTGGTCACAACGTATTTTTTTATGCTCAAGGGCAGGTAACTCCAAGGCAAATAATCCGATTCGGCCCAAAATCTAACTTAACCGAGATTTTATGTCTGTCCTCGTTACCTGCAAGTTTGAAGCTGATCTGAAAAAAATTCAAGTCGCTATCGTAGTCACAACATTTTCCCTATGTTAAGTCTATGGGCAATTTTTTTGTCGCTCCAGGTCACGTAACTCCGAGGTCAATATTCCGATTTGGCCCAAAATCGAACTTAACCGAGATTTTATGCCTGTCCTCGTTACTAGCTACAGTGATGACAGCATTTTCCCCATGTTAAGTCGATAGGCAATTTTTCGGGCGCTCAAGGGGACGTAACTCTTGAGTGAATTATCTGATTCGGCCCAAAATCGAACTTGACCGAGATTTTATGCCTGTACTGGTTATCTGCAAGAATGAAGTCGATCAGAAAAAAATTGACGGGGCTAGAGTGATGACAAGCTTTTTCCTATGTGAAGTCTATGGGAGCTAGATGTTGCCATGGCAACCAGAGTTCCACTCAGATCTGCCTGAAAACCTAATGAAGCCATTCCACTTGCCCAATAATGCGACACATGAAATTTGATCAAAGTTGGCCAAGTAGTCTTTAAGATATACATTTCTGAAATTCCCATTAACCCTAATGCAAAAACACACAAGGGCAGGTAACTCCTAAGTGAATGATCCGATTCTGCCAGTTATCGAACTTGACCGAGATTTCATGGCTGTGCTGGTTATCTGCAAGAATAAAGCCAATCCGAAAATAATTGAAGCAGCTACGGTGATGACAACATTCTTCCCATGTTAAGTCAATAGGCAATTTTTTCAACGCTCAAGGGCACGTAACTCCTGAGTGAATAATCCGATTCAGCCCAAAATCGAACTTGATCGAGATTTCATGCCTGTCCTCGTTATCTGCAAGAATGAAGTCGATCAGAAAAAAATTGACGGAGCTAGAGTGATGACAAGCTTTTTCCTAACGCTCAAGGGCAAGTAACTCCTGAGTGAATAATCCGATTCAGCCCAAAATCGAACTTGATCGAGATTTCATGCCTGTCCTCGTTATCTGCAAGAATGAAGACGATCAGAAAAAAATTGACGGAGCTAGAGTGATGACAAACTTTTTCCTATGTTAAGTCTATGGGAGCTATTTGTTGCCATGGCAACCAGAGTTCCAATCCGATCTGCCCGAAAACAGTATGCAGCCTTTACCCCTACCTGATAATGCTTCACATGAAATTTGATCAAGATTGGCCCACTGGTTCCGGAGATATACTTCTTTGAAAGTGTGGACGACGACGGACGACGACGGACGCCGGCTCGTGGTATACTAATACCTCACATGAGCCTTCGGCTCAGGTGAGCTAAAAATGGAGGAAATCTATGCTTGCGGCAGAAATAAGAAAAATGGAGGAAAAAAATCATTAGAAAAGTGTTTGATTTGGAGACATTGTAAGAGTCCTAAAAACCAGAAATGTTTTCAGAGGAAAACAATGTCCCCTCACCATAAATATATCTTAAACACCCATTTGACTTTAATAACTGATCTGGGTCTGCATTGTTTGCTTAGGCCTATCTATCCCAATACTTAAAAGTCATTGCGGTACAAAAGAAACAATGTGGCAGCTCAAACGAGCTCTTGTCATCTATGTTTGTAGCAGTAATGATGAAAATTTAGGATCATTACGGACTCAGAATCTATAGACAACTCATGCTAACACCTAATACTGCAGCCAAACAGCAAAGACTGGATGCAAACGGCTAAGACTGCATGTGAACAGCGAAGACTGTGCATGCAAACAGTTAAGACTGCATGCAAACAATCAAGACTGGATGCAAACAGCTAAGACAACATGCAAACAGTTAAGACCGAATGCAGTCAACTAAGATAACATGCAAACGGCTTAATCTATGAATACAAACATCTTACATTTATATTACATGCAAACAGAAAACACTGAATGTACAAGCTGAGGATGCATGCAAACAGCTAAGAATGCATGCAAACAGCGAAGACTAAGCATGCAAACAGTTGAGACTGCATGCAAACAATTAAGTAGAAGTAAAACATAGACCAGGAATCGATACAATTAACTTACTCCACCCATTAAAGACACCAAAGGGAAAGAAACACGAACAATAAGCGACCAGACCGTAATGGAAACCTAAACAAAGGAAGGCCATAAGGACAGTTACTTTCCCACAAAATGGCCATATGGCCATCCAAAATAAAAAGACACAAGTGATACACACAGTAAGTAACAAACAACAACAACATAATTAAACCGCCACAGAAGAACCGCCTTGGAACGGTCAGTGGAAATATTTCCACTGGGGGGGGGGGGGGGGGGGGTTAAATCGATTTTACGTGGCCACAATCCTCGCAAACAGCTAAGACAACATGCAAACAGTCACAAAGACTGCATGCAAACAGCTTAAACTATGATTCAGAATACAAACAGCTTATATTACATGCAAACAGAAAACACTGAATGCAAACAGGTCAGACTGTGTGCAAACAGCTAAGACCCTGCATGCAAACATCCAAGAGATCCTGGCACACTGCAAAATAGATGTGAAGGCAATGATCAGGAATCAATACAATTACCCCACACCTCCCATCAGAGACACCATTGGGAAAGAAATACAAACATGAAATAACTAAACCCTCATGAAAACACCACAAGCAGATGCCCATAAGTAATACATACATGCAAAGACGCACTACAACAACAATTATATTCTAATTTGCCTTCGTCTCAAACGAACATAAATCATTCATATTCTATTGTAATGTGATATCAGCCCATTCTCCCTACGCCTCGCCAAACTCTCTTGCACTACTGACGTTACACGCTTAAACCATTTTGTATCATTTATATATAACATAACATAAAAGATAACACATGTTATAGGTGATGCCAGCGGTGTGCTGATCAGCGGGTACAGAGAAATATGCACATAGAAACGTTTCTGTTCGCAGAACGCCATAGACTGGACACCTCTTCAGTCGAACGCCCACACTACACACCATATTCACAGAACCATTCTTCTGAAGACATTCCATGGAAAAGCGAATGACCATTAACAAATCTGAAAAGAAGAGAAACATTTCATAAAATGTCTTTCACTGCAAACATTGTTTGCAATGCTGCATATAAGTATGCACGCGTCTGAATTCTTCCAACATGCTTTTTACAAAGCACAAGCCTGTATTTCTCTTGTAATAAACAAATTATTATTATTATTATATTTTTTTAACTTAACAAATAAAACTGACATTCTGTCAAGCAGCACATTATGCTATGTATTCGGTGGGTGGGATGTCAAAGCATCCATACGCGTCGTAAACCCTGACTCGAATGACGATGATGCCAATGGAGCGTGTTCGGACACCGAAATAATCACCGCCTCCGGGGATCGAACCGGGGGCCTCTAGCATTAGAGGCAAGTGCACTAACCACTGAGCTATCACGCTCCTATCTATCCTAAAAGAACGTCCAACGATCTGTCTAGAAGTGCAGTTAAAAATGTCCAGCGATCTGTCTATATGTGCAGTTTTAATAATTTGAAGATTCCTGTGGACAGGCTACGTTTGTTTTGGTTTTAACAATGTTTTATTTCCAGCAAACATCATGTACAATTAAATACGTTGGAACTGGCAAATACGATCTGACAGTAAGCCTGAGGCATATAAATATCATCTAAAACAAACTGATTTACGTTACATTTGACTGATAAGACTGAAAATATTGAGTAAACTGGTTGTGATTGAGACAGACAGACAAACAACCAGGCAGACAAATTGACTGACTAACAGACAAACGGACGGACAGTTAGACAGGCAAATAAACATACTGACAGACGAAATAAACTAATCGGTGGAATGACGGACGGGCGTCGAGTCAACGTTGGTTCGACGTCATGCCGTCGACGCCCACTCCAACTGGCTTCAATGTCACATGACCGTTGAGATGAGAGAGAGAGAGAGAGAGAGAGAGAGAGAGAGAGAGAGAGAGAGAGAGAGAGAGAGGTTTGACTGACAAACTGACTGTAGACAGACAGGCCGACTGAATGACTGACTAACAAACGGACAGTTAGACAGACAAATAAACATGCTGACAGTCGAAAAAACTAATGAGTGGACTGACAGACGGGCATCGAGTCAACATTGGCTCGACGTCATGCCGTCGACACCCACTTCAACTCATTTCAATGTCACGTGACCGTTGAGATGAGAGAGATGTTTGACTGATCACTGCATCCAAGAAGATATTCTAGAGCTAAGCTAATAAGCCATTAATGTAAGGGCTTGGCAGGTTGAATAAATCTACACATCTACCAGATTTTACTGTAAAATCTTGCACTTGCGAAGGAGTGTTCCATTCTCATGCACTGAAAGGGTGTTCTACGTTTGTTTTGAATTTAATGTTCCAATCGATCCCATTGAGCCTTGATGGGCCCGAGCACTGGGCAAATGTCATCTTATTAAGCAACGCCGTATTATCGCCAACGAAACGTTCTGACGTTTCATCGACGTTGCAAAGTCAAATTCAGTGCATCGCTTTGATGTTGGTTTGATGTAGACACGACGTTGTTGACACGTTACATGTCGGTTGACGTGGAGTTATTTAACGACAAACTTTAATTAACATTTACCCACGCTCGCTTATTGTTGGTAAGAGAGAGAGAGGGAGAGAGAGAGAGCAACATGTAGGCACACTCAGAGAGAGAGAGAGAGAGAGAGAGAGAGAGAGAGAGAGAGAGAGAGAGAGAGAGAAAGGACCCTGTTGGGTCGTACGTACAATATATCTTTAAGAGCAGTTAACTAAAAATAACACTTGTGATTTGCCATCATGAAAAACACGCCTATGCGGTTTTTGACACCCCTCAAACCCTACTTTTATATAGTAAAAATGGGGTTCACAGGGGTGAACATTATTTTTCTTATTTCTGCTCAAAAACATAGATTGTGGGTACTCAATAGAACCGCCTCGTCGGGACGGTTCTGTCGAGTCTTCGCAATCTATGTTTTGAGCAGAAATAAGAAAAAAAAATATCACAATTTTTCATCTTAAAATTTCCATTTTTTGGGCCGAAAAATTGATAACGTATTTGTATAGGCATGTTTTCGTAATGCGAAATTTCACACCTGTCAGCATATCAGTTTTGTGTAAAAGCCTCAGTGTGTAGCGGTTACGCTACTCGCCTTGTAAACCAGGGGTCGGGCTTCTCCAGACTTTCGGATGAATCTTTAAAACCGAGGTCCCGTCTCCGCTGGCGGGACGTAAAACTCGACCACTCACTCACTCATATCAGTTTTGTCTGATTTGAGGTTTAAAGTCCCCGTCAACAATGTATAGGTCATTTTAGAGACGTTGCTTCCAATTTTGTGGGACTTTTACCCGACATTGAGATGAAATGACATCTCAAGCCCTGTCGCCCACTGAAACCAATAGGGTTTATAAGCATGGACGGTCCGACAATTAATGTTTAAGATCGCCGATTACAAAAATAATGAATACACCTCTTGTAGAGGTTTCTGTGTGCTTACTGTCACTTATGTTTTTGGACATTATGGATTAATTATGGACAGAACCTTAAGCTTATGTGGAATAACATGCGCGTCTTTTCCTTAAATGAATAATAAAACATCAAATTTATTCATTTTCTTGCGTAATAAACCATTTTTCTTTCTTAACTGACTTAAAAAAAATGCATTATGAACCATCAAATGGCATTATAATTCATTAAAATTTCCCTATTATCGATATTTTCAAGTCCCTTCCGGTGTTATCTCTATACAGTCGTGTAGGCTAATTCTGCGCATCTGCCAATTCTGCGCATTGGGATAATTTCAAAATTAAATGAACCAGGTTAAATGTTTTCATTTTCCTATGACAGGTACCTAACAAAGCTTCATATTTTATTTTGGATTTGACTTGGACTGTAACTGGGCGAATGAAGTCCATATTTTGTTTTTACCTTAAATATACTTAATCTTTCTATCTATCTATCTTCTTATACTGAGTCGGTCATATTGGGCCATTATCTCAGTTGGTTGGGTGGCTAAATTTAGAATTTAGCTAAAAAAAAAAAAAAGGAGGCACTGGATGCATCCTTAAAACTATTTACAATCTGCATAACAGAGGTATCCTAAAACGCATACCTCTGAGTCTCAATCTTACTCTGTGCGGGCTTTGAACTCTTCTGCGGACTTGGCATTCACCGCAGAGGAGAGAAGACTATTCCATCGGGGAATAGTTCTAGGAAAGAAGGAGTTCTTCACGGCATCACTATAGGACTGGTATCTACGATATTGTGAGTCGTTAACTTTTCATGCCCGTGTTTGGGTCGACACTGTTACAGGGGTCAAGTACCTATCTTTATTTATAGACACTGAATCAGAGTGTATCTTGTAGAAGAAGGTTAAAGAGGACTGCCCACGACGGGCCTCCAGGGACGGCCACTCTAGCTCATTTAGCATGTCACCGACGCTACTTATATTTCGCCATCGCCTGCAGGTCCATCGAGCAGCTGTCCTCTGCACCTTCTCCACCTGCTGAGTCCGAGTTTTGACATAGGGATGCCAAATGGGTGATGCATAATCAAGTTTAAGGCGAACCAATGTTTTATATGCAACATCCTTTGTCTGCCTAGGTGCAAAGGCCAAGTTACGTCTAAGGAATCCTAAAGTCCTAGTTGCTTTAGATGTAATCTCAGAGATATGTTGACCCCAAGCAAGATCGTCAGTGATGGTGATACCAAGATATTTGGCGGATTGAACATGCTCTAAAATTTGCTGGTGAAGTGTATAGTCAAACTTAATTTGCTTGGCCGGAGGGTGTCGTAACACCCTCATTGAGGGACATTTGGCCACATTGAACTTCATCTGCCAATCGGCCTCCCACCGTGCAAGTTGATCCAGGTCATCTTGTAAAATAAGACAGTCAAAAGGAGAATATAAGTTCCTATACAGGACATAATCATCAGCAAACAAACGGACCGATGACCTGATATTATCGGGCAGATCATTGATGAAAACCAAAAAGAGGACCGGTCCAAGGACCGAACCTTGGGGGACTCCAGATAAAACAGGGACTGGATCAGACGCTTGGTCATCAAGTACAACTTGTTCTGTACGCCCAGAGAGCCATGAGCTAATCCACCTATGTGTGGATCCTCTTATCCCATAGTACTCCAGTTTATATAACAGCCTTCTGTGAGGTACCTTGTCAAAGGCCTTAGCGAAGTCCATGATGATCAAGTCAGTTTGTTTGTGGCCACGGTTTATGGCCCCATCCAGATTGCTCACAATGTCATGGTAAAATTGAACAAGTTGCGTTTCGCAAGACATTTGACTCCGGAAACCATGTTGACAGTCAGCAAGAATGCTCTCAAAGGCTAAGTGCTTGTTGATGTTGCTTACTAATATATGCTCCAGGGCTTTTCAACAGATGCATGTTAGCGACACTGGTCTATAATTTGCTGCATCATATTTTTCCCCTTTTTATAGACCGGGGTAACATTTGCTTGTCGTCAGTCATCTGGTACAGTGCCCTGGGCAAGTGATTCATTGAAGATAAAGGCCAACACAGGAGAGATTTCAGCACTACATTCCTTAATGAGCATCATGGGCCCTTATTTAATTTTGAAAAAAAAAAAAAAAAAAAAAAAAAAACATTACTGACAGCTATTATTTTAACCAACTGAATCAGCAGCTTTTAAGCAACACATGACCAAACAAGTATAACAACAAAACATCTTTTTTGTCTAAAGTAGTATAGTCTTGACTGGATGTTATTGTTCGGGTGCGCGGAATTAGCAGACACAATTGATTTGACGTGTCACCAGTAACAATTCTGATTGTGTCTTAACATAGGTGTGTGTCTTTTTAATACAAACCACAACATAATTGCACCAGAGATATTTATGGTTGCTATTGTCTTTTATCAAGCTAAGACAACTGTTTAACATACTGCTGCAAAACAGGTTTTGGTTCCCTGGAATGGATAAATAAAAGCTAAAAATCTTAAGTGCGCCGTATTGGCCTACAGTACTGTATACTGCCATAAGCCGAGCAGCATAAGCCCGCAATGCTTTAAGAACCTTAATTGACAAGATCTCACTAATTAAAACAATTAGATGAGTCAATTAATGCACTAATCACTTACTGACTGATGGATATTAACAAGCAATAATAATACAATAGGTAAGTATCAAAACATAATTAATATGTCTAAAACATGATTAAAAATATGATGAGTTTCATAAAGCTCTATCTTTATTTCCTACCATTCAGATATTATATTTAAATGCCCTTATCATTTATTTGACATTGCCGTTCGTTGCGGTTCATTACGACGTGGCCTACATAAATCCACCAAAAATACGGTTATTACAAATACTAAAAGGAACTGACTGGAATTTTTACAATAAAATGTTTAGAAAATACTTTTTTGGGGTTGTCATGTACATGTTTTCACACATTCATATCTATTTCATTCAAATTCGATCAAAACGTACGAAAAAACCCGCCTTGACTTTTATACCCCTAAAATTTGGAAAATTTTCTATAAAACAAAAATTAGGGCACCAAAAAGAACAAAATTTATGCTGAGTATCACATTTGATATATTTAACATTATCATATCAAAATTTACCACTAACATTTCATTTTCGGTTAAAATTCCGAAAAATAAAATCTTCGGATCGGCAATTTTTGGCTCGGCGGCTCGGCCCGGCCCGGCGCGGCCTTGGCTTTTATACCCGACCCATTCTATGCAGGGTCGCGCGTGTTTCCGGTTAAAGAAGATACCCATTTGCAGTTGCAGTTATAGAGTAGTTTATTGCAGGAGTTACACCTATCGTATGGGTGAAAACGGTAAAGAAAAGCACAAGAAACATATGGTTAAATTCGCTGATGATCGACGTTTATTGTTAGTTATACAATGACCAGTTTATGTAAGCATAAAGTCTGCATCGTTGTTTGTGGTAACTGGTCAACTCGTACCTAAGTCAACTCGTACCTGTTTTTGGTCAACTCGTACCCGTTCTTTGGTCAACTCGTAGCATACCCCCTAGTCAACTCGTACCTATTTTGGTCAACTCGTACCCCAGGGGTAGTTGGGGTACTCTATTTTTTTCCGAACAATAACTGAAATGGGTCATAACTTGCCCTGAGACAAGTCTTGAGTTCACCGGAGGCCAAAAGCAAGCACTTTGGGTCCTTTTATTGTAACATGGTTTTCACAGCGCGGGGATATGCGATGGCGCGCCATCAACCTGCTCTAGTTATTATTATTATATTATTATTGTTATAATTATTATTATTATTTTATTATAATTATTCACTTTTAACCCATTCAGTACCAGAAACCCACAAAGGGGTATCTTGTCAAACACTACATCAGAATCAATCAGAATCAGAATTGTTACTGGCAAATTCATACACCAGGACCTGTGATGTGGGAAGTTAGTCCCTAGCTCTAACCAAAGAGGTAAATTTAGCTACACAATCATCAGCACCTTCAGCTGTCGATATAATCGAATTGGGAAGGGTATTTTAATCTCTAATGGTTCTGGGGAAGAACGACTCTTTATAAATGTCAGTTCTTGCGCTAAGGGTCTGAAACGCCAACAAATGGTGATTTCTACAGTGTCTAGTTGGGGGAACAAGGTCATCTGTTGGAATGCTGGCAGCACCCTTTAGACCTTTGTATAAAAGGATTAGCCTACTGTCTTTTCTCCTTTTCTTGAGAGACTCCCATTTTAATTTTCCAAGTATTCCAGTCATGCTCCCAGTTTCAAAGCAGTAATTGCCTGTTACAAATCTAGCAGCTCTATTCTGAACTTTCTCAATTTCATCGTTAAGGACCACTCCACTGGGGTCCCAGATACAACTACCATATTCCAAAATTGGGCGAACAAGACCTTTATATGCTGCCTCTTTTACATCCTGAGGGCACTGATGAAGATTTCGCCTCAGGAAACCAAGCGTTCTATTTGCCTTAGTACACATGTTGCTAATATGAGTATTCCATCTCAAGTTGTGTGAGATTGTCACTCCAAGGTATTTAATGGAGTCCACATTCTCGAGGACCGTTCCCTCTAAGGTGTAAGAAGCCTCAACTTTATTAGATCTCTTCCTAGTTATCTGCATATTATTGCATTTAACTGGCTGAAATCTCATGCCCCATTTACATGCCCAACATCCTAATCTATCTATGTCAGCCTGAAGTTTCAATGAGTCATCTGTATCTCTAATTTCCCGGTAACAAACACAGTCATCTGCAAACAGTCTTATTTCTGAGTCAATGTCAGTGGAACTATCATTGAGGTACAGGGAGAACAAAAGTGGACCAAGAACGATCCCTTGCGGGACTCCAGACAAAACTGGAGCCCACTCCGAAGATTCACCATTAACAACAACCCGCTGTTTTCTGTAGCAAAGCAAGGAATCTATCCATTTGAGGGTCTTTCCCCCAATTCCATAACCAAATAACTTAGATTTAAGTAGTTCATGAGGAGGAGGGGTGTCAAAAGCCTTCTCGAAGTCCAGAATAAATGTGTCCACCTGTCCCCCTTTGTCCAAGATTTTTGCCCAGTCATTAATAACTGTGCTTAGCTGAGTTTCACAACTGTGTCTTTTCCTAAATGCATGTTGTCCGTCTGACAAAAGTTTATGTTCGTCCAAGTGGGCCATGATGTTCGAGCAGACTATATGTTCCAGCAATTTACACAGAACACAAGTCAGAGACACAGGGCAATAATTACGGGCAAGAGCCCAATCTCCTTTTTTGAAGAGTGGACAGATGTTTGCTAAGAGCCATTCTTTGGGGATTTCACCCGTATCAAGAGACTGTTGAAACAAGTGTGCAAAAACTGGACCCAACTCATTTGCTAGTTCCTTCAGGACTCTAGGATGTGGCTCATCAGGTCCTAAGGCCTTACTGGGGTTTAAGCCTTGAAGTAATTTGATCACTCCTGCAGCTGTCACAACAATATTATTCATGAATGGGGCCGATCTTCCAGTTAATGGAACCTCCGTGAACTCAGTTTTATTAAACGCATCATTGAATTGACCAACTAGTTCCTCTGCCCCCTCCTCTTTTATTAAGGGGCGGGATACCTTGCCTGTCTTTCTTCTGGCTATTAATACATGTATATCTGTAGAAGTCTCTGGGATTTGCCTTTACATCACCTACCAAGTTATTCACATACAAATCATGCTGATTTTTTTTTATATCAGTCTTGATTTCACGTCTCAAGTTTTCAAATTTTGTCCGGAGTTTACCACTTCCCGTCTCGGCCCCCGCCCATAGGGGCTTGAAGAAATATATGGGCTGCATGATGCTTCCACGCAGAGCTGAATCCGGCCCGCACACTAGTACTGGTAAACCGCTTAGAGGATCTAAGCCTGTCCAGGAACCGCGGTGTGAGGCGGACCGTCCATGCTAATAAACCCTATTGGTTTCATTGGGCGACAGGGCTTGAGAAGTCATTTTCATCTCAATGTCGGGTAAAAGTCCCACAAAATTGGAAGAAACGTCTCCAAAATGACCTTTACAGTGTTGACGGGGACGTTAAACCTCAAATCAACCAACCAACCACTTCCCGTCTTTTTTGCCTTTGCATGAATCTTATTCCTTCTGCGAATTTTCCTTCTTATCTCTGGAGTGATCCAGGGTATAGAAGATACAGACCTACTAGTTTTTGAGGGGATGTGATTTTCGGCCGAAGTAAGAATGAAAGAAGTTATCAAATCAAAATTCTCCTGTACAGTCCGAGCATCTGAATGACAAAGTAATTCTCCTTTGCAAATCTGAGTGCATCCTTCCTCATAGTTTCATAGTCACCTTTCTGATATGAGTACACCTTCCTCCGAGGTTTCTTTATTGGTGGGATGTGAATTTTTAAATATCCGGAGACAACATCGTGGTCACTTAGTTTATCTGGGGAATGAATGTCTTCGAATTGTCCTGGCAAAGTCGTAAGGAACAGATCCAATGTGTTCTTATCACGAGTGGGGAAGTTAACAGGCCCAGATCAGACGCTGCAGAACGAGGCGTCGTATGATCAGGACCTACGCTGTTTGAAAAAGTTTAGCCACTTCCCGAATAAATTTTGAAGAAATCACAACCTGACACCCCTAGATTTCGAAATATATAAGATGGAAGATTCCATAGAACGCGGCATCGTCTGATCAGGGCGGACGCTGTTTGAAAAAGTTAAGCCACTTCACGAATAAATTTTGAAGAAAACACAACCTGACACCCCTAAATTTCGAAATATATAAGATGGAAGATTCCATTTGGGTTAATTTAATTAACACTCTAGTTAATCGTGTACCGATAAATGTGGGTGTAAAAAACGATTATCGGTACTAGTTTAATCTAATCTACCTTCATTAAAGACTGTTTTAATTGCTTTAATTTTGCCGGCGAGCGGCTGTTTTTGTTCTGACAAAACGTAATGGCACGCAGGAATTTTAAGGCCAATTATCTTTTGTGTATTATTTTCTTTTGAATTACCGATTACTGGATATATAAGAAGTACAGAATCCTTGCTTTAACATTCATCTTTGAAATCTCGTACTGAGAATCAAAGCTTAAAACTTTCATCAAAATGTCTGATTTGTGCATTGCATGTGGTAAGGTTGTTGGTGGACGTCAGCATGCTGTAAGTTGCGATTTCTGCGACCGTTGTCAGCATCGTCTTTGTGGGACAGGTAATACCAATTTAATCTATTAGATATTTTTAGACTAGTGATCAATTTATTTATCTATTCATTTTATTTATTTATTGCAATTAAAGGGTAAAACTATCCTGGCATTACGAAACCACGCCTATTCAAATATAACGAACAATTCTTCAGTTAGGGATACTCTTTAGCCGTTATTACCAATAATAATAATAATAATAATAATGCTGTACTTTGTCGGTAGAAAAAGCTTTAAGCTTGTGTTGCCATGTTTGTAATCAAACCGACTTTAAATAAACATTACTTGACTTGACTTGACTTGAATGCTATGATAATGTTTCAGGTCGCTTGAAGATGCCACTCCTAGCGAGTCCTTATAGGTTGAGGGTACTCGTTAGAACAGCCTCAACGAAGTCGTTCCAACTAAAGATCACAGCCTATGTTTGAAGTATAAATAAGAAAAAGAAACACGGATTTTCGTGAGAAAAGTTGCCATTTTTGGAGATGTGAAAAACGCACTATTTTGTACGGGTGTGTTATTGTAAAGTAACAGTAATAAAGAATATCCAACAATTATGTTTTGAGCATATATGAGAACAAATTATAATTGTATAACTACATTTTATTTGCAAATGAGCATGAAATGTAAGTTCTACAATTATATTTTTCCCGTTATTTTCATTTACATAGTTACATATGAAGTTCGTTTTATGTTTAGCATGGTGTTATGTACCAATCACATCCCTCTGGAGCATAGATTGTTGGCACTCGTTAGAGCTGCCCCACAGGGATAGTTCTAACGAGCACCCATAAATTATGTCTGGCTAAAGGGATATGGGGGTCATACACATGAAAGGCGCCATTTTGGCGCACGTACGTAATGGCGTCATGCACACACTATGTATCGTCTTCGTCGTCGGGGAAAAGGATCAGGAGTCTGCGTAGACCATAAAGTCGACCTGTATATATGTGTACTTAAGCCAAACTTACCCCAAATCAAATTTTATTTTACTAAGGTACGAGTTGACTTAGGTACGATTTGGCTAAGGTACGAGTTGACCAAACTCGGGTACGAGTTGGCTAAGGTACGAGTTGACCAAACTCGAGTACGAGTTGACTAAGGTACGAGTTGACTTAGTCACGAGTTGACCAAAAACCTTGTTTGTTATCGGCACACAGGCTAACTATTTGGTAGCATCGCTAGATGTATCAATTGCTGTTTTAAGGGTTCGTAGAAATACTGGAATACACCAAAACACCGGAACACACTGGTAATTACCGGAACACACTTGAATTTTTTATATTTCTTTTATTAGAAATGTTATTTTTGACTTATTTGCATTGTTCTATTGTGCATGGTGTTGTTGAAAACATTTCTGATGTAAAAAGCATAAATAAGTTTATCTTATTTCAGTGTTTTATCAAATGTGTTCCGGTCCTGTGGGTCTAAATATTTACAAGTAATTATACTGAGCAGTTTATATTTAGATTTGCTCTCTCTGATATAATATAAAATATCTCTGACCAAAAGAATACAGTTTGAAAATTCTTCTAGCCACAAAAGAAAAGCTTGACATTTCTAGCATAGTGTCGCCATTGGGAAGAAAATCACGAAATGTCCAAAAGCTTAGCTCGTAAAAATTTCATTTTTTTTTCTATATCAGATTTTTACCAAGTTTGCTAAGTGGCAACTCTGTGAAAAAGAACCTTCAGAAGACAATTCCTCCTATACCTTTAGTACTATAGCAGGTATCCAATTCCCTAAAAGGCTAATGCTTTAAATCACACCTGTATTAAAGAAACACCTGCCTTTAGCAAGCACATTTTGAATACCCCATAGGCGCTTCTTTAATACAGGTTGTACCTTTCATTTTGCAGAATCAATGAAATTAATATGAAATTTTCACAAGGAATGCTTCTTTTTTTTCTTAAAAAAAAAAAAAGGAAATTAAATATATTATTATGATTCTTGCAAGCACTTTTATTCGCAAAGGTCGCTGAAAGCTATTTTGAAGTTATTTACATGTATGTTTTGCATTTATAAGCTGTATGCTTTGTGAAGCAAAAATAATAATAATAATAAAAAAAAAAGATAGACGAGGACCAGCTGTAAGGACAGTAAAAATGTAGACACCAGAGTAAAAAGTGCATGACATTATCCTTAAATGTGAAAAAGGCTGCTTTGCGAAAGGGAAAGGCATATAAAGTGAAGCTGGAATGGAAAACAGTGTAGACCCTGGTCAGGTGTCAACTGAAACAGAGTCTGATCTGGGTCTTTATATCACAGTCCAAAAACTAAGAACTTTTGCAATAGTTTTTGTGATTCAGCTTTACAAGATAGAAGTGAAGGCAATTATCAGGAGTCGATACAATTAACCACAGCTCCCATCGGACACACCAAAAACATGACATAACTAGACCCTAAATGGAAACACCAAAAGCGAAACGTCAAAAGGACAGTTACTGTCCACAAAATGGCCAATTGGCTATCCAAAACAAAAGAATATAAGCGATACACACACTCAAAGACAAACCATAACAAAAATAAACAGCGACAGAAGAACCACATTGGAACGGTCAGTGAAACGAATTCCACTGGGGAGCTTAAATCGATTTCACGCGGCCGCAATCCTCGCCCTTACTTCCCTCGCGATTTAGACAAATAAAATTTGTTCAGTCCGCATGAAGGTCTCCTATCTCATCAGTGCAACATCTCCGAGAACACAAAAATCAAACAATCACAGAGATGAAACAACGGCCAGGACTCGACAGCAAGAAACCACCGAAATGCTGGAGCAAAAGAAAACCAACAGTTAGACTCCGATAGGCCCGACTAGAGACAGAGCATCAGGCGCCAACCAACATTACATTAAAAATAAATTCCAATTCTCAGTAATCCTTTACGCTGGAACCGTCATAGAATCTGAGGCCTGACCAACCGGCGTGCAATTAAAGTTGTCAACCGTGATTGGGTTAACTACCATGCATGCAGTCTGTCGTATAACATTAATGTTGTACTCAGTCTTTTTATATCAAAGAATGATTTTACGAAATTGGGCGCTGAAATCATTGCGATTATATATTTTATCTAGGTTTATGTACATAAGTCACCATACAATTCGAATAGACCTTGTTGCAGAAGAGATTTAAGTCCAACATTGAATTTTGAAATTTAATCGGAATTTTGAAAATTCCAAGGCGGTTCTTCTGTTGCAGTTTATTTTTGCTATGGTTTGTCTTTGGGTGTTTGTGTCGCTTACATCATTTTATTTTGGATAGCCTATTGGCCATTTTGTGGGAAAGTAACGGTCCTTTTGGCTTTCCGCTATTGCTGTTTCCATTAGGGTCTGTTGTTTCATGTTTGTGTTTCTTTCCCTTTGGTGTCTCTGATGGGAGCTGTGGGTTAATTGTATCGATTCCTGATCATTGCCCCCACTTCTATTTTGCGTAGTTTATGATACCGATAACCTTGATTAAGAAGTTTAGCAGTTAACAATTTATTGTGAGTGTTGAAGTCAGTTCCATGACTAGACACTCTGGAAATCAAATGATTTGCGAAATATAAACATTACAGAACGCCGCACGAGGAACAGCAACATCCAAGAAAGGGAAATTTACAATCTCAAAATCAAAATCATCCCGTTTGTCATACATATTGCATGAAACAAACCATCTACAATAGAAATATGTATATCCAAAAACGGGTCCTCTGTATCATAAAAATTTGTTTTATGCCACTGAAGTTCGGGGGGGGGGGGGGTTGGTTAGGGGTAAATTTGACTGATCAATAGGTATTGTCAATATTTAATAAATTATCCAAATATCTAGAAGTCGTACTAAAGGCTTCATTGATTTCAGATTGGTTTTCAACGGAAAGAACATTATGAGAAATAGAAGTGAAGGCAATGTTCAGGAATCGATACAATTAACCCACAGTTCCCATCAGAGACACCAAAGGAAAGAAACACAAACATGAAACAACTAGACGCTAATGGAAACATCACTAGTGGAAAGCCAAAAGGACAGTTACTTTCCCACAAAATGGCCAATTGGCTACTCAAAACAAAATAATATAAGCGATACACACACTCAAAGACAAGCCACAACAAAAATAAACCTCGACAGAAGAACCACCTTGGAACGATCAGTCAAACGAATTCCACTGAAGGCCTCCAAGCTCATCGATGAAACCCATCCGTGAACACAAAAAAAACAATCGACCACAGAGATGAAACAACGGCAATGACTCGTCAGCAAGAAACCACTGAAATGCTGTAGCAAAAGAAAACCAACAGTTAGACACTGATGGGCCCAACCAGAGACAAAGCATCAGGCACCAACCAACTTAGTACCAAATCTTATATAAATATTGTCAAGTAGAAAGGTGGGAGCTTCACACACTTTCCGACATGACCGTAAAGTATATTTTTTATGCTCTTCAGATGTGAAAAAGCATTTCTTACATTACATGCAAGAATGCAGAAAGAATCTTCCTTACGAAATGGCCATTCAATCAAATCATTATGTTTTTCTTTTATAAGATTATGAGGAAGTGTAGTGTACACGGTGGAAAAATCATAAGTAGACAGACTTGAAGCACGAAAAAGTCTAGATTTCAATTAATTTGAAACTAATTTAGAATTTTTATAGACCAAAACAGATTTCTCCCTGATCTTTCAAAGACTTTGTCGCAATATATAATCACGTTTTGATGACAGTAAAATAGAAGTGAAGGCAATGAATGATGTTAATTTGGAAAGTTCAGTGGTGGTACAAGAGCTTGAATTCGCAATAAACCATGCTTTGTATGGTATTTTATGAAGTTTAGGTAACCGATATATCGTAGGAAGCTTATCTTGGCCTTCTGTAACAAATAAAGCAGCCTTGGTGACTGAATGACAGATGTGATCATCAACTGCAGCCCTCTATACAGCCCAAGGCTGCAGTTCATAGGCCTTAGTACCACCAAGCTCTTACTACAAGTTGCTTATAATCTACTGAAATAGTGAAAATGATCACCAACCTTATGTTCAATCCATTGAAATATGTCATATTATTTCCATGCACTACATCAATGTATGTCTTTAAATGTTACAGTTACATATAAAACACATAAAAAATAGGCGCATGCATGTCTATTCAATAATTTAAATTCACAAGCGTCTTATACTGGCTGACTGCTTCCTTACAGATACTATAAAGAACTGAAATATTTGGTTCCAAAGCAACTTCTGTTATAAATGATACCGTCTTTTATCCATGGCAGCAAATTAGTTTGGGAGTTGGTGACAAAGCTCTTTCTACCCACTCTAAATTCTACGAGGGGTTTGGAAGCAAAACTATGCTAAGTATTTATCATGTCTAAAAATGTGTAAGTTATCTTATTTACGTTCATGTACGAATCAAAATGAATTATAGTCCACATTCTTCGCACTACTCCGTACTGAAAAATGTATAAGTTTAAGTTTTACGAAGAACTACGGAGACATATCCGTTCATGCGTAGACAACCACAAGTGCATTTCTACTTTTGTGCGAAAACATGTTCGTAAATGAGAGTATTTCCACCAACCAGCGTAACAAACTTCGAGAAAATACGCAGTCTCCGGTCCAAATTACGCAAAAATACGACAGGACAACTGAGCAGATCTTTCGGAAAATTGAGATAGGGGTATCTCATTCAAACTTCACAGGAATGTTGCTTACGTGACCCTCTGCAGAAATAACTAAACAATTCTGTTTTAAGGTTGGCAAAATGCCGGCAAATATGAGTATTTTCCATGCCAGTGGCATTGTCGGTAAATACCGGCAAATACCGGAAAATAGCGGGAAATACTGGAACATCAAATTTACCACCCTGGAATTAAAACAAAACCCTACGCTCAACAGTTATATATGGATAATTTCAGTAATAGTCGTTAGTTGACTTAAAATTATATTAAAGTCACTCTGGCATTAGTTTATTTCTTACTATCTTATTTAATAAACTTGTTACAATAAAATGCCCCTTTAGTACCTGCCACAGGACTCAACTGTTTACTTTTACCTAGACCGATTATAAAGTGATTTTAAAAAATGGAGCCATTAATGACATCCTTTTGTCTATCCTTGTCCCTCTCTTGAATAAACAATGTCCTCAGAGTTGTTATTTTAGTAATTAAGACCATATGATCTTGCAATTTACTCTAAAACTACATGTAAAGTGTTGGACAATAGTGAAATGCTGTAACTATCCTAAAATTTGAATACATGGCTTTACCATACAAAGCGTATAAAAAAGATGCAGATTGACTGGCTTATTAAACAGTGCTCAGTCTTATCTTGATCTGATAAGGTCTGTCAGTACAAAATTTTAGAACCAATATGGTAAGTGACAATAACCAGGTGCACAGGGGAATTTCTACCTGTATATTTCTATTATTGACTTAAAAAGTTGTTATTTTTTGTTTAAATAATTTCAAAATTGTAGCCTTAGATTCGCACTTTGGTTTAAGTTCAACATGTTTAAATTGAGAAATACCTTGTTCTGTAGGTTAATTTGATGACCTTATACATGTATAAATATTTAGATTTTTTACTCATTTAGTTTGATTTGTCAATTCTAAGTCAACATTGTTAAGATTTCTGCAGTAGTTTAAGGCAAAAAAAAAAAAAAAAAAAAAATCTGCCAGTCTTTGCCAGTATTTGCCACTTGAGTATTTTTCAGTCTGGTAAATACCGGTAAATGCCACTGGTAAATACCAGGGGTGGAAATTGCCACCCAACCTTGTTTTGCTTGGATGAACAAGGTGGCTGCCCGAGCTTAAAATAGACATATCCGCAAATGGCAAGTCCTCTTATTCTTTTAGTTCAATTTAATTCCAACTTGTTTAAGTGGCCTTCTACCAAAATGGTTTTGCTCCCGTCGAGAAAATGGCAGTAGTAAAGTCTTTAAATGACAACCGCCCTAAACACTTAAGAACTATGAAAATGTCTTCCTGGCACGTCGGTTTAAATTCATGTGTGTTTAGCATGTTGATATATTTCTAGAAAAGCAACCCATAATGTTCCAAATTAAATGAACAAATATAAAACATGCATATTAAAAAAAAGATACTTTTGTCTTTTGAAGAAAAAATATAAATTCACTTTGCAAGAAAAATACATTTCAAAATGGTCCATTTTGAACGTCTGTTTATCCATTGTCCATCATTAGAAACATACCATTTTTACACCAAAATATACTTTAGTGTGTGTACCAGCAAGGACGAGACGTGATTTTTCCAAATCTGCCATTATAACATTATATCCATGCCGGTAGAAGCGCTATCAACATGTAGAGTTCACTATACATTGTCTTCCATGTACACAGTATGACACAGGGATTAATTTAGCACGGGGGTAAATCAGCGTAGCGATAATAAAAAATCTGTCAAATCGTTATTATGGCTTTTGGACGAAACCAGCAATTTTCTCCTCTTGTATCTATTCTGTGAATAATAATATTTACCAAATTAACGGAAAAATAAAGGAAAGCATGATCTGGGTATAAAAATTTTAGAATAAAATCCGTTTTGCAGGATATTTCTACCCACGATTTGCATGTTTATACTCCTTATTTACCTGTATAATTTACCGACCATGTATACAGTAATGGCTGTCAAAATGACCGTTCGGATGGATATAATATTATGGCAGTTTTTAGAAAAACTACTTCTCGTCGTTGCTAGGACAGGGGATATACTTAAGGTTGATGTAAAAACTGAATCTTTCCAGGGAAGGACAATGGAGAAACCGATGTTCAAAAATTGGACATTTTGAAAGGTAAATTTTCTAATAAAGTGATTTATTATTTTTTCTTCTAACACCAAAAATACACTTTTTATTAAGCAAATTTTATGGTTTTCATATAATATGGAACGTTATGGGTTGCTTTTCTAGAAACTTGTCGACATTCTGAACAACCTTAGATTTGATGTCACGTGTCAGGTAGACATTTGTATATACCTTAAGCCTGTTTCAAACTTGGGAAGAATGTTCCCAATGTGACCATCTATCGAAGTGCAACAGATTTGCTTCAAGGAATAAAATGGATGTCAATTAGCTATAATGACTTTCAGTAGGTATGTGACATCTTGTAAACAGGTAGCCCCTTTGTTTTGCTTTGGCTCAGTTTGAGGTCACGGTAAAACCTCATTTTGTACGTTGAAAAAATCTCAACTGTGCACAAAGAATAAAATATCGAAGGATAAGTAAACATGGCACAGAAAAACGGGCCTGATCCGGTCCGATCAAGTATAAATGTGGTTTGTATTCAAATTGGCTTTTAATGTTGCATATTTGGTGTGATCATGATTGTCCCAGCTGAATGTATTGGCATTTCACTCGATAGGAGGAGATTTGGGATTGTGTTGTTTGAACATTTATTTTTGCCACATGTATCCCGCCTCCCGGCTCTCTGAGAGGTCAAGCGTTTTGGTATAATTTGGTCCTGTTTAGTGGGATGACCTTCTCATATCAATATTGTGGTGGATCCTCGATAAAATAGAAGTAGAGGCAATGATCAGCAATCGATACAATTAACCCACAGCTCCCATCAGAGACACCAAAGGGAAAGAAACACAAACATGAAACAACTGTCTTTTATATTTATTTACACGTAATGGCATGCTTGTTTGTATTTGAAGATATGTTGCTTGTTAGGAGCTAAATGTATATATATATACATGTATATGTACAGTAAATATATGTACAGTAAAATTCTGCTATTCAGACCAGCCATTACGAAAACACGCCTATATAAATGCATTGTAACCTTTATAGCAGAAATAAAAAAGGAAAATATTTAGATGAAAAATTGTAATATTTTTCTTATTTCTGCTCCAAATATAGATTGTGGGCACTCGTTAGAACCGCCTCATCGAGGCGGTTCTAACGAGTACCCACAATCTATATTTTAGAGCAGAAATAAGAAGAATAAGGTTTGCCCCTGTAAACCCCAGTTTTACTATATAAAAGTGGGGTTCAAGGGGGTCAAAAGTATATAGGCGTGTTTTCGTGATGTAAAATAAGGACTCATTCTGCTTTGAAAAGCATATTTATAAGGTTGCAGCTGAACATTTTCTACGCCCAGTATTCCCTAGTTAATGACCACCTTATGGACTATTCAAAAGTAGTCTTGTTTGTTTGTATTGGAGTTTAACAGCCCAGTCAACACTATTTATGCCATTTATGAGAACAGTCTAAGAGGCGATCTTAATATAGGAATTTGACTGTATTTGCATCAACCAAGCTAGCTCACTTCAACACGGTATTCTTATATTAAGGCTTAACTATACCTTATATTTCATATTCAGACTTTAAGATGTGACGGAGAAGACGGGAAGAAAGGGCGGTTCTGATTTTCAAGTCACCCAGTCTGCTTTCATACATGGTTGGTTAATCCCTGGATGACTCTTAGTTTATCTGTTCCTGAAAAACATGGCTTCGGAGTCGATGGAATGTGAGAAGAATGTAGAGATGCCCATGGACTTATCTTTGGAATGCGAAATACGTTATAAAGCATTTACAAGACGTAAACGTCTCAAGGGTCAACAACATACCCGCCAAGTATCAAACGAAAAAGGAGCAAAGGTGTGTAAAACTTGCGGAAAGGTTGTATCAAACCCCTCGAAGTTAAAAATTCACGAGCTAACGCACACTGATGAGAAAGCGTTTTCATGTGATAATTGTAACAAATCTTTCGTCCAGTACGATGGTCTGCTGAGGCACATACGTCGCCATGTGACTGATTTTTCACCCTCTCTGTGTACCATTTGTGGAAGGATATGTAAGGAGGCTTCCAAATTAGCTATGCATATGCGCACTCATACAGGCGAGAGACCTTACGTTTGTGATTTCTGTGGACATTGCTTTGGCCAGCTTGGAAACCTGAAATGTCATGTAGCAACTGTGCATGCTGTAGATACAGGGAAAAGGCATAACTGTTCTATCTGTAATAAAGAGTTCGCTTTTGGTTTCCTGTTGAAAAAACATATTAGAAATGTGCATTGTGAGGAGAGAAAATTTTCTTGTAATCAGTGTACCAAGAAGTTCAAGACATCAGTTGCTTTGACAAAACATTCATTGGTTCATTCAGGAATACGTCAGTATATTTGTCATATATGTAGTAAAGCATTTAATCAGGCGAGTATCCTGAAGGTTCACTTGCTAGTCCACAATACACAGAAACCGTGGACTTGTAACATATGTTCACGTGGGTTTACGCAGAAACAGGCGCTTGAATATCATATGCGGGTGCACACTGATAAAACATATACTTGTAAAATTTGCAAGGAATCATTCATGAGTTTGAATGAAAAAAGGAGACACATGCGTTCCCTTCATAACTCTAAAAAGTATAAATGTAACGTATGCAACAAAGAGTTTAGTGCAGGTCACGTGTTAAAGAGACACAATCTAATACACTCCGGAGAGAAAAAGTATACATGCGAAGTTTGTGGCCGCAGTTTCGCACAAGCTTGTAATCTAAAATCGCACATGTCCACACATAACAAACAATACCGGTATAGCTGTGATGTATGTGATGTGGGATTCACTCACCCAAACTCTTTATATAGACACATGACCTTGTGCAAGTTACAACATGGCTAAAACTCAACAAAACATTTCATTTGTTGGATGGATGAGAGGGTGAAAAGCAGTTACATGTAAGTAAGGGAATCCAGGCTTAACGTTTACCACGCTCTGGGTTAACATAGCAGACGACATTTTTTTTTATATTTTTCTGAATTTCTCCCAAATCAGGATTTGACATCTCTTGCAAATTGTCTCCTTTGGAGACAATTTGCATGAGACGTCAAATCCTGATTTCTTGAAAAAAAAGAAAGAAAATATTTCAAAATGACGTTTGCTTAAAAATACCCGGTGTGCAGAGCGTTACGGTTTAAAACCTCAGTGACCCACTGTATACAGACACTTGTTACAAGAAACAAAACTCGTTACAACGACAACTTCAATGGAACACATCCTTTGCTCAAGATGGGTGGGAGGGGTCAATGAAGATATTCAAGATTTACTCCAAGAACAATTTAATGTTGTGTGGATATTTGTTGGAATAGCCTCGGAGTAATTGAAGGGAAAAGGTCTTTTATTACCTATTTTACTACACCTTATGAAGTTCCTTTATAGCGGCTAACTTTTATTCACCATATTTGCATTATTTATCAATATTTTATTCCTAAAATTTTAACAAAATTGTTCCATGATCCAGCAGGGAGTACAAATTTAAAATGACAAACAGTGTAGACCCTGATCAGACTGCTCCTTCAGGATCAGTCTGATCTGGGTCTGCACTGTTTGCTTTTCCTTATCCTACTTAGGATCACTCCAGTATCCTGATGATTAAACTCCATGGAGGTACAGAGGACCCGCGTTATGAGGACAGCATTTGTTCTTTATTATTGTGGCATTATAATGAATTTGCCGCTATGAAGAATCCTAGTTAGGTTGAAACAAATGTTATAGACATTCGTTAGAATCGCCTTGATTAGACGATTCTAGCTAATGTCTATAACATTTGTTTCTCGGAGTATTAAATTACAAGAATCTTTCATGACTATGGATTCGATTTGGGCATTTCCAACCCGAGGGAAGCCCAAGCCGCTCGGAATTGAGGCTAAATCTTGAGCTAAGAATTCATTCCATTGACTTTCCCCGCCCATAGGGACTTGAAGAAATATATGGGCTGCATGATTCTTCCACGCAGAACTGAATCCGGCCCAGGCAAACCAGTGGATTTTGATTCTTTTTAGCTCACCGTCACGTAGTGACGAGGTGAGCTTTTGGGATCACATTTTGTCCGTCGTCTGTCGTGCATCCGTCCGTCCATCCAGATGTCTGTCCATCCGTCCGTGCGTAAACAATTTCTTCAAACGACATCTCCTCCGAAACCACTGATCAGATTTTGATCAAACTTCACAGGAATGATCCTTTGGTGGTCCCCTTTCAAAGTTGTTCAAATGGTTCCGGTCCGTTGCACATCTAGGTCGTACGAGCAAAAATTAGATTTTTTTTTCACCAAAAACTTAAAAAATCTTCTTCTTTGAAACCACAAGGCCCAGGTCTTTGATATTTTGTATAAAGCTTCATCTAGTGGACCCCTACCAAGATTGTTCAAATTACAGTGCTGGGGTCAAAAATACCCCCGCCCCGGGGCCCTTTGGTTTTACATAGTCTTATATAATGAAAATCTTTAAAAATCTTCTTCTCTGAAACCACCAGGCCCAGGTCTTTGATATTTTGTATAAAGCTTCATCTAGTGGACCCCTACCAAGATTGTTCAAATTACAGTGCTGGGGTCAAAAATACCCCCGCCCCGGGGCCCTTTGGTTTTACATAGTCTTATATAATGAAAATCTTTAAAAATCTTCTTCTCTGAAACTACAAGGCCCAGGTCTTTGATATTTGGTATGAAGCTTCATCTTGTGGACCTCTACCAAGATTGTTCAAAGGCCAAAAATGCCCCCACTTCGGTGCCCTTTGGTTTTACACAGACTTATACTGGGAAAATCTATACATGGGCTTATATAGGGAAAATCTTTAAAAATCTTCTTCTCTGAAACCCCAAGGCCCAGGATTTTGATAATTTGTATGAAGCTTCATCTAGTGGACCCCTACGAAGATTATTCAAATTATAGTGCTGGGGCCTAAAATGCCCCCGCCCAGGTGCCCTTTGTTTTACATGGGCTTACATAGGGCAAATCTTTAAAAATCTTCTTCTCTGAAACTGCAAGGCCAAGGTCTTTGCTATTTGATATGAAGCTTCATCTAGTGGACCCCTACCAAGATTGTTCAAATTATAGTGCTGGGGCCAATAATGCCCCCGCCCCGGGGCCCTTTGGTTTTACATAGTCTTATATAGGGAAAATCTTTAAAAATCTTCTTTTCTGAAACTACAAGGCCCAGGTCTTTGATATTTGGTATGAAGCTTCATCTTGTGGACCTCTACCAAGATTGTTCAAAGGCCAAAAATGCCCCCGCTCCGGTGCCCTTTGGTTTTACACAGACTTATACTGGGAAAATCTTGAAAAATCTTCTTCTCTGAAACCACAAGGGTTAGGTCTTTGATATTTGTTACGAAACTTCAGCTAGTGGACCTCTTCCAAGATTGTTCAAATTATAGCCCTGAGACCAACCCCCCCCCCCTTCATCTAGTGGACCCCTACGAAGATTATTCAAATTATAGTGCTGGGGCCTAAAATGCCCCTGCCCAGATGCCCTTTGTTTTACATGGGCTTATATAGGGCAAATCTTTAAAAATCTTCTTCTCTGAAACTGCAAGGCCAAGGTCTTTGCTATTTGATCTGAAGCTTCATCAAGTGGACTCCTACCAAGATTGTTCAAATTATAGTGCTGGGGCCAATAATGCCCCCGCCCCGGGGCCCTTTGGTTTTACATAGTCTTATATAGGGAAAATCTTTAAAAATCTTCTTCTCTGAAACTACAAGGCCCAGGTCTTTGATATTTGGTATGAAGCTTCATCTTGTGGACCTCTACCAAGATTGTTCAATGGCCAAAAATGCCCCCGCTTCGGTGCCCTTTGGTTTTACACAGACTTATACTGGGAAAATCTATACATGGCTTATATAGGGAAAATCTTTAAAAATCTTCTTCTCTGAAACCCCAAGGCCCAGGATTTTGATAATTTGTATGAAGCTTCATCTAGTGGACCCCTACGAAGATTATTCAAATTATAGTGCTGGGGCCTAAAATGCCCCCGCCCAGGTGCCCTTTGTTTACATGGGCTTATATAGGGCAAATCTTTAAAAATCTTCTTCTCTGAAATCACAAGGCCCAGGTCTTTGCTATTTGGTATGAAGCTTCATCTAGTGGACCCCTATAAAGATTGTTCAAATTATAGTGCTGGGGCCAAAAAAGCCCCCGCCCCGGGGTCCTTTAGTTTTACATAGGCATATATAGGGAAAATCTTTAAAATCTTCGCTGAAACCACAAGGCCTAGGTCTTTGATATTTGGTGTGAAATTTCATCTAGTGGACCTCTATCAAGATTGTCCAAATTACAGTGCTGGGGCCAAAAATGCCCGCGCCCGAGACTTTTTGGTTTTACATACACCTATAAAGGGAAATCTTAAAAAATCTTCTTCTCTGAAACTGCAAAGCCATGGTCTTTGATATTTGGTATGGAGCTTCATCTAGTGGACCTCTACCAAGATTGTTCAAATTATAGCCCTCGGGCCACAAATGCCCCCGCCCCAGGGCCCTTTTGTTTTACCTAGACTTATATAGAGATAATCTTTGAAAATCTTCTTCTCTTAAACAGCAAGGCCCAGGTCTTTGATATTTGGTGTGAAGCTTCATCCAGTGGACCTCTATCAAGATTGTTTAAATTATAGCCCTGAGGCCAAAAATGCCCCCGCCCCGGGACCATTTGGTTTTACATAGGGAATATCTTAAAAAAAACCTTCTTTTCTGAAACCGCAAGGTCCAGGTCTTTGATATTTGGTGTGAAGCTTCATCTAGTAGACCTTTGCCAAGACTGTTCAAATTATAGCCTTTGTTGATATTTGGTATGAAGCTTCACCTTTTTAGACCTCCCTCAACATTATGCACATTAAAACCCTGGGGTCAATAATGGCCCTCCCATTGTTACTCTATGGAACAGGTAAGCGATCCAGGGCCATCATGACCCTTTTGTTTAACTTGTGGCATTATAATTGCTATTTGGAGTCAGCTGAATAGAAGTATAGCAATTTCAAAGGTCAATGTCAGTTACTCACCTTTGTCCTGGTTAGCTGAAGTTTAGTATTTTTATCTTGTTATCCTCTAAAACTGCTGGGCTGGTTGTAACCAAATACCAGAAAATCTATTTGTGTAATTGGCGTCATATAGCCAAGATGGCTGTAGTCATATAGCCAAGATGGCTGCCATTTCCACATATGGTAAAAACCCATGGGAAATCGTCTTCTTTAGAACCAAATGGCCAATCAGCTTAAAACTTGGTATGTACATATAGCTTGGGGACTCAGGGCCCTAACCAAGTTTGTTCAAATGGTGACCTTGGTTGACCTGGTCCTATCTTATCTCAAGGTCAACTTTGATCACTCAGGCCTATGTTGTGGAAAAAGACAGAACAGTGGCTTTTTCTCACTCTGTCATAGCCGGTGACATCAAATTGATATTTTTAACAAGGTTGTTCAAATGATGACCTTTGGTTGATTTTGACCTATTTTATGTCAAGATTGATTGGGTCACTTGAGCATTTCTAATGGGAAAAAGGCAAAACAGTGGATTTTTCTGATTTTCATGCAGCCAAGGCATCAGAATTAATATTTTTGGAAATCTAAATGCATCACATGAACAAGTTCGTGAAATGAACACCCCAGTAAACCTCACTTTATATAGGGAAAACTGGGGTTTATGGGGCTATACATTATTTTTCTTATTTCTGCCCCAAGACATAGGTTGTGGGTACTCATTAGAACTGCCTCAATGAGGCTAGTTCTAACGAGCACCCACAACCTATGTTTGAAGTAAAAATAAGACAATTATCACAGATTTTCATCAGAAAAGTAGCCATTTTGGAGATGTGAAAAAATGAACTAAGTGGTATAGGTGTGTTTTCAAAATGGAAGTTGATCATTATGGCCGAGATGGCTTCCATGCCCATATATCATAAAATGAACTTGAAGCTCTTCAGTTTAGGAACTGAAAGGCTAATGACTCCTTGAAATTTGTACCTAAGGCATCAGATTTCAAAATAATTTTGCATCAGGGACTCCTGGTGGACATGTAGTTAGAGTTTTCAAGCTGCCATGGTTTGTTGAAAAACTTTCCTGCCAGGGGGCAGGGCCAGGCTCTGTTGAGCATAGTGACCCATGGGCCTCTTGTTTAAGAAGTCCTATCTTCCAAAACCAAAAGCGGATCAAGATTATACTTGTCCTGATGGTAGACATTGAACTAAAGTTTTTATACGTCTGTGACCTTAAGAGAAGGTCACGGACAAGGTAATTGTATGCCCAAAGAGGCAAGCTACCCTGTCCGGCAATGGGGCTTGTTTTCTTTAAGATAAGATATTAGTTTACCTCAGCAAGCTCAAGGCCGTTATGATAACTCACTTGTGCGACATAGTGCATTTTTCATATCTCCAAAATGGCTACTTTCTGATGAAACTGTAATTGTTTTCTTACAAATGCTCAAAACATAAGTTGTGGGTTCTAATGAGTACACACAACCTATGTCTTGGGGCAGAAATAAGAAAAATTATGTATACCCCTGTAAACCCCAGTTTTGTCTACATGAAGTGGTGTTTAGGGGGGTCTTCATTTTACGGACTTGTTCACATGATAGACTCAACATTGTTTCACATTTGAAAAAATGTTTTTAAACCTGTATCAACTTTGAATTAAGGTTTGGATATTACAAACCAGACTCACATTTGTGTCTAATTGTCAATATTAAACATGCCTATTTAACACTTTTTCACACACATGGATGACTAAATTTTAAATATGTTTTATTTAACCATTTTCTGCTGAATAACTTAATGTTTGACTATCAACTGATAAAATTACTGTAAATAGATGTAGATAAATCCTATAAATCTGCCAGTTGAATGGCAAACAGTGATAATTCAGACCCAGAATCCATCTGATTGTGATCTGGACTTACCGTACTTGCAAGCCAGCCTGGGTAGCTCAGTCGGAAGCGTGACTGACTGTTGATCAGGAGGACGCAGGTTCGATACCAGCCGGGGATGGCATTATTCTTTCGTGGAGATTGATCGTGAAATCTTTTCTACGGTCATTCTCTCCCTTCTGCTGACTCAAGAAGGACAGTTGTCAGTTTCTGGCGAAAGAATGTGCACTGTGCTGGTTAACCGCTTACGTATAAGCCTGTCCAGGAAATGTGTGGATAGGTAAACTGACCGGCTAAAAAATGACCTAAAATAGTGTTGACTGGGCTGTTAAACTCAAATACAAACCATAAAAACATTATTTGCAAAGGTAGAGCATACCATTGACCCTTATCTTGCTGTTCACGACAACCCCTATCTTTGGAAACAGTGTAGATCCAGATCAGATGGCTTCTGAAGAAGCCATCTGATCAGGATCTACACTGTTTGGTATTCAGTTTATGATTTTGTAGCAATAAATTACATGAAGTAATTTGATTGGTTGATAGACAGAAATGGGTGTGGCTTAAATGAATATTCAGCAAGAGAAGGGTTAAAATCCTAAAAATTGGAACAGCTTAAGGACTTGCTTATCCCTAAAATTTCAACAAAATTGTTCCATGATCCAGCAGGGAGTCCAAATTTATAATGACAAACAGTGTAGACCCTGATCAGACTGCTCCTTCAGGATCAGTCTGATCTGGGTCTGCACTGTTTGCTTTTCCTTAGTCCTACTTAGGATCACTCCAGTATCCTGATGATTAAACTCCATGGAGGTACAGAGGACCGGCGTAATAACGACAGAATTATTTTTGTTCCCGATTATTGTGGCGTTATAATGAATTTGCCGTTATAAAGAATCCCAGTTAGGATTATGACAGGTTATAAAAGGTCTTTTTCACATCATTACTCCAAGAAATAAATGTTATAGACATTTGTAAGAATCGCCTCGATGAGGCGATTCTAAATCGAGGCGATTCTAACTAATGTCTATAACATTTTTTTCCTGGGAGTATTAAATTACAAGAATCTTTCATGACTATGGTTTTGATTCGGGCATTTTCAACCCAAGGGAAGCCCAAGCTGCTCGGAATTGAGGCTTAACCTTGAGCTAAGAATTCGTTCCATTGAAATTGTCGTTAGAACGAGTTTTGCCTTTATAACTAATGATGTTATAACGCGGGCCCTCTATAACAATGTGATTGGTGAGATGATAATGTCATTGTGTTTCTTTTGGCAAGTGGTTATGTAACTACGGGTCCTGCTATTGGCTTACAGTTTGGCAAGTTTGTTTGTTTGATTTTAGGTTTATCGTCCCCATCAACACTGTAAAGGTCATTTTGGAGATGTCACTTCCAATTTTATGGGACTTTTACCCGACATTGAGATGAAATGACATCTCAAGCCCTGTCGCCCAATGAAACCAATACGGTTTTATAAGCATGGACGGGCCGACACTCAACGCTTTGCCTGGGCAGGCTTTGATCCTCTAAGCGGTTTATCAGTACTCGTGTGCGGGTCGGTTTCAGCTCTCTGTGGAAGCATCATGCAGCCCATATATTTCTTCAAGCCCCGATGGGCGGGGCCGGTCGGTTTGGCAAGGCCTGCTTTATTAATATTATTGTTGCAAACAGTGTGGACCCAGATCAGGCTGTTCCTGATCAGAGTCCACACTGTTTGCCTTTATGAAAAAATATGTTTGAAAATGCAGCAAACAATGTAAATACCGGTCCTACTATTGGCTTACGGTTTGGCAAGACCTGTATTTATTAATATATTGTTGCAAACAGTGTGGACCCAGATCAGGCTGTTCCTGAGACCCAGATCAGACTGTCCCTGATCAGAGTCCACACTGTTTGCCTTTATGAAAAAATATGTTTGAAAATGCAGCAAACAATGTAAATACCTGTCCTACTATTGGCTTACGGTTTGGCAAGACCTGTATTTATTAATATATTGTTGCAAACAGTGTGGACCCAGGTCAGGCTGTTCCTGAGACCCAGATCAGACTGTTCCTGATCAGAGTCCACACTGTTTGCCTTTATGAAAAAATATGTTTGAAAATGCAGCAAACAATGTAAATACCGATCCTACTATTGGCTTACGGTTTGGCAAGACCTGTATTTATTAATATATTGTTGCAAACAGTGTGGACCCAGATCAGGCTGTTCCTGAGACCCAGATCAGACTGTTCCTGATCAGAGTCCACACTGTTTGCCTTTATGAAAAAATATGTTTGAAAACACAGCAAACAACATAAACAGAAGACATTTTCAAATGCAGTTTTTCTTGGCAACTTAACAGTCATGATGCCAAGAAAACTTTCATCGTACAACGTCCTTTGTTTATAGTTGTGTGACCACACAATAACACTTTGTTGGAAACGAGTATGGCCTTGACGACGTCCATTCCACCCAAGCTTTTTCATTATCTTTTCGGAATAAGCTTAGGACTATTTTACGAGGCTACCTCAGACACAACTTTGACAATTCGTGTTGTTTTAGCTTTATTTCATAAGATAGTACATTCGAACTTCCATCAAGAAAACATGCATATATAATTTTGACCCCCTTGAACCCCACTTTTATATAGTAAAACTGGGGTTTCCGGGGGTATACCCTATTTTTCTTATTTCTGCTCTAAAATGTAGATTGTGGGTACTCGTTAGAACCGCCTCATCGAGTGCCCACAATCTGTATTTGGAGCATAAATCAGAAAAATATCACAATTTTTCATCATGAAATTTTCATTTTTTCGGCGATAAAGGTGGCAATGTATATGTATAGGCGTGTTTCCGTAATGGATCACTCGAACACCTGAGGGACCATGAAAATTTGTAGAAAATAAGGGTAGTTTAAACTACTGATGTTTAACCCTTTTTGTACCAAATGGAATCTTCCTCCTTATATATAGCAGGAGTTCATTTCGAAATTTAGGGGTGTCAGGTTGTGTTGTCATCAAAATTTATTTGGAATATGGCTGAACTTTTAGCAAACAGTGGAGGTCCATTCTGCGGCGTCTAATCTGGACCTGCACTGTTTGCCTTTGCCTGGGTACCCGTTTTGGGGTTTCTGGTACTAGATGGGTTAATCATAGTTTCAGGTCTGTAAGCATAATTGGGATCACTATAATATCTTTACAATCTTTTAAATAAAGGTATGCTGTGTGTACTCATTAGAATTGCCTCATTGAGGCGATTCTATGAGGCGATTCTAATGAGTACACAAAACATTCCCAGTACCTTTTACAGATCAGATGAGGAATACCTTCCTTAACTCATATATGCCTGGCCCTAGCGGCCCTTTTCCGGGACATTGGAAACACTGCAGACCCAAGACAGACGCCGCAGAACCGGTTGCTTAAAGAATATTCATTTTTGCAAAATTTGTCACAAACAAATACAAACTTGACACCTCTGTAATTGGAAATGGACCACTCCAAATTTACTAGGTGGAAGATTCCATTGTCATATAAGGGTTGAATATCAAAAATAGAGTAAATTTCCTATATTAAGACCACCTTTGAGACTGTTCAAAAGTGGTCTTGAAGACCACTTTTGAACAGCCCCAAAGGTGGTCCATGACACTGTATGCAGAAAACACAAAGAAAGAATAACTGCAACCTATTAAATTAAATAATCTTGTTAAAGCAGAATTAGTCTTAATTTTAGGCGATCTAATGACCGAGGCGATTCTAATGACTGCAAACAACATACATTTTCAAGATAAAATAAGAAAATTCTTCCAAACATATTCATATCTGCAGTTATGGAAAATTTTCCTAGGTACTTCATAACAAGTTTGAATCAACCATGGTAAACGAACCATCTGTGTTCGAGGTATCGAAGTTTCCTTGTAATCCTCAGGTTCATTTGTAATTTTGGGTCGATTGACAAACAATCAATCCAAAAAAGTGTTTGGATTTTACTTGATAAAGGTCGGTGAATGCCGAAATGTTGTGTAAATAAAGATTTTAAGACAAGTTTAAGTTGTTCTTTGACTTTTTTTAGCTCACCAGAGCCGAAGGCTCCAGGGGAGCTTATAGGATAGTAAATTTGCTTATTGCGATGAATTATATTTATTCTGTATGACTTTGATATAATTTCGACAAAATATTTGTTTGAATGGCGATTTACTGTCTCCTTCAACACCATTTAGGTCATTTTGGAGACAATGCTTGAACATCCCTTTTTTGGCACTTTTACCTGACATTGAGATGAGTCCCGCCGCTCAATGAAACCAATACTTGGGTTTATATGCATGGACTTGCACCACTTTGCCTGGTCAGGCTTAGACCTTATTAATTATGTGCGGCCAGTTGAAGCTTTGAGTGGAAGCATCATGCAGCACAATCTATTTCTCCAAGCCGCAATGGGTGGGGGGCTATTCAGGAAAATATACCATACCAAGCGCCAAACGAAGGCGACCATGCGCCCGGGAAACTCCGGACTTGCTCGGAGAATGATATTCAGCCCTGAAGCCTGCAATTGTTAAATTAGTCGGAATTTTCTAAAAAAAAAATCACAGCAAATTCCTGACGGTTAACCAATAAATTGTAAACCTCTAATAAATTGAAGTATCAGCCATCAGGTTTTGAAAATTGAAAACTCGCAGTTTCAGATTTGAAAATACCTTCGGGAGACTGATTGCACTTATCCTGAAGAAAATGCTGAAGTCATGCGCTTAATATGATAGTTTTACTACTGAACCCCAGTTCTCTGAATGCCTGCATGAAGCGAAATCCTTTTGAAGTTTTCGCAACGATTTGGCCGTTTAGACAACGATTTCTATCCTGTGTTTTATGCTTGTTTTGTTCAGCAGACGATATTTTGAAATATTTTTTCTAATTTTCCCAGAAAACAGAAATAACTAAAGAGTTCCGCTTGGACTAGCAAGAGATGGCTGCAAGAGCTTGAAACAGAAATATCTTCAAATGACAAGTCCATTTATACCATTGGTTCAGTTTCATTTAAACATCACTGGAAGCTTGTTTAGGCGGCCTTGTACCAAAATGGTTTTGCTGAAATAAAGAAAATGGCTGAAAAAATCAAGAGTAGTAAAATGTATACAGTAGAACTTCGATGGCTCGAACACCGATGGTTCGTTTACCATGGCTGAGTCGAACTCGTTTTTGAGTCCCCAGAGAATTCTACTACATAAGAAGTAGTGTCGGATAATTAAGGAGATTTTCGAATTTTAACTTGCAAATGAATGCTGTGTGTACTCATTAGAATCGACAGCATGCATTTTATTATAGAACACCCAAAAGATGTTACAAAATTAACCCCGTCATGTTTCCTGGCAGTCTCCCTCAGTGGCTCGAACTACCCCTGTCTCGAACAGTTTTTCGTGGTCCCAAAGGTGTTCGAGCCATTGAAGTTCGACTGTATATGACAACCTCCCTAGTTTAGAGACCCTAAACTCATAAGTCAGCTTCATTCAAACTTGGTAAAAAAAACATTTATTGAAGTGCAATAGCTATGCTTCAAGGTATAAGATGGCTTTCTTTGATTTTTTGTGTTCAAGGAGATGTTGTACTGATGAGTTAGGAGGCCTTCATGCGGTCTGAACAAATTATTTTCATCTAAATTATTTGTCTAAATCGCGACGGAAGTAAGGGCGAGGATTGTGGCCACGTAAAATCGATTTAAGCCCCCAGTGGAAATCATTCCACTGACCGTTCCAAGGCGGTTCTTCTGTGGCGGTTTATTTATGGTGTTGTTTGTTACTTACTGTGTGTATCACTTGTGTCTTTTTATTTTGGATGGCCATATGGCCATTTTGTGGGAAAGTAACTGTCCTTATGGCCTTCCTTTGTTTAGGTTTCCATTATGGTCTGGTCGCTTAATGTTTGTGTTTCTTTCCCTTTGGTGTCTTTGATGGGTGGAGTAATTTAATTGTATCGATTCCTGATCTTTGTTTTACTTCTACTTTTTCAATTATCCATTTGAATTTTAGAAGCTTTCAGGACCATCTTGGCCCTCTTGCTTATACGAACACTCACTTTGGGGTCAGCACGCTGTGTAAGAAGGGTTATGCCGTGGCCTGTTGTCCGTTGCCCGTCAGTCTGTCTGTACGTTGTTAACTTTAACATTTTTGACATGTCCTCCCGAACCGAAAGTCAGAATAAGCTGATTCCTGGTGGAAGATTCACATTTACTAAAATGGTTTCGGATTCGCTAAAATCTCCAAAACCAAATTCTAATTGAGCTGAAACTTGATGGGAGGTATCGGGGTGACATGGAGATTCAGATTTGCCAAAATCGTTCTGTTCAGATAACCAAGCTGGCCGCCATGGCATCCGTTTTGAAATTCTTCAAACGACAACTCCTCTCGAACCAAAGGTTCAATCGAACAAAAACAGGTAAATTAACATTGATAAGAAAAGCAACAGGCAAATGGGAGAGAGAGCGCATTCGCAGAGCATACCTACACAGACTAATGCCATTAACTGAAGCGGTCGCATGACCAGTAGCTAGTATATTAAAAACGTTTTGTTTAGTAAGGAATCGATGCATTTGTTGAAATTTAATTACGCTTGTTTCGTTTGTGAGTGAGTAATCGCCGTAGAGAAGCAGATTTAATGTTGGCGTACAATACATTGAAATACCATTCAGTAGTTCAGTCCGCTGCGGTTGGTAATTTAGACAATGAAAAAAAATGTTAGTGTTGAGCGTCCTCGATACTATAACACGTGCACATGGGTGAATCCGTGATGTTTTTCATTAATATATCTAAGTTTAATACGCTACAATTTGTCCTTAGACGCGTGTGAAAACACATGTGTTTTTCTTTTGCCAGAGTAATAATATTTTGATACTGATGATTTGTCTTTATTTAGGAAGTATTTGAAAAAATTTACTGATTCAGATTGTTAAGCCTCGTAGGGTAATCCATTCCATGCTCTGGTGGTAGATGGTAAGAAGGAGTTATAATACAAATGTGTCCTAGCATTAATGGTACAGACACATGTATTTAGATTTTCTAAAATTGTTCCTTCCGATATCAAGGATGGCCGTCATCTTGAAATTCTTCAAACGCTATCTCCTCCCAAACCAGAAGTCTGAACAAGCTGGAACTTGATTGGGGGGGGGGGGGGGGGGCATCATGGCGACATTGAGATTAAATCATTCTATTCCGATATCCTAGTTAGCCGCCATCTTGAAATTCTTCAAACGATATCATCTCCCAAACCAGACATCTGATCAAGCTCGAACTTGATGGGAGGCATCAGGGCGACATGGAGATTAAATCATTCCATTGCAATATCCTAGATAGCCACCGCGGTGGCCATCTTGAAATTCTTCACACGACATCTCTTAAACCAGAGATAAGATAAAATTGAAACTTCGTGGAAGGCATCAGGGCCAAATTGTGATTTAGATTTGCTAAAATTGTTCTGTTCCGATATCAAAGATGGCCACTATGGCGGCATCCTGAAATTCTTGAAATGACATCTCTTCCCGAACCAAGGGTTGGATTGATCTCAAACTTAATGGGAGGCATTGGGGCGGCATTGAGATTCAGATTTGCTAAAATTGTTCTCTTCCCATATCCAAGATGGCTGCGCACGGAGGCAATCGTGAAATTGTTAGACTCTCCTCCCGAACCAGAGGTCAGATCAAGCTGAAACTTGATGGGAGACATTGAGACGACATGGAAATTCGGGTTTGCTTAAATCGTTCCATTCTGATATACACGATGGCGACAATTGCGGCCATCTTGAAATTCATCAAACTCCATCTCCTGAAGGTCGGATGGGGCTGAAACTTGATTTGAGGTCTAGCCCTACCAAGTTTGTTCAAATGATGTCAGAAACCAAAGTGCCGTTGACCTTCAGCTTAGGTCGTACAGCATAAGGGACTTAGGCTCTTCCAAGTTTGTTCAGAGGTTGACCTTTTGTTGACCTTGGCGTGCTTTACGTCAAGGTCAAATTTGGCCACCAAGACAGTTGTATGAAAACTGGTAAAAAATGGATTTTTTTCTGATTCTATTTTTTGCAATCAGCTGAATGGAAGTTTATCAATTCCAAAAGTCAATGTCATTTACTGACCCTTGTCCTGGGTGGCATACATTCAGTATTTTTATCGTCTTCTCTGGGTTAACTGCTAGGATTACTGAAATCAAATCACGTGGAGCCTCAATGGGATGAGGCAATAAAAATGTATTTGTGGGATTAGTGTCACATAACGAAGATGGCTGCCATGCCCATATTTTTAAATTTCTTGGCAGACATGTTACCCATGATGAGACGATGTGTCGTGCACAAGACACAGGTCAGTACCTCCAAGGTCAAGGTCTTCTAAGAGGTCAAACACCAAAAAAGTTTCATTTTTAGCCTGAAGAATAACTTTGTTATTCCTGGTTGGAATTTGAAATTAATTGGCAGAAATGTTAACACTCATGAGCCGATGTGGACCAGGTCAGTATTTCTAAGGTTAAGGTCATACTTAGAGGTCAAATGTAAAGAAAATTGTCTATTTTCTTGTGTCCTGTCAATACCTTTGTTATTGCCGGATGGATTTGGTTTGTACCTGAAGGGCAAGGTCATACTTAGGGAACAAAGTAAAGAAATGTCTTTTTCTTGTGTCCGATCAAGACCTATGTTGTTCCAGGGTGGATTTGGGATTTGCCTGGCAGAAATGTTAACCATCATGAGACGATGAGTCTTGCGCCAGAGCCAGAGCCAGGTTTGTACCTCAGGGTCAAGGTCATACTTAGGGGCCAAAGGTAAATGAAAGTGTCTTTTTATTGTGTTCGGCCAATTTCTTTGATATTCCTGGATGGATTTGAGTATTACTTGGCAGAAATGTTCACCATCATAAGACAATTTGTCACACGCAAGACCCAGGTCCGGACTTTCACGTTCAATGACATTCTTAGCAGTAAAAGGTAAAACTGGTCTTTTTTTCGTGTCCAGTATTTTGTATTCCTGGATGGATTTTGAAATTACTTGGCAGAAAATTTAACCATTATGAGACGATGTGTTGCGTGCAAGCCTCGGGCTAGTACTTCCATAGTCGAGGTCATCCATGCAGCTGATTAATTGACACGGGCGTATAATGCCCCGCTTTTACATTTAAACCTTTGGTATCTGGAACTTGTACAATCTAGTGATATTTGTATCTGCAAAAGAAATCATACTGCCGTGTTCCTAGCAAAACCACCAGGATTTATTTTGGTATGTACTCGTATCCCTAGCCTACATTGACTAGTAATTTAGCATATCTGTTAACAATAATGATTAAGTAAAGTAGGGTGAAATGGCCATTTGGTCGGCTCGCAAAAAGTACACAAAAGGGACTCTAACGGATCTTTTTGTGGATTCAGCGTATTTGACATATATTGACAGCACCTGAACTGCCCCGCGCTGCCAAACTTACCTGCGAATACTATATGTTTTTCAGAATAAAACATCATATTCATCAATTGTTTTCATACCGGATATTGGTGTTTTCCGGCATTTTTGCATTTTTCGGCGTTTTCCGATCTTAGGTGTTTTCCGATTTTTCTAGCAAGCGCATGGATTAGTGCTACTATTATTTCCTGGAAGTGGATCGAGAAATATGTCTGTAATGCATTTTCTATATATGGACGGAACACAGTTATTTGAAAGCAAAAAAAAAAAAAAAAAAAAAAATAAAATAAAATTATGAAATCAAACTTCATTAAGGCAGTTGTAGACCACCAACTATACTTTTTCCCCGCGAATTGAACGTTTAAGCCACCAATAGCGATTAGCCAGATGGCGTTTTTCTGATATTTTGAAGGTTTGACATTTCGTGAGAGTATTCTGCAACATATAATTAATGTCCTGATTTCTTTTCTGTGGAAACAATATCCTGGAATGTGTGCTAAGTAGTCTGACTTGGCGCTTTGAGGAGTAATCTGTTTTTCATCGATTTCATTAAAAATTGAACATAATGATAGTACCAGATTTGCTGGTTATCTTTCGTTCGCTGGCTGGTTACTGCTGAACCGGAAATTGGTTAATTTCTGTGATAAATTACGTCTGCTGCGATAATGAGGGTGACAGAGTTAAATAGCCGCACTGGTTCTGACGACCTTTGTGGACGCAAAGTTGTTTTTTTTTCTTTCGCAAAAAGTGATTCGCGACTGGTGTTTATATTTTCAGTGTGACATAGTGAATGGCAAAATATTTGCAAAACTGACACTTTTCTGAAGAAAATGTGCAATATTTTAGCTCACTGAAGCACAGGGGCTTGGCCCGTTGAATTGCCTGAAAAAATTGTGGAATGTCTTTTTTTCATATTGGTATAGAAAGCTAGCTTCATATAGAAAGCTAGCGATCTATACCAGTCTTTCTATACCAGTATGAAAAAAATATGGATTTTACTTTACTCCTATTTTGACTTTTTACACATTCCACAAGTTTTTCGGACAAATCCACAAGCCAAGCGTCCGTGCACTCGTCGTCAATATTAAAAAGGCATATCTTCTAAAACCACTGGGCTAATTGAAACCAAATTACATCTGGCACCTTCATGGAATGGGGGATTAAAAGTTTGTTTACTTGTTAGCGTGATAGCTCAGTGGTTATTGCACTTGCCTCTGATGCTAGAGATCCCGGAATCGATCCCCGGCAGCGGCGATAAAATGTTGGTGTCCGAACACGCTCCATTGGCATCATTTGCAGGGTTGAATGTTATAAAGTGCACCATCCTTCGGATTGGGAAGTTAACTGGAGCCCCCCTGTGCAGGGAGAACCATCCCCTGTGCAGCTTAAAGGACCCTACCGTTATTACATGGTTACTCTGTAGACTTTCATCCTGCAAAACCTGGAGTGTAAGTATGAAAATTGTATAAAAAGGCATAAAATCGTTATTATTTCAAATTATTCTCCCAAACTTGGACATATTATAAACATGTATGTGTCTCAATAATCATGGTATAATTGGTGATATAGTTTGTTTTCGGTTATGAGAATTTGTTTTCGTTTTTTATCCCCCGACCGAATAGGTTCGGGGGATATAGCGATCAGCCTGGCGTCCGTCCGTCTGTCCGTCCGTCTGTCCGTGCGTCCGTCCATCCGTAGACGCAACCTTGTGATGGCCATAACTCCTATACCCTTTGAGATTCATTGATGGTTATTGGCACAATTGTTCACAAGGCCGAGAAGGCGTGTCATGCGCAAGAACCAGAACTCTGGATACCATTCTGTTTTAGTTATCTCCCCTTTTAATAAAATAGAATGACTTGTGATGGCTATAACTCCAATACCCTTTGAGATATATGGATGGTACCTGGCACAGTTGTTCACAAGGCTGAGACGGCGTGTCATGCACAAGAACCACAACTCTGGTTGCAATAGTTTGGAGTTACTCCCCTTCCAATAAAATAGAGTGACAACCTTGTGATGGCCATAACTCCTGTACCCTTTGAGATTCATTGATGGTTCTTGGCACAATTGTTCACAAGGCTGAGATGGCGTGTCATGCGCAAGAACCAGAACTCTGGATACCATACTTTTTTAGTTATCTCCCCTTTTAATAAAATAGAATGACTACTTTGTGATGGCCATAACTCCAATACCCTTTGAGATATATTGATGGTACCTGGCACAGTTGTTCACAAGGCTGAGACGGTGTGTAATGCACAAGAACCACAACTCTGGTTGCAATGGTTTGGGAGTTATCCCCCCTTCCAATAAAATAGAGTGAGAACCTTGTGATGGCCATAATTTCAATACCCTTTAAGATCTATTGATGATACTTGGCACAGTTGTTCACAAGGCCCAGACGGTGTGTCATGCACAAGAACCACAACTCTGGTTGCCATGGTTTTGGAGTTATCTCCCCTTCCAATAATATAGAATCACTACCTTGTGATGGCCACATCTCCAACACTCTTTGAGATATAGTGATGATACTTGGTACAGTTGTACATGAGGTTAAGCAGGTGTGTCACGTGCAAGAACCACATTCTGGTTGCCTTGTTTTTTTAATTATCTCCCCTGACAATATAACCTTGTGATTGCCATAACTCCAATACCCTTTGAGGTATATTGATTATACTTGGCACAATTGTATACAACGTTGAGACGGCGCTTCATGCCTAAGAACCACAACTCTGGGTGCCATGATATTTGAGTTATCTCCCCTTCCAATATAACAGTATGACAACCTTGTGATCATCGTACCTACAATACCCTTTGAGACATATTTGTGGTACTTGATGCAGCTGTACATGAGGTTAAGCAGGTATGTCATGCTCAAGAATTACAACTCTGGGTGCTCTGGTTTTTTAGTTATCTCCCCTGGCAATATAACCTTGTGATGACCATAACTCCAAAACCCTTAAAGATATATTGAAGGAACTTGGCACAATTGTGTACAAGGTACAGAAGGGATGTCATGTGCAAGAACCAAAAGTGTTGGTGCTGTTGTATTTGAGTTATCTACCCTTCCAATATAACAGTATGACCAGCTTGTGATCACCATATCTCCAATACCTTTTGAGACATATTGATGGTACTTTGTACAGAAATACATGAGCTTAAGCAGGCATGTCATGCGCAAGAACCACATATCTGAGTGCCCTGGTTTTTAGCTCACCGTCACGTAGTGAGGAGGTGCGCTTTTGGGATCACTTTTTGTCCGTCGTGCGTCCGTCCGTCCGTGCATCCGTTTGTAAACTTTTTCTTCAAACGACATCTCCTCCTAAACCTTTGAGCAGATTTTGTCCAAACTTCACAGGAATGATCCTTAGGTGGTCCCCTTTCAAAGTTGTTCAAATGGTTCCGGTCCGTTGCACATATAGGTCACAGGAGCCAAAAATATTTTTTTTTTTCACCGAAAACTTAAAAAATCTTCTTCTCTGAAACTGCAAGGCCCAGGTCTTTGATATTTGGTATGAAGCTTCATCTAGTGGACCCCTACCAAAATTGTTCAAATTATAGTGCTGGGGCCAAAAATACCCCCACCCCGGGGCCCTTTGGTTTTACATGGGCTTATATGGGGAAAATCTTTAAAAATCTTCTCTGAAACTGCAAGGCCCAGGTCTTTGATATTTGGTATGAATCTTTAATCTGGGGGACCCATACCAAGATTGTTCAAATTATAGTGCTGGGGCCAAAGATGCCCCAACCCCAGGGCCCTTTGGTTTTACATTGGCTTATGTAGGGAAAATCTTTAAAAATCTTCTTCTCTGAAACTGCAAGGCCCAGGTCTTTGATATTTGGTATGAAGCTTCATCTAGTGGACCCCTACCAATATTGTTCAAATTATAGTGCTGGGGCCAAAATGCCCCCGCCCCGGGGCCCTGTGTTTTTACATGGGCTTATATAGGGAAAAACTTTAAAAATCTTCTTCTCTGAAACTGCAAGGCCCAGGTCTTTGATATTTGGTAGGAATCTTCATCTTATGGACCCCTACCAAGATTGTTCAAATTATAGTGCTGGGGCCAAGAATGCCCCCGCCCCCGGGCCCTTTGGTTTTACATAGGCTTATATAGGGAAAACCTTTAAAAATTCTTCTTCTATGAAACTGCAAGGCCCAGGTCTTTGATATTTGGTATGAAGCTTCATCTAGTGGCCCCCACCAAGATTGTTCAAATTATAGTGCTGGGGCCAAAAATGCCCCCGCCCCAGGGCCCTTTGGTTTTACATGGGCTTATATTGGGAAAATCTTTAAAAAATCTTCTTCTCTGAAACTGCAGGGCCCAG
>OY757013.1:35627027-35774651 GCA_963580285.1 Lucinisca nassula
CAGGTCTTTGCTTTTTGGTATGAAGCTTCATCTAGTGGACCCCTACCAAGACTGTTCAAATTAAAGTGCTTGGGCCAAAAATGCCCTCGCCCCGGGGCCCTTTGGTTTTACATAGGCTTATATAGGGAAAATCTTTAAAAATCTTCTTTTCTGAAACTGCAAGGCCCAGGTCTTTGTTATTTGGTATGAAGTTTCATCTTGTGGACCTCTATCAAGATTGTTCAAATTATAGCCCTGAGGCCAAAATTGCCCCCGCTCCTGGGCCCTTTGGTTTTTCATAGACTTATATAGGGAAAATCTTGAAAAATCTTCTACTCTGAAACCACAAGGCCTAGGTCTTTGACATATGGTATGAAGCTTCAGCTAGTGGACCTCTACCAAGATTGTTCAAATTATAGCCCTGGGGCCACAATGCCCCCGTCCCAGGGCCCTTTGGTTTTACATAGACTTATAATAGAGATAATCTTTGAAAATCTTCCTCTCTGAAACAACAAGGCCTAGGTCTTTGATATTTGGTGTGAAGCTTTTTCTAGTGGACCACTATCAAGATTGTTTAAATTATAGCCCTGAGGCCAAAAATGCCCCTGCCCTGGGGCCATTTGGTTTTACATAGGCTTATGTAAGGAATATCTTTAAAAAAAATCTTCTTCCCTGAAACCACAAGGCCCAGGTCTTTGATATTTGTTGTGTAGCTTCATCTAGTGGACCTTTGCCAAGATTGTTGAAATTATAGCCTTTTGTTGATATTTGGTATGAAGCTTCACCTTTTTAGACCGCCCTCAACATTATGCACATTATAACCCTGGGGTCAATAATGGCCCTTCCCGGGGCCCACTTGTTACTCTATGGATCAGGTGAGCGATCCAGGGCCATCATGGTCCTCTTGTTTAGTTGTCTCCCCTGACAGTATAATCTTGTGATGACCATAACTGCAATACTTTTGTGATATATTGCTGGTTTAATTCTGGTGCACTTTCTATTGGTGAACAATCTTCTGAAGGCCATATTGGCTTTTGGTCGGGGGATTTGCCATCTCTTCCGATGGCTATTTTTTTTCTCGGTAAAAAATTGTTTTCGGTTTTCCCAAATACCGCCTTTATCCCGGTTGCCTCAATGCGGTATTATTAACTTCTTTTCATTCGACTGAAGCCGAATTGAACCCATTTAGTACTGGAAACCCCAAATCGGGTAGCTTTTGAAGACAACACTACCTGACACTCTTAAATTTTGAAATGGACTCCTGCTATATATAAGGAGGAAGATTCCATTTGGTACAAAAAGGGTTAATGTTGAGCCTCTATGGGATTGGAGAAAGAAAGATTGTCCATGTAATCTGGGTAATTCTGTGTCGTCTCCCAAAGAAAGGGAGAAAAGAGATTGGAGAGATAGTATAGGGGATGAAAGAAGAGGGGACATGAGGAGAAAGAGGAAAATGAAAGTAAAGAAACAGAAGAAATGAGCCGGAGCACAGCTTTTCCTACAATATCCATGTGCGCCCAGCGAAGAATCAGATTAGCCTGCGCATCCATGTAGTTTAACCAGAGACTTCTCTTGCTGCATGAATGAGCATTGGGCCCTTAGCTATCCTAACAGCGCACAACAAAGACTCTGATCAGACTGCGCGGATGCGCAGGCTGATCTGAGTCTTCGTTCGGCGCACGTCTTTTTGTAGGTTTTGTCGTGCGCTGGCTCAAATATAATAGCTTTCCTCCTAATTCCTTACATGCTATACAAGGACAGCTAGGCTTGACAAACTGCAAGCCAAGTTTGGTTGTGTATCTTACGTCACTGGGCCGTCCAACTGCTGGGCAAGGTCTACTGTCCTTGTAGCAGGTAAGGGTAGGAGTGAATATTTTCAGCTCACCTGAGTCGCAGGCTTAGTGGTGAGCTTATAGAAAAAAAACAACGGTCCGTTGGCTGTTTTCGGTCTGTTGTCTGTCAACATTTTCAAACATCTTTGAAACCGCTGGGCCGATTGAAGTCAAATTTCAAATGGAGCGTCCATGGGATGGAGGAACGAAAGTTTGTTCAGGAGTTCCAGGTTACATGACCAAGATTGCCACCATGCCCTTAAAAGGTAAAAACCCTTCAAAAACCCTCTCCTCCGGGACCAGTAGGACAATTGCCATGACTTGAGATGTAGCATTGGGGACTCGAGTCTATTATAGATTGTTCAAATGATGACCCTTGGATAACATTGACCTATTTTACACCATAGTCAAATTTGGTCACATAGGCTTTTGTATGGGAACAATTCAAAACCCTGTGTTTTTGGACACTATTGCAGCCTGTGATCTGACAATTTGTAGATGCATTCAGTAAATGAAAGTACAGAAGTATTCAAGGTCATGGTCCTTCTTGACCTTGGCTTAACGTCATTCAGATACGAAAAATTATTTTGCTCAGAAACCACTGCAACCGTTTTTAACCAAATTTCATATGAAAACTTTTAGGAATAAGGAATTAAAAATGAATTAATATTAGCTTGGTCACATGACCTATATTGCCCCATGCCCATTATGGTAAAACACCTGAAAACGTTTTATTTCCCCTGAAACCAATGGTCAAATTACTTCGAAACTTGGTATATAGCATAAGGGTCTTGGGTGTATCATAATTTGTAAAATGATGACTCTGGCTTGACCGTGACCCAATTTACGTCAGATCTTGTTGCATATGGTTTTATATGGGAAAACGTGGATGTTGGTCCAGGTCACATGACTGATTTGGCTGTCATGGCCGCTTAGTGTAAAAATCTTCTCTTTTTTTTTCTCATGAACCTATTGCATAGAACATTGACCTGAGCACTGGGGACTTGTGATTTATTTAAATGCTGGTGTCTGGGTTGACCTCGACCCTTCTTACACCAAGGTCAAATTTTAACACTTGTGCTTTTATATGAGAAACAGTAACAAGCGGGCATTATACACCCGTCGCAAGGTATCGGCTGTAAGGATGACCTTCGCCATGGAGGTACCGACACATCGTGTTGACCTAATACATATTCCTATATCCCTAATGGTTACTGACTTATGGAGCGTACAAAAATGTTTACGGACGGGCGGGCGGACGGACGGACAGCGCCATGCCATAATACGGCCGTTTTTAGCTCAACTGGAGGCATGGTGGTGACATGGAGATTCAGATTTGCTAAAATCGTTCCATTCCGATATCCAAGATGGTCGCCATGGCGGCCTTCTTGAAATTCTTCTAACGACATCGCCTCCCGAACCAAAGGTCACATAGACTTTTGTATGGGGACAATTCAAAACCCTGTGTTTTTGGACACTATTGCAGCCTGTGATCTGACAATTTGTAGATGCAGTAAGTAAATGAAAGTACAGGCGTATTCAAGGTCAAGGACATTCTTGACCTTGGCTTAACGTCATTCAGATACGAAAACGTATTTTGCTCAGAAACCACTGGAACTTTTGTAACCAAAGGACGGGTCTCCCTAAGGGTTTTTTTGGCCTCCTAACGATTTTGTTTATTTCTGGCTTATTGTTAGCATACATATGCCTTATTATTTGGAACATATGTGGTTTTGGTATTTAAGCAGTTTTTTCTGAGTTACAGACTCTTTAAAGTGGGTGGGGTAACTCCACACAGTTTTGACATGCATTTTGTGTCTCATTTAAAGGTAGAGAAATAGTACCATGTTATTATATAAAATGACAGGGGAAGGTCTAACTCTATGTTTTGTCACAAGTTTATTCAGCAAAATTCACTTTTTGGGTGAAAAATATGGTTTAAGGAACATTGGGTCATTTTTGAGATTTTTTTACAGTAAAGTTCTTTTTTTTTTCTTATATCTTCGGTATACATTAACCTATAGTGGTGAAACTCCTACCATGCAAGCATACTGATGAGGCAATATAATTCAAATGATCATTTGAGATATTGACCTATATTTCACGGTTGAATGAACATTCTTATTTCATGTTTATAGGTTAGATTATTGTTTCCATCAGTTCAAGAGTTTAGATATTTCTGGCATTTGGATAAACAGGCGATGAATTTAAACATATTTAAATCAAACGAAAAAACAATAGAAATGTGTCCAAAGTACACAGAGGCCCCCGCCTGTTTGACTTTGCCAATATAGCTGAATGACCCTTGGGAGACACAGTAGCATCCGATATATATGTTCAGGATGGGTATCTCAATATTTTCCAAGATATTTGAATTTTGATGATATGAAATGGGCAGGGCAGGGGGCTGGGGCATTATTGTGTGTGTCATTGAATGCATCTGACCATAAACAACATCAAATAAACAAGAGGGCCCAGGGGGCCCTGAGTCGCTCACCTGAGAATTAGTGTCTCAGTACATTCTGGCCCAAGGCCTATTATTTGAACAAACTTGGTAATGGGCCACTAGATGAAGCTCCATACCAAATATCAAAGACCTGGGCCTTCTGGTTTAAGACAAGAAGAAGATTTTTAAAGGTTTTCCCTATGTATGCCTATGAAAAACAAAAGGGTCCTGGGGTGGGGGCATTTTTGGCTCCAGGGCTATGATTTGAACAATCTTGAAAGAGGTCCACTAGATGAAGCTTCACGCCAAATACCAAAGATCTGGGCTTTGCGGATTTAGAGAAGAAGATTTTTAAAGATTTTCATTATGTAAAACCAAAGGCCCCAGGGGTGGGGGCATTTTTGGCCCCAGGGCTTTAATTTGAACAATTTTGGTAGAGGTCCACTAGTTGAAGCTTCATATCAAATAGCATTGGGCAGGGCCTTGTGGTATAAGAGAAGAAGAATTTTAAATATTTTCCCTAATTAGGCCTATGAAAAACCAAAGGGTCCCGGGGCTGGGGCATTTTTGGTCCTAGGGCTTTAATTTGGACAATCTTGATAGAGAATAGATGAAGCTTCACATAAAATATCTAAGACCTTAGCTTTGCAGTTTCTGAGAAGAAGTTTTTTAAAGATTTTCCCTTATAAGCCTATGTAAAACCAAAGGCCACCGAGGCGAGGGCATTTTTGCCCCAGGGCTATAATCTGAACAATCTTGGTAGAGGTCCACTAGATGAAGCTTCACACCAAATATCAATGACCTGGGCCTTGCGGTTTCAGAGAAGAAGAGTTTTAAAGATTTCCCCTACATAAGCATGGGTAAAACCAAAGGCCCCCTGGGCGGGGGCATTTTTGGCCCCAGCGCTATAATTTGAAAATCTTGGTAGAGGTCCACTAGGTGAAGCTTCATACCAAATATCAAAGACCTGGGCCTTGTGGTTTCAGAAAAGAATATTTTTAAAGGTTTGCCAATATAAGCGTATGAAAAACCGAAGGGTCCAAGGGTGGGGCCATTTTCGGCCCCGGGCCTATAATTTGTACAATCTTGAAAGAGGTCCACTAGATGAAGCTTCACACCAAATATCAAAGATCTGGACCTTGTGGTTTCAGAGAAGAAGATTTTAAAAGATTTTCCCTGTATAAGCCTATGTAAAACCAAAGGCCCCCGGGGCGGGGGCATTTTTGGCCCCAAGGCTATAATTTGAACAAGCTTGGTAAAGGTCCACCAGGTAAAGCTTCACACCAAATATTAAAGACCTGGGTCTTGTGGTTTCAGAGAAGAAGATTTTTTAATGATTTTCCCTATATAAGCCTATGTAACACCATAGGCCCCCGGGGCGGGGGCATTTTGGCCCCCAGGGCTATAGTTTGAACAATCTTGGTAGAGGTCCACTAGATGAAGCTTCACACCAAATATCAAAGATCTGGGCCTTGCAGTTTCAGAGAAGAAGATTTTTAAAGATTTTCCCTGTATAAGCCTATGTAAAACCAAAGGCCCCCGGGGCGGGGGCAATTTTGGCCCCAAGGCTATAATTTGAACAATCTTAGTAGAGGTCCACCAGGTAAAGCTTCACACAAAATATTAAAGACGTGGGCCTTGTGGTTTCAGAGAAGAAGATTTTTTAATGATTTTCCCTATATAAGCCTATGTAAAACCATAGCCCCCCCCCCCCGGGCGGGGGCATTTTGGCCCCTAGGGCTATAATTTGAACAATCTTGGTAGAGGTCCACTACATGAAGCATCATACCAAATATCGAAGACCTGGGCCTTGCTGTTTCAGAGAAGAAGATTTTTTAAAGTTTTTGTTTAAAAAATCTATTTTTAGCTCCTGTGACCTTGATGTGCATTGGACCGGAACCATTTGAACAACTTTGAAAGGGGACCACCTAAGCATCATCTTTGTGAATTTTGGTCAAAATCCGATCAGTGGTTTAGGAGATGTCATTTGAAGAAAAAGTTTACGCACACACGCACGCACGCACGAAGGACGACGGACAAAAAGTGATCCCAAAAGCTCACCTCGTCACTACGTGACAGGTGGGCTAAAAAGGTTGGAATCTGAACAGTTTCTGAGATACATTTTTTTTTTTTTTTTACATTTTCTTTGGTCCAATCAAATAGCCCCACCCTAGACAGAATCAGTGACCATAAAACTGCTAAACAGTTATGAGCTGCAGGAGAAATGCAGACATATATGTGCACCTTAACGTGAACCTGGTTATGAACGTAATAATGTGTGACATAGTACGCACATACAAACATAACATCACAACGAAAAAATATATATGCCTCACTCACTCCTTCCTTTGGCATGCAGAGATATAAGAAATGTATGCTTGAATATCTTTAATAATCCCACTTCAAGAGCACATCTAAAAGAATGTGGTACACCTACGTGAAGTCACAGGCATATGCATTTGAAAATGGTTGTTCAAAACTGTATTCTGACATGCTTTGCGCATATGGAATCAAATTAATCTACAAAAGAATAGCTTTCATCGTCACCTGAACTTAAGCTGTTGCCTCTTTTTGAACAGCATCTGTTACACTGTTCATATACTGTGACTTCAACGATTTTTTACTGACTTTGGCTGATGGCCTTAAAACCGAGGTTCTTTAACACAGAAGCGATATGGACACAGCAATTAAATACCTCGTCACCATTTTTTTCATTTGCACTGCCACCCTATTATGGACTCTAGTCCAGGGCCTTCCTTAATCCTTAGATTGTATTCCCTGTCTCCCTCTCTATCTCTGTATTCCAGGTATTAGACAAGGAGACCCTTTACCTGCTTATATGTTTCCACTATTCATTAAAGATGTTACCTTACTTTGAAGATACATCTAATGATAATGCTGCTTTTGTACTTAACATGGTACAATGAATGATGCTGCAATATAGGAAAACATTCTGGGCAATTGAATTGTTAGCTTGACTAACAAACTGACTGATCTATGATTATTTACAAGAACAGTCATATTGAGACTAATGTTTAGTTCTCTCATTCTCTCTTTCTCTTTACAATAATAATAATAATAATAATAATAATAATAATAATAATGATAATAATAATAATAATAATATAATGATAATAATAAAAATAATAATAACAATAATAAAAAGAAGACAATAAGTAGAAGAAGAACATTTTGTTCACAGTTATTGTGTACTCCAGGTGTTCTGCAAGGTAAGGTTGGTGGTTGAGTCTGCCAATGGCCGAATCAAAAAATGGAAGGCACTTTCAAATGTAATGCCAAACTCCCACATACCTTGCACTGGTGACTACGTCAGAATCGTATGTTCTTTGTCAAATGCATTTAGGTCTGTTCTTGCTAAGAATTCTGAATCTAATGAGGTTCTTGCAAAACGTATGTACAACTTGCCAAGTTACCAAACAAACTTAAAGACACGGTAGAGAAAAAGGGTTGGGACAGTCGTGCAAAGGCTCCATGGAAAGCTATTGATGATGCCAACCACGAAGACTTCCCACAATTAATGGAAGCAGAGCTGAGAGACATGACCATGGGCATATACCAATTAAAACAGGCCATTTCGTATACAGACGGACACACTACTGAAGCCAGTCAGTATGAGATAATGATTCACAAGGAGGAGGATGGAATTTTGAAAGCACAAATAAACTCAAGGTAGTTGGCTTCTGTGCCCATATCGCTTTCGTGTTGTGGTATCTAGGCTTTAACCGCCATCACCCGAAGTCAGAGCGAGAACAGTCATTCAAGTCACAGTATATGAACAGTCTTACAGATGCTGCACAAAAAGACTGGGACAGCACAAGTTCAGGTGACGATGAAAGCGATTCTTCAATAGATTAACTTGATTCAATAATTAAATATGTTGATTTTTTAGATTCCAACCTTTTTTATTTGCTGTTGTTTATGGTTAGACACATTCAATGACATATATCTTGAGACCCACACAATCATACCCCAGCCCCCTGCAATGCCAAGTTCATATCATCAACATCCAAAATAGTGAGATACCCTACCACGAACATATATATCTGATGCTAATGCATATTCAATGACACATACATGTACAATGTGTCCCAAGGGGTCATGCAGGCATATTAGCTAAGCCAAAAAGGCGGGGGCATCTGGGTACTTTTTACACATTTCTATTGTTTTTTTTGTTTTTGTTTTTTGTTTTATTTAAATATGTTTAAAACCATCGCCTGTTTATCCAAATGCCAGAATTATCTAAACTCTTGAACTGATGGAAACAAAAATCTTACCCATTAATATGAAATAAGAATGTTCATTCAACCGTGAAATATAGGTCAACATCTCAAATGATCATTTGAGTTATATAACCTAATCAGTATGCTTGCATGGTGGGAGTTTCACCACTGTAGGTTAATATATACCGAAGATATAAGAAAAAAAAAAGAACTTTACTGTTAAAAAATCTCAAAAATGACCCAAGGTTCCTTAAACCATATTTTTCCCCCAAAAAGTGAATTTTGGTGAATAAACTTGTGACAAAACATAGAGTTAGACCTTCCCCTGTCATTTTATATAATAACGTGTCATGTATGGTACTATTTTTCTACCTTTAAATGAGACACAAAATACATGTCAAAACTTTGTGGAGTTACCCAACCCACTTTAAAGAGCCTGTAACTCAGAAAAAAACTGCTTAAATACCAAAACCACATATGTTCCAATATAATTAGGCATATGTATGCTAACAATAAGCCAGAAATAAACAAAATCGTTAGGAGGCCAAAAAACCCCCTTAGGGAGACCCGTCCTTTCATATGAAAACTTTTAGGAATAAGGAATTAAAAATGAATAAATATAAGCTTGGTTACATGACCTACATTGCCCCATGCCCATATATGGTAAAACACCTGAAAACGTTTTTTTCTTCTCTGAAACCAATGATCAAATTACGTTGAAACTTGGTTTATAGCATAAGGGTCTTGGGTCTATCATAATTTGTCCAAATGATGGCTGGCTTGACCTTGACCCAATTTACAGCAGATCTGGTTGCATATGCTTTTATATGAGAAAAAGTGGATGTTGGTCCAGGTCACATGACTAAGATGGCCGTCATGACCGCTTAGGGTAAAAATCTTCTCTTTTTTCTAACGAACCTATTGCAAAGAAACTGGGACTTGTAATTTATTTAAATGCTGAGTCTGGGTTGACCTCGACCCATCTTTCACCAAGGTCAAATTTGGACACTTGTGCTTTTATATGAGAAACAGTAGCAAGCGGGGCATTATACATCCGTTGCAAGTAATCGACTGTAAGGATGACCTTCGCCATGGAGGTACCGACACATCGTCTTGACCTAGTACGTATTCCTATATCCCTAATGGTTACTGACTTATGGAGCGTACAAAAATGTTGACGGACGGGCGGGCGGACGGACAGCGCCATGCCATAATTCGACCATTTTTAGCTCACCTGGAGGCATGGTGGTGACATGGAGATTCAGATTTGCTAAATTCGTCGGCCATCTTGAAATTCTTCAAACGACATCTCCTCCTGAACCAGACGTCCAATTGAGCTGAAACTTGATTGGAGGCATCTGGGTGACATGGAGATTCAGATATTTAAGATGACCGCAATGACGGACATCTTAAAATTCAGACATCTCACAAACCAAAGGATCAGTTGAGCTGAAACTTGATGGGAGGCATCGGGATGACATGGAGATTCAGATGTGCTCAAATCATTATGTTGAGGTATCCAAGATGGCCGCCATGGCGGCTATGTTCAAATTCTTCGAAAGTCATCTCCTCCCGAACCAAAGGTTCAGTTGAGCTGAATCACGATGGGAGGCATCAGGGTGACATGGATATTTAGGGTTTTCTCTCACCGCTGTTCTGTTGGAGGAACAAAAGTTTGTTCAAATGGTTTCGGTAACTTGACTAAGATGGCTGCCATGGTGATTCTGAGAAACCAAATGGCTCCACATACAGGTATCACTCAGGTGAGCGGTTGAGAACCCTTGGTCTGTGGTTTATTATCCCCTCGCAACAACGCTGTGACGGGATTATAGCATCGGTGCCATGTGTGTGTGTGAGTGTGTGTGTGTGTGTGTGTGTGTGTGTGTGTGTGTGTGTGTGTCCGGAACCTTGTGAACACGATAGAAGACATAGTTTCCATCGTAGAAGCTTCAAACCTTCCAGAAATATCCCCCATGGAAAGACGATGAAGCCAATTGATTTTCAAGGTCAAGGGTCAAAGGTCAAGGTCACAGTGGCCTTGACATTAAAAACCTTGTGAACAGAATGGAAGACAAACAGATCATCCTTGAATCTTCAAACCTTCCACAAATGTTGCCCATGGAAAGATGATGAACCCTATCGATTTTCAAGGTCAAGGGTCAAAGGTCAAGGTCACAATGAACTTGACCTTAAAAACCGTGTGATCAGGATAGAAGACAAAGTTATCCTCGTGGAAGCTTCAAACCTTCCACAAATGTTCCCCATGGAACGACGATGAACCCTATTGATTTTCAAGGTCAAAGGTCACAATGCATTTGACCTTAAAAACCTTGTGAACAGGACAGAAGACACAGTTATCCTCGTAGAAGCTTCAAACCTTCCACAAATGTTCCCCATGGAGAGACGATGAATCCTATTGTCTTTCCAGGTCAGGGTTCAGAGGTCAAGGTCACAATGGACTTAGCTTAAAAAACCTTATGAACAGGATAGAATACACAGTTACCATCGTAGAAGCTTCAAGCCTTCATCTTGAGGAATGTAATGCAGTTGCGAGGGGATGCTACGCTTGCGTTGCCTTGTTTCTTCTGTTTCTTCACTTTCACTCACTCTTCTCTTTCTAACCTATCCATCACTTTCATCTCCTCTACTATCTCTTCTGTTTTCTCTCTTTCCCCGGGACAACCTGTCGTTAAACCAAAACGCAATCAATCAAAGCCAATATCAGTTGGACGCCCTGGTGACGTAAGAGCATTCAAAGGGTTTAACCATTACCACTCCGTGGGCAAACGTAGCAGACAACAAATTCTTCATATTTTTCTCTTTTTTCTCCAAAAAACGGGACTTGACATCTCATGCAAATTGTCTCCCTCGGAGACAATTTGCATGAAATGTCAAATCCTGTTTTCTGGGAAAATTTAGAAAAATATTTCAAAATGTCGTCCGCTGTGAAAAAATACCCAGCATGCATGGAAACTGAAACTGAATCTATTCTAAAGGAATATCGGTTACCTCGAGATAAGATAATTCTATTACGAAAACACGCCAATACAAATACATTGTAATCTTCATCGCCGAAAAAATGAAAATTCAAAGATGAAAAAGTGCGATATTTTTCTTATTTCTGGTCAAAATATAGAGTATGGGCACTCGTTAGAACCGCCTCATCGAGAAAAATAAGGTACATGTATACCCCCGGAAACCTCAGTTTTACCATATAAAAGTGGGGTTGAAGGGGGTCAAAATTATGTAGGCGTGTTTTCGTGATGTATCAAGTTGATGATGTCACAAATTAAAGATATCAATTGAATATTCATGAAAAATGTGGCTAAGTGATACTTAATGATTTTAATTCTGAACACACTAGGGAAATGTCAAATCAAATCCGTTTAGATCATAAACGCATCGCTAAAAGCTTCTTTATTTGTTTGCCTTATAGTTTAAATTTTACATTATTTATAGAAAAGCAGCTGGCTGAATGGCTGAGATTACTGTATGAACAAATTTGGAATAAAACCGTCTCGAGAGAGCCGCGCCATGTGAAAAAGTATCGTCAGCGAACACAAATCAGTTTTCGTATCCACGGAGTTATTATATTGAGATAAACGGGCCTCCGTGGCCTAATGGATAAGAGCGCTGACTCTTAGTCATTAGGTCTCTCACCGCCGTGGGTTCGAGCCTCGCTCGGGTCACGTGTGAGACGCCAAGTTCTGCAACGGAAGGTCAGGTGGTTTTTCTCCGGGTACTCCGGTTTTCGCCCACCTATGATTAACGATCGGCTCGATATGAGTGAAATAGTCTTGAAAGGGCCATAAAACCTAAACCAAAAAAAAAAAAAAAAAAAACAATTATATTGAGATTATCATATGGCATTTTTCCTATCATACCCCCATATGAGAACGGGCCTCCGTGGCCTAATGGATAAGAGCGCTGACTCTTAGTCATTAGGTCTCTCACCGCCGTGGGTTCGAGCCTCGCTCGGGTCACGTGTGAGACGCCAAGTTCTGCAACGGAAGGTCAGGTGGTTTTTCTCCGGGTACTCCGGTTTTCGCCCACCTATGATTAACGATCGGCTCGATATGAGTGAAATAATCTTGAAAGGGCCGTAAAACCCAAAACCAAAAAAAAAAAAAAAAAAACCCATATGAGTCTGAGGGCCGAAATACCATATCATAATCTATTTATCACATTATTTCCCCACTTTTGCCCTTTTTAAAAATCGTTGAATTGTGGTTTATAGCTCTTTTGACAAATAAAGCAACGTGCAAAGCAATAGTTGGCTTTAAGAAATTTCTGTGTGTATACGTATACTACGAGTAACCAGCCTCCCATTTGCTAATCGACCAAGACAACCAAGATTTGCATGCCTTGTTTCAATACATATTTTAGGCATAAGGGCAAAATTGCACCCTTATCGTGTCATTCACTTATAAGATATCGAACGTCAAACATGGCTAGCGATGCTAAGGCAAGCGTGCTGTAATTCGGCACTTGTATTTGAAAGGGAAAACAGATCGGGAAATACATTGCGAGGTTACCACATGTTTATGGGTCTTCTGCACCATCGTATGCGCAAGTTAAATTCTGGGTTGGGGAGTTCAAACGCGGCAGAACATCTTTAGAGGACAAAAACAGGTCTGGAGCCAATCAGGTGCCACCAATGTAGGAATGCGTTACAAAATACAGCATCTGGTGTTGATAGGCGAATTAAGGGGATGGGGCGGGGTGGAGAAATAGCGAAATTAATCGAATGCTTTACACATTGCACATGGTAGCGTTTCAACAATTTTACCTGACTGCTTGGGTATGCGCAAGCTTACAGAGCCTGTTGGGTCCCAAAATCCTTTAGCGACGAGCAAATGGCAACTAAGGCATCAGTATGCAGCGCATTGTTGAAGTGGTTTAGGTCTAAGGAAGATGATTTTCTTTCATGTCTGGTGACTGTAGATGAGACATGGGTCCATTTTTATGAGCAAGAGAATCAAACTCAAAGTCCGCAGTGGGAAGGGCCGGTGTCTCTGAGACCAAAGACGTTCAAAATGCAACCTTCTGTTGGCAATGTGATGACAGCTGTATTTTAGGACGCACAAGGTGTTATTATGTTGGAGTTTCTAGCAAAAAAATGTATAATAACAGGTGCGTATTATTGCAACTGAGAATGGCGGTCCGTGAAAAACGCCGAGGTAAACTCTCCAAAGGGATGCTGCTCTAACAGGACAATGCAAGAGTCGACACTTGGAAAATTGCAATGGCTGCTGTTGAGCGGAATCGAGCTTATATTTTCTGGACTTAGCTCCTAGTGAATATTTCATTTTCCCAAACTTACGAGGGATGTTCGAAAAGAATTTCTTATTGTCCTCTAGCTCGATATCCACGTTGGACACGATCAAAACCAATACATGCCTGTAAAGGGCTATTCGATATCTACACAATGGTGTATAAATGTACATGTTAGACTGAGTGTAAACCATAAAATTTTCCATTTGAATAAAATACGTCATTGACCACTGCAGTAAAAATGGTTGGTAGAAGCGTCGACTGAAAAGATGAATTACGGGATTACATCAAAGCTTGCTCAAAACTTGGTTGTTCTTTGAAGAAGCTGATGACTGAAATTTCTACTGCTATTGGACCTTCTTGTGTGTCTTATAACACAGTTCGGCGGTGGAAAAAGAAATTTGAGTCTGGTGTAGAGTCCATCAAAAATGCATCGAAATCAGGTACGCCAAAATCTGCATTTCGTAAAGAAATCGTGTCCACAATAAAGGAAATCATTGAAGGAGATGCCAGATTTACAGTTCGTGAGATTGTATGAAAGGTAGGCATATCCGTGCCGGTTCACCTTATTTTGAAGAAGCATTTGAAAGTCATGAGGATTTCTGCTAGCTGGGTGCCGTATCTGTTGACTGACGAGAAAAAGAGTCAACGGGTTAAAGTGGCCAAAAAGCTGCTTCAAATGTTTCCAAAATATGACAAAACGCAGTTTTCCAAAGTCGTCACAGGTGATGCAATATACTAGGTTTATTATTTTGAGCCCGTCAGAAAGGTTAGCAATAATATCTGGGCCACTAAACACAGCAAACACACAATAATTGCCAAACGTTCTTTGAGTACAAAGAAGGTTTTTATGCAATCTTCTTCTCTAGTGAAGGTGCCGGTGAAAAGGGCAAAAGCTTACCGGAAAGTACCACAAAGACGTAGTACTGAAGAAACTGAAAAAAAAAAGTATTACCAGACTGAATGACGCCCTGCCTCTGTTTTTTTCAAACATGTCCGTCTTCTACATGACAATGCAACCGCTCATACCTCCGTAATAGTTGTGGCTTTTTTGGAAGAAAGAAAAAGTAACTGTTTTGCCTCAACCCCAGTATTTCCAAAACATTGCCCCATCTGATGTCGTTTTGTTTCCGAAATTGAACTCATTACTTGCTGGGTGGAAATACCAGTCCCGACATTCATTAGCCCAAATCAGTGTACCGTGACGCCTTTAAGAAGTGGGTACATCGGCTTAAACTTTGCATTTCTAGACACGGGGAGTACTTCGAGGGCATGAAATGAGCACTTTTGGGCTAACTTGAAATTTTGAAATTTCCAGATAGAAAATAAGCAATTCTTTTCGAACATCCCTCGTAGTTTATACTAATTTATTTAAGTTCTTTTGAGATGAAAGCTTCAAGCTTATTTGAATTGCTCACGAACACTTATCCCGGATGTTATCACGCGCGCGCGAGAAAGAGGCAGCGACTTTTACATGTATCATTTAATCCACTAGTGGATTATCGAATTTAATACATGGCGTTATTACATTCTCCGACGCGACGTCATAATAATATATTAGGATTATCAGCCTTCTCATTGAAGCAACTAAAATAAAGTTTAAAGCAAACAGCCTTCTCACTCTATACGAAGATACATGGGTCAAAGGGCATCGATAAAACGCACAACACAGGCCCCCGCCCATCGGGGCTTGAAAAAATAGATGGGCTGCATCATGCTTCCACGCAGAGCTGAAACCGACCGCACAAGAGTACTGGTAAACCGCTTAGAGGATCTAAGCCTGCACAGGCAAAGCAGTGCGTGTCGGTCCGTCCATGCTTATGGTTTCATTGGGCGACAAAGCTTGAGATGTCATTTCATCTCAGTGTCGGGTAAAAGTTCCACAAAATTGGAAGCAACGTCTCCAAAATAGCATCAATAGTCTTGACGGGGACGTTAAACCTGAAATCAAACAAACAAAACGCATAGCGCAGACTCTGATCAGACTGCACATGCGCACATGCTCGAAGAATCCTTTTCTCTTGATGCGGCCCGTGTCAAAACCTGCGACCTGGTAAGGCGCAAACTGGCCTGCTCAGCTACACAAAGTTTAGAGTCCTTTAAGCTGTTAACCGGACCCCGCCCATCGTCTCCCAGAGAAAGGGAGAAAGAGAAAGACAAAAACGAATGGAAGCGTTAAAACAGAAGAAACAACAACACTCCCCCTCTACCCTTACCTACTGCAAGGACAGCGGGCCTTGCCTTACTGTAAGCCAATATCAGTTGGACGCCCCAGTGACGCAAAATACACGTCACCTTTGCCTCACCCAACCACCCCTCAATCAGCAGTACAATAATTATAATACTACTTTGAGATGGGATGTTTCAATGGAACAGAACTAAGATGAGCCATACCGTTTAATCAATTTTTGGTACAAAAATAAAAGAGAAGCATTTCTGTGAATTGGGTTTGAAACTGTGCCATTGACTCTATTTTTTGGCTCTGTTGGCCATTTTGTTCAGTAGAAAAGCCATTTTAGTAGTTTTAGTCGAGGGTTACCCAAGGAGCATTCCCGTGAAATTATTTTGAAATCGGACCATTAGCCTAGGAGATGTCGATTGAAGGTTTTTCTATTTTTAGTTCTGGCTGTCAGTTTGCTCAGCCGAGTGGAACCATTTTAGCAATTCTGGTAGAGGGTCACCCAAGGAACATTCCTGTGAAAATATTTTGAAATCGGACCATTAGCCTATGAGGAGATGTCGATAATAGATTTTTCTATTTTTAGCTCTGGTTGCCATTGCGTCCCGTGGAGCCGAAACATTTAAGCAATTCTGGTAGAAGGTCATCCAAGGAACATTCATGTGAAATTATTTTGAAAACGGACCATTAGCCTAGGAGGCGATTTCGTTTCAAAAATATTTTGTGTCTGTTTTAAGCTCTGGCGGCCATTTTGTTCAGAAGAGCGGAACCATTTTAGCAATTTTGGTAGAGGGTCACCTAATAAATATTCCCCGTGAAATTATTTTGAAATCGGACCATTAGCCTAGAAGAAGATGTTGTTTAAAGGTTTTTCTGTGGTTTTTCTATTTTTTAGCTCTGGCGGCGATTTTGTTCAGCGGAGCGGAACAATTTTAGCATTTTTGGTAGAGGTTCACCTAAGAAATATTTCCGTGAAATTATTTTGAAATCGGACCATTAAACTAGGAGGAGATGTCGTTCCAAGGCTTTTCTAAGGTTTTCTATTTTTAGCTATGGTGGCCATTTTGTTCAGCGGAGCGGAACCATTTTAGCTATTTTGGTAGAGAGTCACCTAATAAATATCCCCATGCAATTATTTTGGAATCGGACCATTAGCGTAGGAGGAGATGCCGGTTAAATGTTTTTCAAAGGTTTTCTATTTTTAGCTCTGGTGGCCATTTTGTTCAGCCGAGCGGAACTATTTTAGCAACTTTGATAGAGGGTCATCCAAGGACCATTCCTGTAGAAAATATTTTGAAATCGGACCATCAGCCTAGGAGGAGATATCGTTTAAAGGTTTTTCTATTTCTTAGCTCTGTTGGTCATTTTGTTCAGTCGAGCGGAACCATTTTAGTAATTTTGGTAGAGGGTCACTCAAGTTATATTCCTGTGAAATTATTGTGGTTTCGGAGGAGATGTCATTTGAAGAAATTGTTGACGGACGGGCGGACGGACGAACGGACGGATGGCCGACGGACAAAAAGCGATCACAATAGCTCACCTTAAGTGGTGAGCTAAAAATAAAAATTAAAAAAAAAAAAAAAAAAATAACAAAAATAATTTAAAGAGCGCCCAAAATCTGTTTTTGGAGCACAAAGTTAAACGTATCAATTTTCGTCAGAAAAAGAAATCCTTAAGATAACAAATCCGTGTGCTGAATTGTCTAGAACAAGCATTTTCAGACGAAAAATAATACATTACGAAAACACGCCTATACAAATACATTGCCACCTTTATCGCCGAAAAATGAAGATTTTAAGATGAAAAATTACGATATTTTTCTTATTTCTGCACAAAATATAGACTGGGGGTACTCGATAGAACCGCCTCATCTAACGAGTACCCACAATCTATATTTTAGAGCAGAAATAAGAGGTGGGGGGGGGGATGGGGGGGGGGGGGAGGTCAAAATGATATAGGCGTGTTTTCGTGATGCATGTACTTTTCTTATTTCTAGCCCAAACATCATTTGTGGTGCTCGTTGCGGAGGTTCGGTTCTAACGAGTACACACAATATATGTTTTTTGAGCGGAACTAAAAATAATACATAGTACCGTTAACCCCACTTTTCCTGTATAAAATGGTGTTTTGAGAGATGTTTATTTCACGGACTTGTTGACCTGATGATGTTATTTATGAACCATCAAACAGATTTGATTGGTTGCCAGATCCCTGAAGCCAAGACATGTTTTGCTATCATAAGATTCCTTTAGCTTCATGTTAACCCTTTTTGTACCAAATGGAATCTTCCTCCTTATATATAGCAGGAGTCCATTTCAAAATTGAGGGGTGTCAGGCTGTGTTTTCTTCAAAATTGATTTGGAAAATGACAGAACTTTTAGCAAACAGTGGAGGTCCTGATCAGACGCCGCATTCTGCGGCGTCTGATCTGGGCCTGCACTGATTGCCAGGGTACCCGTTTTGGGGTTTCTGGTACTAAATGAGTTATCAAGTCTAGGTCACGAACACCCATCAAAATTCCTCTTTATATGTAGAAAATGCGGTTTTCAGGGGGTGTACATTATTTTTCGTATTCTTGCAGAAAAAAAAACTAGACCGTATGCACTCGTTGGAACCACCTCATAAATTGTAGGTACCTGTTAGAACCGCCTTGGAATTATGTTTGGACAAGGCATTTCTAATGAGTACACACAACATTCATTTCTTATGAATACACACAATAAACAATCTGATGATCAAATAAGCAATAGTAAATCTCCCTAAACCATCCATTAAAGTTTTTTTCTTAAGTAAACGGATTCTGGGACCATCACAAAGCACGCCTATATAATGTGGACCCCCTCAAAGCCCACTTTTATATAGTAAAAGTGGGGTTCGCAGGAGTACATATAATTAACATAGATTATGGGTACTCTTTAGAACCGCCTCACCGAGGCGGTTCTAACGGGTACCCACAATCTATATTTTGAAAAGAAATTAGAAAATTATCAGAATATTTTTCTGAAAATTTTCATTACTTTTTTTTTGGTGGGAAAATATCAATATATTTGAATAGGCGTGTTTTCGAAATGTGAAGAAACGAGCCATCCGTGTGAGAGTCATTGGCGTTGCTTTTCTACATATTCTTCTGTGGCTTAAGTGGTGGTTGGGTGAGGCGAAGGTTTTGTTTGCTTGTTTGATTTGAGGTTTAAAGTCCCCGTCAACACAGTATTGGTCATGTTGGAGACGTTGCTTCCAATTTTGTGGGACTTTTACCCGACATTGAGTTGAAATGACATCTCAAGCCCTGTCGCCCAATGCAACCAATAGGGTTTAATAGCATGGACGGACCGACGCGCACCGCTTTGCCTGGGCAGGCTTATATCCTCTAAGTGGTTTACCAGTACTCGTATGCGGTCGGATTCAGCTCTGCGTGGAAGCATCATGCAGCCCATCTATTTCTTCAAGCCCCGATGGGCTGGGGTGCTCTGAGGCGAAGGTGTCGTCTATCTTGCGCCACTGGGGCATCCAAATGATATTTGCATACTGGCCTTGTGGGTACGAGCGCTGACTCTCAATTAGAAGGTCTTAAACCGCTGTGGGTTCGAGCCTGGCTCGGGTCACATGTAGACGTCAAGTTCTGCAACGGAAGGTCTGATTGTTTTCTCCAGCTAATCCGGTTTTCGCTCACCTCTGGTTAATGATCGGCCCGAGTGAGTGAGTGTTTGAGTCAGTTTACGTCCCACCAACAGCTAAGGTCATACAGAGACGAGACCTCGGTTTAAAGACTCATCCGAAAGCTGGAGAAGCCCGGGATCGATCTTGCGATCCCTGGTTTACAAGGCGAGTTGCGTAACCACTACACCACGCTTCTACGATCGGCTCGAAATAAGTGAAATAATCTTGAAAGGCGCGTAAAACCAAAACCAAATAATAATAATAATAATAACGGATTCAATATATTAGGTGTGCACAAGAGACGTACTCGTATGGATAAGGATGAAACCATATTCACCTTACAGAGAGAAAATTGAGAATAATTGAATAACTTTTGAGATTATTTTTTCTTTGTAATTTTCCCATATAAACGTATTCTCAACGAGGCGATGCACAGCGTATATTATTTTCGAGGGAATGCGGGACTCCTCAATTTGTTGGGGGCAGGTGTGTGTGTGGGGGCGGGGGGAATAAGGCACCATAACCCCAGAAATTAAGATTATATGAGATAATTTTGGGCCTGTTTTCCCTAATTTTGTCTTGAGAACGTGTGTTGTGTATACTCATTGGTATAGCCTTGAACGTAGGAAAGGGGGGTGGGGGGGGGGGGGTGAGGGGGCGTGAGGATCATGGAAGCTCCAGTGAGACGTCAATGACTGGGCACTGAACATTTTTTCGTGGAGATTGATCATAAAATCTTTCCTACAGCCATTCTCTCCCTTCCGTATAAGCCTCCATGATGTAGTGGTTACGCTACTCGCCTTGTAAACCGGGGGTCGCTGGATCGATCCCGGGCTTCTCCAGCCTTTCGGCTGAGTTTTTAAACCGTTCCTGTTGGTGGGACGTAAAACTGAAACACTCACTCACTCTGTCCTTTTCGCTGATTCAAGAAGGCAGTTGTCAGTTTCTGGCGCAAGAATGTGCACTGTACTGGTTAACCGCTTACGTATAAGCCTGCCCAGGAAAAGTGTGGATAGGTAAACTGACCGGCTAAAATGACCTAAAATAGTGTTGACTAGGCCGTTAAACTCCAGAACAAACAAACAAACAAACAAACATCAATGACTGGGGATTGAAGGCTCATTTACAAAATTCTAATTTTATTTCGTTCTTGGGTCCCTGCGAAATATTCACCATAGCCCCAGAAATTAAGATTATCTGAAATAATTTTGGGTGTGTTTTTCCATTATTTTACCTTGAAAACGTGTGTTGTATGTACTCATTGGTATAGCCTTGATCAGGCAATTCTAATGAGTACACACAACATATCTTTAATTTACGGAATACCACGAAAACACTCCTGTATACTTTTAACTCCCTTTAACCCCACTTTTACATCATGATAACACACCCGTGCGACATAGTGCATTTTTTTCACATCTCCAAAATAGCTACTTTTCTGATGAAAATCCGTGATATTTTTCTTATTTATGCTGCAAACATAGGTTGTAGGTGCTCGTTAGAACCGCCTCATTAAGGCGGTTCTAACGAGTACCCACAACCTATGTCTTGGAACAGGAATGAGAAAATGATGTTTACCCCCGTAAACCCCTGTTTTCTCCATATAAAGTGGGGTTTAGGGGGTCTTTGTTTCACGGACTTGTTCACGTGATGATAAAGTAAAACTGGGGTTTAGAGGTGTATTTTTCTAATTTCTGCTCAAAAACATAGTCTGTTGGAACTCGAACGCAGAAATATGGAAAATTGCAGATTTATTCATCTGAAAATTTTCATCTTGTGATGAAAATATTTTTTTTATTATTATTGAGGACGAAATATACAGAACAATTCCTATATTAAGACCACGTTTGGCCTTTGGGACTGTTCAATAGTGGTCTTAAAGACCACTTTTGAACAGTCCCAAAGGTGGTCCCTGACCAGAGGACATTGTAGGCAGAAAACACAAAGACAAAATAAGTGTACCCTTCAACATAAGCTTTTTATAGCAGAATAAGTCCTAATTTTAGGTGGTCTTAATAGCGGAATTTCGCTGTATATCCTTTAATTCTTGCACACCAGATAAGGAAATCCGCGATTTTACCCTGGGATAGAAATTTATGTTCTGACCCTTGTGTTCCGACCCAAAATCGAACATAATCGTGTGTTTGATAAATGCACCGGTTGATTACGACCTCGTATGCGCCGTCGTTAAGGTTGACGTCACAGCACGTTTCGTGAGGTCACTAAACTTTCCTGGAGTGTCAACACAATATGGCGGACGTTGGTAACCGAAGTGACTGCAGCATTAAAAATCCGCGCTAAGAAATGGAAGGCATGCAAGAAAAAGGAATCCAATAATCCAATATGGGTGTGAGGGGTGCGGATAGAAAAATCCGTCCCTCGGGATCACTGTCCCCCGGCGGCATCACTCGGCAAGCCTCGTGATGCCGGACAGTGTCCCTCGGGTCGGATTTTTCCATACACCCCTCACACCCAAATAAGATTCTTAAATTATCCCCAAAATACCCCTTGACATAGCGTTATGATGATCCCCAATTACTCGAACTACCCACGGCTCGATTAAGTTTTGGTGTTTGAGTCACTGAAGTTCGAAAATATAACTAGAATTTGCTCATCTGCAGTGGAAGTACTCGTGATATTTTTGCATGTGATCGGCATATGGAGGAGATTTATGTTTGGAGTGGAGGTCATGTACCACTTTGTGAAGACATAATCTGTTCTGAATTTCCGGCCAGAGTATCTGTTTGCTCTTGCATATATAAGGCGTATCCTTCCGCCATATAGCGTGTTATATATGAGAACACAACGAGCCAGCTGTCCTTGACCTCTTGAATAAACTCTTCTCCTATCACAGACTCCCAAACCTCTAACATACATTTGGTGTAAACCCGAAAATACTCGTCTTTAAACCCATCAAACGTAGCATGTTTTGCTCCTAGCATTAATAAAACCTTTTCCACTTCGTCCTTTTGAACGTCGAGATTTTCTACAATAGCGTCAACTAACTGCATAAATTTTGCAACGTGACCTTGAAATATCGTATTTCCTGGCAGGTCCTCTTCTGTAGTTTTACTGAAAAATAAAGAAGAATAAAAGAAACACTATGTTAACCCTTGTCCTGCTGAATATTCATATATGCCACACCCACTACCGATTATCAACCAATCAGATTACTTGATGCAAATTAGTGCAACAAATTCACAATCTGAATGGCAAACAATGTAGATCCTGATCAGATGGCTTCGTGAGAAGCCATCTGATCTGGATCTACATTGTTTCAAAGATAAGGCATAACCGGGATTAGCAGGACAAGGGTTAACATGTCCCTTTTAACCCCACTTTATATAAAATGAGGTTTACTTTAATTTAGTATATATTTATCATCCTTAGTTACAGTAAAATTCCTATATTAAGACCACCTTTGGGACTGTTCAAATGTTAAAGACCACTTTTGAACAGACCCAAAGGTGGTCCCTGACGACACGACAATGTGGCCAGAAAACGTAAAGTAATGTTAAGTGCACCATTCAAATAAGCTTTTAAAAGCAAAATAAGTCTTAACTTTAGGTGGTCGTAATAGAGGAAGTTTACAATATGTCCAAAACACTCAAACACTGTGGGTACTCGTCAGAACAGCTTCGACGAGGCGGTTTTACCAAGCACTGTAGAAGCAGTCAAGCAAACTATCACAATTTGTTAGAAAGCATGTCGCTTCTGATGGCATTTAGAGTAAACAATTATTATCCTCGTCCGAAATCTGATTAAATGTTAAACCTAATGTTCTTCTGTTAATTATAACAATGCTATTTACCAAAAACAAGACATAAGGTTGTCTTATTCATTTCATCGGTTGTCCTTTTGAACTGATTAATTATCAATCAACCCAAAGATACATGTATATAATAAGCACAGTTTTATTGCTTTGTCCGCGTGACTGCCACTAACCGACAGAGTAAATTCGGCATATACGTACATGACTGGGGATCCTAGAATGGGCGAATGGTAATCACTGTAAATCCAGATCAGACGCCACGGAACTGGTGGGTCAATTGAAACCAAATTGCATGTGGAGCCTCCATGGGGAGGGGAGGAGAAAGTTTGTTAATGGGATCTTGGTCACATGACCAAAATGGCCGCCATGTCCATATATGGTAAAAACTCTTTGAAAATCCGTTTCTCAGGAACTAAGTGTCTGATGACATTGAAACTTGGTATACAGCATTGGGGACTCGGGCCCTACCGAATTTGTTCAAATGGTATCCTTCGGTTTACATTGACCGATTTCACGTCAAGGTCAAATTTTGGTTTCTTAGACATTTGTATGGAAAAAGCAAAAAAGTGTATTTTTTTTCTGCTTCTCTTGTAGCCTGTGGCGTCAGAATTAATATTTGTAATCAGCTAAATGGATGTTTATCAATTCCAATTATCAATGGCATTTACTGACCTTTGTCCTGGATGACTCAGATATTTTTATCTTCTTATCACGAAAACAAGCCTATATAATTTTGACACCCATGAATCCCACATTTATATAGTAAAACTGGGGTTCCTGGAGGTATACCTTATTTTTCTTATTTCTGCTATAAAATATAGGTTGTGGGTACTCGTTAGAACCGCCTCGATGAGGCGGTTCTAACGAGTGCCCACAATCTATAATTTGCGCAGAAATAAGAAAAATATCACAATTGTTCATCATAAAATTTTCATTTTTTCGGCGATAAAGGTGGCAATGTATTTGTATAGGCGTGTTTGCGTAATGTTCTCCACAAAAACGGCTGCTGGTCTGATTGAAACCAAATTGAACATGTGTAGTCTCAATCGGATGTGTCGATGAATATTTGTTCGTGGGATTTGAGTAACATAACCAAGATGGCAGCCATGCCCTTATATTGTAATAACTTTTTGAAAATATTCTTCTCTGGAACCAAATGGCCGATGAACTTGAAATTGGTATGCAGTATAAGGGACACAGGCCCTACCAAGTTTATGCAAATGTTGACCTTCGGTTGACATAGACCTATTGTATATCAATGTCAAATTTTGTCACTAAGACATTTTAATAGAAAAATGCAAAACAATGGATTTTTCTGATTCTGTTATAGACTATAATATATATCATATATCCAAGAAAGCCGCCATGCCCATTTAAGGTAAAAACTCTTTGAAAATCTTCCCAGGAACAATTGAAACTTGGTATTGTTACCTCCCTTTCCATTATCTACCTTGGTAGATCATATGCATAGCTTCCAGATTTATAACCACTCTCTGACAACTGCGTCAGGGAGTCGACTCTTTGACTCAGCTGTTAGAGCACTGGACTATCATCCGAGCGGCCCGGGTTCGAATCCCACAATAGGCGGGGATTTTTTCAGGCTATGCATCTTTCCTTTGTTACGACATTCATGTCCTAAGATGGGGGCTCGTCCGGGATCCGACTTTACATGCCAGAATTGGCTTCGTGCCGAAGTTGGCTTCACGTCATCATAAATGATGACTTCCTTGAAAAGAGGGTGTGTTACCTCCCTTCCATTATCTACCTTGGTAGATCATATGCATAGCTTCTAGGTTTATAACCACTCTCTGACAACTGCGTCAGGGAGTCGACTCTTTGGCTCAGCGGTTAGAGCACTGGACTATCACCCGAGCAGCCCGGGTTCGAATCCCACAATAGCCACAATAGGCGGGTTTTTTTCAGGCTTTGCATCTTTCCTTTGTTACGGCTTTCATGTCGTAAGAGTATGCAGCGTTGGGGTCTCGGGCCCCACCATGTTTGTTCAATGGTGAATTCGGTTGACATTGACCAATGTTACGTCAAGGTCAAATTTGGTAACTTAGACATTTGTATGTGGAAAAGGCAAAACAGTCGATAATTTTTTTCTGATTCTGTTGTAGCCTATGACATCAGAAATGATATTTAGAGTCAGCGTCTATTCCAAAGTACCTTGAAACTTGATTTGCAGCATTAGGGACTCGGTCACTACCAAGTTTGTTCAAATGGTGACCTCCGGTTGACCTAGACCTATTTTACCTCACTTCCAAAGTTCAAGGTCATTTAATGACCTTTGTTGTGGATGACTCAGTTTCAGTATTTATATCTTCTTCTCAACTAAATTTGCTGGGCTGATTGAACCCAAATTACATGTGGAGCCTCTATGGGAATGAGACAATGAAAATTTATTCTTGGAATTGGTGTCACATCATCACGAAAACACGCTTATATCATTTTGACCCCCTTGAACCTCACTTTTATATAGTAAAACTGGGGTTTACAGGGGTAAGCCTTATTTTTCTTATTTCTGCTCTAAAATATAGTGGTGGGTACGCGTTGGAACCGCCTCATCGGGGCGGTTCTAACGAGTACCCAAAATCTATATTTTGAGCAGAAATAAGAAAAATATCACGATTTTTTATCGAAAAGTTTTCTTTTTTTTCGGTGGTAAAATTTACAATGTATCTGAATAGGCGTGTTTTCGTAATGTCACGGAAATGGTTGCCATGCCCATATATGATAAAAACACTTTGGAAAACTTCTAAGGAACCAAATGGCCGATGGCCTTGAAACTTGATATGTAACTTTGGGGACTTTGGCCCTAACATAGTTTGTTCATGTGACCTTTGCACGTGAAAGAGGAAAACAGTGAATTCATCTTATTCAGTTGAAGCGGGTGGCATCAGAATATATATTCTTAACACGTTTGTTCGAATGGTGACCTTTGGTTGACCTTAACCTATTTCATTTCAAGACTGATTTGGTCACTTGAGCATTTCCAATTAGAAAAAAGCAAAAAGTGGATTTTTTTTTTATTCTCTTGTAGCCTATGGCATCCGAATAAATATTTGTAATCATCTAAATGGAAGTTCATAATTATGGCCAATACGGCTACCATGTTCACATGTGGTAAAAAGAATTACAACGCTTGATTTTTCATCACGTGATTACCCTACACCCCACTTTATATAGAGAAAAATGGGGTGTAGGGGGGTATACATTATTTTTCTTATTTTTGCTCCAAGACATAGGTTGTGGGTACTCGTTAGAACCGCCTCAATGAGGCGGTTCTAACGAGCACCCACAACCTATGTATGCCGTATTTATAAGAGAAATATCAAGGAATTTCATCAGAAAATGGCCATTTTGGAGTTGTGAAAAAATTCACTATGTCGCACGGGTGTGATATCGTAAAGTCAAGCCACCAAGGTTTGTTGAAAAAACATGGCTTCTAGAGGCCGAGTTGAGGTGGCACATGGGCTCTTGTTAGGGTAAAAGTCAAGCTTCAGGACTATTTTTCCAAACAACACCAAGAGACATTTGAGCCCCGCCAAGCGAATTTGTGTCTTCGAGCATTCCGTCGTGACAAATTTTAACTGCGCATGCCCAGCCATTCAGAGGGGCCAGGGATATGGCTTTCTGTCTGAAGGTTCCTCTTGATTCACTGCTTGTATGAGCGAGCAGCGAAGGTTCTGGCGTGACTGCGCGGATGCGCAGGCTCGCCTGAACCTTCGCTGCTCGCATAGGCGATAAGTACCAAAATCGCTTGACGGGGCCCCATTTGATTTGTAATATTGACGTTTTTATTGGGTGGCGCTGAAGGGCAGAGCTGAACGGACCCCGTGTTAACCTCAGTTTTCTCTATATAAAGTAAGGTTATCAAGTATATTCATTATGCTGACCTGTTCAAATGATGAACGTTAGAAAGTAAAATTCTTATTCTTCTTTTAAATACATACTTGAAAGGTTCCATTTTTTTTCTTTTCTACACCCGATGTCCTCTAGAAAGAGACCACCTTGTGAAATGTTCAAAAGTGGTCTTTAAGACCACTTTTAAACATCCAAAGGTGGTCATAATATAGGAGTTTTACTGTATTCATCGTACACAATATATGCATATATTCACTTATTTCTTCTCTATTTTTAAAATACGTGGAATTTTATTTAGTGTAGAAATGTTTTTGAACATGGCTAACTTGTTAGCGTTTTCATTAATGATGATTTCGCCGGCCTCGGTAGCTCAGACGGATGCGCGTCTGACTAGTGATCAGATGGACGCGGGCTCGATACCTGCCGGGGTCGGCAACAATCTTTCGTGGAGATTGTTCATGAAATCTTTTCTACTGTCATTATCTCCCTTACGCTGATTCAAGAAGGGCAGCTGTCAGTTTATTGAATGTTCGCCGGTAATATGGTAGGAACTCAGCCATATTAAAGTTTATTGCTTTTCTTTCATCCAAGTAAATAGAATTGATAAATAAGAAAATCCGACCTACCCCCTCCCCCCCCCCCCCACCACCACCATCCCCACTAACTTTTTTCGACATGTTAGTGGAATTTTTAGGCCTCATATTTAATTAGGCTCACGCCCTTCGGGGCTTGAAGAAATTTATGGGCTGCATGATTTTTCCACGCAAAGCTGAATCCGACCCACACACGAGTACTAGTAAGCCGCTTAGAGGATCTAAGCCTGCCCAGGCAAAACGGTATTGGTTTCATCGGGCGACAGGGCTTGAGATGTCATTTCATCTCAATGTCGGGTAAAAGTCCCACAAAATTGGAAGCAACGTCTCCAAAATGACCTTTATAGTGTTGACGGGGACGTTAAGCCTCAAATCAAACAAACAAACAAAGCCTCATATTTAATTCCTGTTCAAGCTGGTTTGCTACCTGGTAAGACAAAGCCGGTCGCACAGACTGATCTGCACATTACGAAAACACGCCTACACAAATACATTATAAACTTTACCTAAGAAAAAAAAAAAAAAAAAAAAAAAAACACGAACATTTTAAGATGAAAAAGTGTGATATATTTCTTATTTCTGCTCAAAATATAGATTGTTGGGGTACTCGTTAGAACCGCTTCATGGAGGCGGTCCAAATGAGTACCCAGAATCTATATTTTAGAGCAGAAATAAGAAAAATAAGGTTTACCCATGTAAACCCCAGTTTTACTATATAAAAGTGGGGTTCAAGGGTGCAGAATTATATAGGCATGTTTTTGTTATGACTTTGCTTTTAGCAAAACGACGACGATGACAACAACAACAACAAATATGTTTCTATAAAAAGAGTTATTCTTTGAGCAAAGAATAGAGTTATACTTTGGAAGCATAGAAAACGCCGTAGAACTTGAAAAGTATGAAGTGTATAAGTTTTTTCTGGGCCAGACTAGCTAGTTGCTGTCAATAGGCTTCATCCGAGACCCTCGTCCGCTCTGGAATCAAGGTTCCCGAAGGACATAAAAATATAAAATGCACTATAACGAAGGGCAGGGAGACGTTTTAAGGCCGCCACATATTGCAAGTGATATTGCCATTAAATATGTTCTGAAAAGGGTTATTCCTAGGAAGTAAGGAATACACCACAGAACTTTTCACAAGTCTGTTTTCTGTTTCCACAATGAAGTGTGCGTGGATGGATTGGAGTATCTGGGGTTTACATGAATATGTTTTTGCAAGTGAAATAAAACGAAATATATTTCTTTTTCGAAGAGTTTATTTGAGCGTTTTATGTCAAACAACTTTGACACCACCTTTCGACGAATGTAATTGCTAGTTCTCTAGGGCTTTCTATCAATTTCATCTGTATCGTTTTGTACATTACCTTTATGAAAATGAAGTAAGCTTAATGATTGTTACAGGGTTTATGCCTTAAGCTGTGTCACCCTGCAACCTCACTGACACCAAGCAATAATAATAAAAAAAAAAAACAAAAAAAAAAAAAAAACGAAAACAACAAACAAACAAACAAACAAAAAAAAAAAAAAAAAAAAAAAGCACATCAAATTGGAAGGAACCACACGTTAACGGACTTCAGTAGTATAGGGCGACACATACTGACATACATTTAACTTTATTCCACAAAAGTGCTATTCCAGAAAATTTCACAAATATACATTGTTTTTTTCTTTAATACTTCCGCGCCAATAATTTTGTTGTTCACATGATAATCACTGGCATGGTCAATAACGTTTAACCACGTGCAAGGATTTGTGTACTGTAAAATAGGCAAAGCGCAATGAAAATGAAGGACCCGCAAATACCAAAAAGTGTTTGTTAAAACTGAATTGGTTAACCCATACATTACCCTAACACCATGTGGTATAATGCACTCTTTCATTTATCTGAAACGATCATTTTTTTCTGATGAAAATTTGCGACATTTTGTTTACCTTTACTCCAATCATAGATTGTGAGTGCTCGTTAGAACCGCCTCATTGCGGCGGTTCTAACGAGTACCCACAACCTATGTCTTGGAGCGAAAATAAGAAAAAAAATAATGTATACTGTTATAGGGTACAGTGAATGGGACATTGGCAAACTGTGTAGACCCAGATCAGACACATCAGAACGTGGCATCCTGTTCGCTCATCACGTGAACAAGTCCGTGAAAAAAAGACCCTCTAAACCCCATTTTATATAGAGAAAACTGGGGTTTACGGGGGTAAAAATTATTTTCCTTATTTCTGCTCCAAGACATAAGTTGTGTGCAGGACATAGGTTGTGGGTACTCGTTAGAACCGCCTCAATGAGGCGGTTCTAACGAGCACCCACAACCTATGTTAAGAGTAGAAATAAGGAAAATATCACAAATTTTCATCAGAAAAAAAATCCTTTTTTTTGAGGTTTGAAAAATTCACCATATCACACGGATGTGTTATCGTAATGTTAAAGTACAGGGAATTAACAGTAGATGAAACAGGCCAGGTCAGGACCATTTTCAAGCAAACACACGGAGATTTGAGTGCTTTGACTGATGTTCCTTTTGAATTACTAATATAAAATACTTTTTGTCGGTCGGAGACCGCATGTCCTCAGCAAGATACATGTTTGTAGTAAGTTTTTTTCAAACGCAGATGTGGATACTCATTATAACCAAGGAGGCGCTTCTTACGGGTATCCCCAATCTATCTTGGGACGGAAATAAAAAAAAAAAACAAAAACGAACAAACAACAACACCAAAAAAAAACAAAAAAACAAAACAATACACAATTCTGCATACCCACAACACATACCCACGCGCACACCGCCCCCTATATGAAGCAAATCTCAAATTTGCTGACGCGATGGCATTGTTTGAGCGGTAAAACCAAACTGGAAACTAATTGCTTGATCTATTAGTAATGGCTCAAAATTTTATTCCTGCGTGTTAGGAAAGCTAGCATTTCGTGACAGACTGTAATTAAATAGCAGAAGAACAGTCTTCTGTACCATTTAAAAGCCTTGAAATTATAGTATGTGATTAACCAACAGAAGACCACTCTTTTGTAACAGTTCTAAAAGCATTGGAATTGAATAAGTTGGAAGCACTGAAAGTACAAAATTGACGGTTCATGGGAAAAGGAAACTGATCACAAAGGCGACATGCAATGGCTCAGGCGGATACGCGCATGCGCGCCAGTGGCCTTGTTGTTCGAAGACATATAGCACAGATCATGAGGTGGCCTAAAGCAAAATGGCCCAGGAGTTCAAAGCCTCGTTACCTTCACGAGCTCGTTAGTGGTGAAATTGTTAACGATTCTAACAAGTTTAATATAAAAAAATTATTACTTTTGCTGAAAAGAATGTGAGCAGCTTTTGCATGTGCAAAAGCTACTCACATTTTTCATCAAAAATATTGGTATATTTGCCATATTAAATGATCAAAGTTTTAACATTTGTTAAGTATTTGAGAAACTGGTCCCTAGTCTTTATGGATATGGGAAACAAATCAATCGGAGAGGTTTGTTGGTCTTTTTCTCGTAGGACAGCTTAGCAGTTTTTATGGCGATGCAATTTCGTGACATGTGAAACTACACTGAATCGCAACAGAGTTACCTTTCAAGAAGTGCCAGGTGAAATGATTGTTTCTACGGCTGATATTCTAAGGGTAGCTCCAGCTGCACCTAAGTACGAGACGTTGTAAACATAACTTCAAGAAATCACATTAAGATAACATACTCATTTTGGATAATGAGGTCTTTCATGGCTCTGAAGATAGCAGTTTGCAGATGAAAACTAGAAATGTTTTCAAAGCAAATCTATGTCTCCCCACTATAAATACAACTTAAACACCCATTTGACCTTGAAACTAGGATCTGGGCAAGTCTGTGGTGGGTTGAAATCATACACAGCTGAACAATTCATTTTTGAATTCATTTTATAGATAAGGCAGAGACAAGTAATATTTGGTCAAAACTTAAAGTTTTTGGAGCCTGTAAAAATAGGGCCACGGTCACCAAACTCTAATCAAATATTCGGTAGATTGCAACGATACTAACTGTATAATGTACGTAGTAAGACCAAAATTCCTCAATTCGTTCATGAGCTAGGGTGTAAATCTGGCACAAAATTGGCAGTTTTAGGCGTGTGGGGAGGGGGGGGGGGGAGGTTGGTAGAGAGGGGCTGTGACCTTAAAAAATAAGGTCAAGGTCACCAAAACTCTAAACAGATCTTTGGTATGTTGTAGTAATATATTGTACCAAGTTTGACTAAAGTCCATCTATGCGTTCATAAACCATGGTGTAGGCAAATAAGTTATGAATAGTTAGACAAGTAATTTTTGTCCAGAATTAACAGTTTTCTTGACCATGTTTATAAGGCCAAGGTCACCAAAATCTAAACAGATCTTAGGTTGGTTGTGTTGTTACAACATAGTTAACTATACAAGGGGGGTAGAGAGGGGCTGTACGGGAGTGTTCGTTTCACTGACTTGATCACGTGACGGTTTGTAATATTTTCTTACATCTCTACCAAACACAAACTGTGGTGCTCGTTAGAACCGCCTCTGAGGTCAAGGCACATGTTCTGATGAAGTTTCATAAAGATTGAAGCCAAATTGTGGCCTCTTGAGTGCACACAAGGTTTTAAAGGAGCCGGGCGACCTGTGATTTAATTTTTAACCACGATCCATATTCAAATATGACTGAAATGTCATCAAGGCAAAGCATTGGATGAAGTTTCATGAAGATTGTCTCAAAATTGTTGCCTCTAGAGTGCACACAAGTTTTACAAACTCGGACCTAATGACTTAGGTTTTTTACCCCACATGATCCATATCTGAATATTTACATTTCCAGTGAAAAGCCTAAGGTAAACCTATAGAAAACAATGTAGACTATACTTCCATGAACGCATCGAATCACATGATTTTCAGTGAAGTCAAGTGACGTCATTGTAAACCATGGTTCTCTGCGGGCATTGGTGACGTCACCGCTTTTCCGCTCTTTGTAGAAAAAAAAACAGTGTGTAAATGTTTTTCAATTTAAAAGTTTGGCCTATAAGCAGTTTTTTTCGCCCAGTGATGAGGGACAAATAATGTAAATATAAAAAATAAACATTATGTTTTTCTGCTTTTCATGAAAGTATGAACGACAGCGGGTCGCTAGTAAAGTTAACATGAAATCCTTTGGGGTTCATTTACCTTGCACGCGACCCACTGCGTTCATACTTCTATGAACATTAGAAAAAATGATTTCATTTCTTAAATATGATCAATTCATGATCAAGATAAACATTCTGACAAAGTTCCATGAAGTTTGTAACAAAACTGAGGCGTCTAGGGTACACACAAGATTTTAACGAAATCTGACCAAGTGACCTAGTTTCTGACTTGATATGACCCACATTTAAACTTAACCGAGATATAATCAAGACAAATATTCTGGTAGAGTTTCATAAAGATCGAAATAAAATCGTAGCCTCTACTTTTTGCACAGCTGAGGTAAATGTTGAGGACGGATGACATACGACATTCGATGGACGACAGACCTTCGACGGACAAAGGGTGCTTCGACGGACAAAGGGTGATCAAAATAGCTCAGCTTGATGAGCTAAAAATAGCTCAGCTTGATGAGCTAAAAAGCAAACAGAACCATATCATATTAATAAAACCGTGTTAATGCGACAAATCAATCATTTGATCCAGCGCATGACAAAACCTACAATAAGACATGTGCGCCCAACGAAGACTCAGATCAACCTGCGCATCCGCGCAGTCTGATCATAGTCTTCGTTGTGCGCTCTAAGGATAGCTAATGGCAAAATGCTCCTTCATGCAGCAAGAGAAGTCACTGGTTAGACTATATGGATGTGCAGGCTGATCTGAGTCTTCGATGGGCGCACATGTCTAATTGTAGGTTTTGTCATGCGCTGGCTCATTTCTTATCAGTCTTTTTCACCGGTCATTAGGGTTGGCGTCCTGTATAACCTTGGTGCTTACAGGATCTTATCAATTATACACAGACACAGCAGCCTTAAATAAACAATACAACAATAGCGAATGACTGTCAATAGTAAAAAATAATAGTGTTAGCGCTAAATCTAATGCTATTAGCCTTCGTCAACCATAGTCTGTGACATACCAGTAGACAAACATGGAATCCGAATAAGCATATATTGGAATATACTGTAATTTGTAAATATAGAGACGAACCTCGTTATAACGGCAGTATCAGTTCCCTAGCATTTGCCTTTATATAGAGTTTGTCCTTAAAAAGAAACCCCAAAAGGGTTATAAAATGTTATGATAATAAGGACCTCTCCACTTCATGACTTCGCCCCCGCCCATCGGGGCTTAGAGAAACTGACTTGGCTGCACGGTGCTTAAACGCACAGCGGAAAATAACCATACATGAGTACTGGTAAACAGCTTAGAAGCACTAAGCCTGCCCAGGCAAGGTGATGTGAGTCAGACCGTCGAATGCATATTGAGCGGCAGGTCTTGAGATGTCCTTTCATCTCAATGTCGGGTAAAAATCCCACAAAATTGGAAGCAGTGTCTTCAATATGACCTAAATAGTGTTGACGTGGACGTTAAACCTCAATGCAAACAAACCCTTCCCCCTTAATGACTCCAAAAACAAATGTTGATACATTTGTTAGAAGCGCCTCATCGAGGCAATTCTAACAAATATCTTTAACATTTGATTTTTGGAGTATTTGATTACAGGAATCTTTCATAAGTATGGACCAGATAGAGGCATTTACAACCGGATGGATGTCCGCGTTGATCGGGATCGAGGCTAAGTATTGAGCAAAGGATGAATACGAGGACTGTTCAAATATGAATGCAACTAAGCACATAAAAATAATTCCGTGATAGATTTCGATGAAAAATATGTTGTCCCCTCAAAGTATTCCCCTTTAACAGATATACAAACTTTCAGTTTTCTGATCCAGTCATTGAATGCATTTTGGTAGTCTTTTGGAGGTATACTATGAAGGCACTGGAATATTGCAAAACCGAGGTGTTTGCGCTGTATAAATTTTCGACCAGAAAGGTATTTCACTCTAGCAACCATCTTGGCAGATGTTGCTCTTTTCGGCCGACGATCATGTGGTGCATCTTCTGTTGAGCCTAGCCCACAGCTGAATTTCTTACACCAACGAAAAACTGTGTGAAAAGACATTCAATTATGCCCATAAACCGAACATATTTCATGAAAAATGTCTTTGCACCGTATACCAAGAATACAACGATTCTTAATATAGGACCGTTTTTCAACGGCGTACTCTGACCTTCTTCCAACCATGTTTTGTATTAGTATACAAGAGTAGACAGCGTTTATCGAACGATATACATGGCTAAAGTGGACGGATTTTAACAGGTTTGGTATCAATGTATAGGTAAAATGTTTTTTTTCTACGCTGTGATATTTATTTCAGGTAATTTTCGCATTAGTGCATGAGAAAACGTTCTACTTGCATTCATATTTGAACAGTCCTCGTATCAATTGAAAATTTCGTTATAAACGAATTTTTTCTTTTCAACAAATTTCGGTATAGGGCGTGTGTATGTATCATTGCCATCTCTCCACAACAAGCGAGACGGGGCACAGCATTTCCTACAACATCACGAATACACGCCTATAAAACACGTTGTTAATTTTACCGCCGAAAAAAATAACAATTTTCAGAAGAAAAATTGTGATATTTTCCTTATTTCTGCTCAAAATATAGATTGTGGGTAGCAGAAATAAGAAAAATAAGGTTTACCCCTGTAAACCCCAGTTGTACTATATAAAACTGGGGGTCAAGGGGTCAAAATTATATAAGCGTGTTTACGTGATGATTTCTACATGACCTGACTAGTGTTGACTGGGCGGAGAAAAGGGATAATAAATATTTTTTTAGAATATTCATATGTAGCAACCTCTAACAGGCATCATAGTACTAAGAAAAACAGCTTTATGATAGCCTTAACTTTTTAAGGTTTCAAAATTTATTTAGGCATGGCCGCTCACCGAAAAAATTAACATGATGAAGAAAGTAACAAGTGTGCAATCACTTTGCAAAACGGGCTTACCCCGTGGTTCTCCTGCAAGACCAATCATCCCTGCTCAAGAACACACCGTCTCATGCACAGGTCATGCGCACAAGCACCAAATAGGCGCAAACGCAGTAGCCACAAACTAGAACAAGTTGACTACCACACTGACACGACTCTCGTAGGTGGAGCATATTACGCATGTGCGTAATGCCCCCTCCCCCACCCCCACCACAAAAAATATAATTAGGAGAAATAACCTAAATATGAAACAGTTTCCTTCCATATTTCAGGAGCTATACTTAAAGGAAAGAATTTGCTCCCTTATTCTTTTCTTTAAGGGAAGCTCCGAATTTTAAAATTTCTATATTTTCCTTGTGCGTAATGGCTAAGTCTCTGACGGTATCTTTAACAGACAAAGTGTTTCTACAGGAAAACACTTTGCTCTAGACCAAAGAGAGTGTGTGTGTGAATTCGGGTTTAACATCGCTTTCAATAATTTTTCAGTCATATCATGACGGTGTCTGGTTGCGACAGGGAGCTCAATGCTCACTTTTACACTGCTGCCTCACTGAAGTATCATGTCCCAGACACATTACATGATACCACACCCAGTCACATTATCCTGACACTGGGTCGACCAGTCCTAGCTCTTCCCCGTAAATCTGAGTGCCAAGCGAGGAGCAGCTAGTACCATTTTGAACGACTTTGGTATGTCGCGGCCCGGGATCGAACCCGTGACCTCCCGTTCCCCGGAGCGGACACTCTACCAACTGAGCTATCGGGGCCGGTTAAGACCAAAGAGAAAATTGTAATACAAACAATGGGTTCTCTTGATCGAATCTGATCACTGAGGCTTGTCATTACGCAAACACGTCTATACAAATACATTGACACCTTTATCGCCGAAAAAATGAAAATTTTAAGATGAAAAATTGTGATATTTTTCTTATTTCTGCTCAAAATATAGATTGTGGGCACTCGTTAGAACCGCCTCATCGAGGCGGTTCAAACGAGTACCCACGGTCTATATTTTAGAGCAGAAATAAGAATATTAAGGTATACCCCCTGAAACCCCAGTTTTACTATATAAAAGTGGGGTTCAAGGGGTCAAAATTATACAGGCGTGTTTTCGTGATGTAGGAGAAGTAACCTAAATATGAAACAGTTTCCTTCCATATTTCAGGGGCTATACTTAAAGGAAAGAATTTGCTCCCTTATTCTTTTCTTTAAGGAAAGCTCCGAATTTTAAAATTTCTAGATTTTTCTTGTGCGTAAAGGCTAAGTCACGGACTGTATCTTTTGCCATGCCAGACAGAGTGTTTCTACAGGAGAACACTTTGCTCTAGACCAAAGAGAACATTGTAAAACAAACAATGCGTTCTCTTGATCGAATTTGATCAGGCTTGTGTTGTGCAAGTAGGCTGCTTCCTCTGCAAGCAAATATAGAAATACGATTGAAATACAGAAATAATTGAACTGACACATGAAAAAGGGGGCTTTGAAAATCTCCCAATTATGCTCTTAAAAAAATGCGCATGCGCGGCCAACAAATAGGACCGGACCTCTTCATACAAGAAGCCACCCGTGTCTGTTTTGGCGTGACTGCGCCTAATGCGCATGTTCGTATGTGCCTTTGCCGGACACCAAGTAAAATATTATTTTCTCCTGAGCTTGATCAATTGAATCATTGAATAACTAGGGAGAAATTCTGAATCAAGAATATATAAGCCGTGCTCGGCGAAAATTTGCCGAGGTCCATCAAGGCCTATGCGTCTACTGACCAAGATAAGAACCATTGCTGTTTGCCCATGTGTGGTTCTCTGGACATGAACCTTTATATGCCTAGCGTCCCATGACGTGGCACGTGGGCAAGCAGTGTAGACCCAGATCTGACGATAAACATTTTCTCGTAAGATGCTGAAAAAAAAAAAAAAAAAAAAATGTAATTCGAACTGGACTAGGTGGGAGATTTTATAGTCATACGTGGGTTAATGCGGACAGCGAAGGCGCTGATTGATGATCGATTGAATTATCAACTAGAACCGTCAGTCTTGATCAGGGCCCCGCGATAGCTTGTTTGAAAAGTGGGGTGGGGGTCATATGCATTGTGGGGGCGAGGAAATGGAACAAATTGGTAGAAAAATTTAGACATACAATGGGGTTGCCGTCTCAGTCGGTACTCCGACTGTTTCTTGAATTGCTAGTTATTTCAAACATTGATTGCATGGTTTAGACGTCGATAAAGTGATATAAGTAAAACAATATTAAAGCTGGAGTTGTTGCCTCTTGCTATATATGTGTGTATTTTCACTGCCAATAACTACAGCAAGTTTCATTTACATATCTTTAACGGTTTTGAAATACTAACGGAAAAAAGATAAACATCCTGAAATTTTGAATTTTTCAAAGGGGTATAACTCTAATAATATTGTATCTAGAGTTACGTATCTTGCAATGGAAAGGTGTATTGTTGTTGTGAAATTTTGTTTTAAGTTTTAAGTTGATGCGTCTGACGGTTGTAAGTTATTAAGCAATAAAAGGACCATGAGGACCTGGTCATTTCCTGAACTGTTGTAAATTTGGTAGTACTTAATCACCTTGACCATAAGCATTCATAGACACTCAATTTTTACCTATTCTACTTATACCATAGATCACAATAGTTTTCGAAAAAAAAAACATCCATTTACGTATTTCCCATTGAAAAGCCTATGGAGCCAAATTTGACTTCGGTGTAAAATAGGTCGAGGTCAATCTAGGGTCATCATTTTTTGCAAACTTGGTAGTACTCAGTCATCCGATGCTACATACCGAGTTTCAAGACAACTGGCCCAGTGCTTCTTGAGAAGAAGTTTTTTTTAAAAAAAAAGGTTTTTACCATATTTGGACATGGCAAACATCTTGATCATGTGACCTGGACCATCCGAATAAATTTTTGTTCTCTAAGTGTCCTAAGGATGCATGATTAAATTAAAATGAAATTGGGCAAGTGGTGTTAGAGAGAAAATTTAAATACTTCCTATTGAAAAGCGTAAGGAGCCTTTGACCTTAGTGTAAAATAGGTCAAGATCAGCGTTTTTGCAAACTTTGTAGCACTCAGTCACCCGATGCTACATTTCAAGTGTCAAGACAATCAGCCCAGTGGTTCAAGAGAAGAAGATTTTTAAGGTTTTTACCATATTTGGGCATGGCAGCCATATTGGTGTGACCTGGACCATCCGAATAAATTTTTGTTCACTAAATGTCCTAAGGCTGCATATAAAATTCAAATGAAATTGGCCCAGTGGTGTTAGAGAAAATGTACTCTAATATATCAAAAGACCTGCAATACAAGTGACATTGGGCCAAGGTCAATGAATGATCTTGACCCTTTGCATTCTCAGACATTCATTTTTTACCCATTCTCATATCACAGACCACAATATTTTTCGAAAAATGCATTGATTTACCTATTTCCTATTAAAAAGCCTACGGAGCCAAATTTGGCCTTGGCGTAAAATAGGTCAAGGTCAGCCAGCCTTGTGTCATAATTTTTGCAAACTTGGTAATACTCAGTCACCCCATGCTACATACCAAGTTTCAAGACAATCGACCCTGTGGTTCTGGAGAAGATTGTTTGAGGTTTTTAACATATTTGGCCATGGCGGCCATCTTGGTCATGTGATCTGGATCATTCTAATTTAAATTTTTGTTCACTAAGTGTCCTAAGGCTGCATATAAAATTTAAATGAAATTGACCCAGAGGTGTTAGAGAAAATATACTCTTATATGTAAATAGACCTGCAGTACAAGTGACCTAGGGCCAAGGTCAATGAATGACCTTGACCCTTAGCATTCACAGACAATCATTTTTTACCCATTTTCATATCACTGACCGCAATATTTTTCGAAAAAATGCATTGATTTATCCATTTCCATTTGAAAAGCCTAAGGAGCCAAACTTGACCTTGGCGTAAAATAGGTCAAGGTCAACCTAGGTCATACTTTTTAAAAACTTGGTAATTCTCAGTCACCTGATGCTACATTCCAAGTTTCAAGCCAATCGGGCCCTGTGATTCTTGAGAAGAAGATTTTTAAAGGTTTTTACCATATTTGGGCATGGTGGCCATCTTGGTCATGTGACCTGGACCATGCTTGAAAACTTTGTTCCCCCATTCCCATGGGGTTGCATGTGAAGTTAAATTTAAATTGGCCCAGTGGCTTCCGATAAGAATACCTTTGAAAATGGTTGACATATGACGGACGACGGACGACGGAGGCCTACCATCCTGTAAGCTCCCCCGGAGCCTTTGGCTCAGGGGAGCTAAAAACATGAAAAAATGTGGACAGAGAGATGGACGGATAAAAGGGCAAAGTCAAAATTTATTGCAAAAAGATTTGTTGCCCTTTGTTTTGTTTGTTTGTTTGAGTTGAGGTTTTACGTCCCCGTCAACATTATTAAGGTCATTTTGGAGACGCTGCTTCCGATTTTGTGGGACTTTTATCCGACACTGCATGAGATGAAATGACATTTAAAGCCCTACCGCCCATAGAAACCGCTAGGGTTTAGGGAGAGGTCCGACACGCATCCCTTTTCCTTGGCAGGCTTAGACCTAAGCTGTTTACCAGTACTCAAGTTCGGTCGGTCTCAGCTCTGCGCGGTAGCACCGTGCAGCCCAATCTATTTCTCCAGGCATCGATGGGCGGGGCAAGTTGTTGCCCTTTGCTATACATGCATATATTGTCACTGTCAACAACTACAGCATGTTTCATTTGAATATCTATAACGGGTTTGAAATTATGACGAAAAAAAAAAGAAAAAGAAAACAACAAAAAAAAAGAAAACGAATTTTTCAAAGGGCGATAACTATGACAATATTATAGCTAGTGTTACATAACTTGCCATACATTATGTATTGTTGTTGTGACCTTATAAAAATATTAACCCATATATGACAATGGAATATTCCATCCAGTAAGTTTGGAGTGGACCATTTCCAATTATAGGGGTGTCAGGTTTGTTATTGCTTGTATGAAAGTTTACAAAAATGAGTGTTCTTTAAGCAAATAGTGAAGACACAGATCAGACGCCGCGTTTTGCGGCGTCTGATCTGTGTCTGCACTGTTTGCCAATGTCCCAGAAAAGGGCCGCGAGGCATATATGGGTTAAACTGAAAATTTTGAAGTTGATGCGTTTGACGGTTTGTAATTTATTTAGAAAAAACATGAAAAATGTGGACGGACAGAAGGACAGGGTGATTACTATAGGGCACCCGCAAAAATTTTGCGGGGCCCTAATAAATCGATTAGAAATATTTTATTATATGTTTTTTATTACATGTTTTTGGATATACTAAAAATTTGATTGCAAAATGTATAGACTGTATAGAAATGGTCATTTTTTCTATATAATCTATACATTTTGAACGTGCTTGAATTATAGGTTGTGCCGTGAACACAATTTTCTCTGAATGGATCTTAACTTCAGTTTAAAATTAAAATAACTTAGCAATGTATATTGAGATAATATTAGATCGATTATTATAAAACTATATCTGCCTTTTTTGGTTTCGGTTTTACGGCCCTTACAAGATTCTTTCACTTATATCGACCCGGATAAAAACCACCTGACCTTCCGTTGCAGAACTTGGCGTCTCACATGTAACTCGAGCCAGGCTCGAACCACATCGGTGAGAGACCTAATGATTATATTAAGGGGAATGGGAATACATTCAGGGGAGGCAACTCCTCCAAAAGTATTTCTGTCTCCCACGATGTGTGTGTGTGTGTGTGTGTGTGTGTGTGTGTGTGTGTATGTGTGTGTATGTGAATTCGGGTTTAACGTCGCTTTCATTCTTTCCTTTAAGAGTAGACCCCTTTTTCAGTGGGACAGAGCTTACAGAAAAGCGTACAGGAAGTCCCGAAAGTTGCCTCCCTTTGAAAAATGGTGGAAAACATGCGAGGTGTTCCCATTCCCCTTAAGAGTCAGCGCTCTTATGCACTGGGCCACGGAACCTTAAATGAGTAATTATCGAGTAAATCGATTAACCGGCAAATCACTATTTTGTCAAATATGATTCAGTCAGCCCTCATTAAACAGTTCCAATCTGTTTTTCATTGTATCGAAACGTCAGCTCAGATGAAACAGATAAATGGAGATAAACAAGCATATCTTAATACTGCATGGATGTTTGTTAGGATCGTCTCGGTCTAAAATATTTGTTTCTTGTAGTAATTAAGAGGAAAATGCCTAGAGCTATTACTCGCACACACCGCTTATTATTAGGATTCTTTAAAGCGGTTAATTCTGTTTTTGGTAAAATGCAGAACAAATCAAATACTGTCTTTATAACATCTTTAAAGCGGTAAATTCTGTTTTTGGTAAAATGCAGAACAAATCAAATACTGTCGTTATAACAAGGGCCCTCTATACTTTTGAATACTTTACCTTAGGTCCTTGAATATCATCTTGATGTTTGGCTCGGTCATGAAGATGAGAAGAAACAAGCGAACACCGTGCGCTTTGGTGTCACGAGCTAACAGTGGCCACGTGCTGCGGATGGTGTCAATCTGGTTTTCTGTAAAACCGTCGTGATTTTGATTTACTATGCCATTGTCACGAACTTTTGTCGTTTTGCTGACGTCACAGCCCATACTTTTCTTGTTCCCCATTAGGCGCCTGATTTATATCCTGCAATTATAAATACCTCTTAAATATATCACCATTATTATTTTTATTTACATAATTTTACGTCCATTATGTGACAAACATTCCGGTCTGAGAACTTAAACTGAAATAAAAAAAAAAACAAAAAACAAATAAACTGAAATAAGAAAACAATTGCACGCTGTTTTCCTAGAAACAGCGGAAGAGCGCCGTTGACGTCAAAACGTCGCCATCGTCCAATCATATAGGAGAGATTCATGTTTTTTGACGTCTCTCAGTTATCATGTGACGTAGCGTGAGTCAATGCATTCAATGATGTATTTACAACATTGCGATCTAATAGCAAACTATGGAGGTTTTCTGTAAATCCACCGAGGATGTGAATATTTCGACTTATTGTTTATTAATGGAAAATATTAACTCTGATATTCAACCATTTTTCCAGAGACAAGTTGCATGATTTGTTTTTATGAATTCCTGTTGTTGTCTTTCTTCCGGTGTACTAAACGCTTCCGGAAAAGGGGATCCTCTCTTAGAGGAAAATAATGCCCCTTATAAACAAATTCTGTTAATACAAGTGAAACGATTTGCTCATAGTATGCGTATATGCAAATAGACTTACGTATGCAAACTGGCGCATGTGTACGATTTTACTTCTTTGTGTAAACTTTACCTCAAACGCAATATTTTACTTTTGTATTCTACTGGATACCTTTCTATAGTCCTCGCACATCTGATGCAACATATTTTGAGGGATTTAACTGGAATATTGAGACAGCTATGGACCTTTTTCGTAAAGTCATTATCTTGGGTGATCTGAATGAGGACTTATTAAATGCCAGTTTCAACAACCTAGAATATGTTATTATGCTTAATTCACTAAAAAATGTCATGTTTGAACCAAACAGACTGAACGCTCTTCTTGACCCAATTATCATTAGCGAGGATTTATATTACTCCGATGCTGGTATTATTCCAGTACCTGACTATATTAGTGACCATTCGGCGACTTATATTACATTACCTTTTCAATATGAACCCCAAAGTCCATTTAAACGTACAGTCTGGATGTATAAACAGGCTGATTTTAATGCTTTAAATATGAAAATAAGGGAGTTCGACTTGTTTTGCCTCAGAAATGGTTCTGTTCACGAAGCTACAGACCTCTTCAATGATATATTCCTTGAAATGGTCAAATTATGTTTTCCCTCTAAAGTTGTTATATTGAGGCCATTTGATAAACCTTGGTATAACTCGGAAATTAGAACAACATCTCGAAAGAGAGATAGAATGAAAAGTAAAGCATCAAGCTCAGGTAAAACATCAGATTGGAAAAAATACAAAAAGCTGAGAAATAAGGTAAATTATCAGAAAATGTATGCCAAGGAAACCTTTTATAACAATTTCGAATTATCAATTTTAGATTATCAAACGAATGACAAACGAATATTTTGGAAAATTATCAGATATTTTGTGAAACATAATGATGTTTCGTCAACTATTCCGCCTCTCTGTTTTACCCTCCCTTCAGGCGAAACCAAGATCGATTTTACGGACGAGGAAAAAGCTGACTGTCTGAATGATTATTTTGCCTCTATCTCAACTGTTGACGACCGAAATACACAATTGCCCCCATTTTTTCTAACCCCCAAAAAGCCCTGACCAGTGTTAATTGTAGCCAAGAAGAAATCGAGCTGCTTATAGAAACCTTAAACCCGTATAAGGCAAACGGGCTGGATGGAATAAGCAACAGAATGTTGAAAGCTGTATGTAAAACTGTTTCAAAACCCTTAGCTATAACAATAAACCGTTCATTTTCTGAAGGAGAATTACCAGAACCTTGGAAATCCTCTGGCTTAATACCAGTTCCAAAGAAAGGGGATAAAACGTCTCCTTCAAATTATCGCCCTATAGCGTTACTAAGTAATATCAGAAAGATACAAGAACGAATAACCTTCAAAAACTTGTACAACTATTTACATGAAAATGATTTTCTATATAAGTATCAGTCAGGATTTCTCCCTCATCACTCTACAGTTTTTCAACTTGTAGATATATACCACAATATGTGCCAATGCTTTGATAATCACCAGTTTTCATGTATGGTGTTCTGTGACGTTTCCAAGGCATTTGACAGGGTGTGGCATAAAGGCCTGATTTTTAAACTTAGACAATATGGCATTAGGGGCAAATTTCTTAACTGGCTGACAGGTTATCTCCAGGGTAGACAACAGAAAGTAATAATCAAAGGTTGTACTTCGGACTTTAACAGTGTCACAGCCGGTGCCCCGCAAGGCTCTGTGTTAGGCCCTTTGCTAATTTTAGTGTATGTCAATGACATTGCTGATTCTCACCTAAGCCTAACTCGACTTTTTGCTGACGACAGTTCCCTGTTCTACTCTGCGTCATCTCTTGATGATATCCAAGGCACAATAAACCATGACTTAAGAGTTCTTACAGAATGTGCAAAACGATGGCTTGTTACGTTCAACCCAATTAAAACAGAAGCGATTCTCTTTACCCTTAGAAATTCTGACTTTATGCCACTTCTTGAATTCGACCGTACAAATATAAAGTTTGTAGAACATCATAAGCACCTGGGCTAAACTTTTTCTCATAATGGCCAATGGACGGAGCACATACGGAGCATTCAAGATTCCGCAGCAAAACTTATGGGCATCATGCGTAAGTTGAAATTTTCGTTCAGTCGAAGTGCACTAAACCAGATCTATCTTTCTTATCTACTACCTATACTGGAGTATGGATCGGTCGTCTGGGATGGCTGCACTTTGCAGAACTCTGATATTCTTGTCAAAATTCAAAATGAGGCAACCCGAATAGTAACAGGGTTAACAAGGTCAGTCTCTTTGGACAGATTATACAGAGAATGTGGATGGCTTCGATTATTTGTAAGAAGACAGCAACAAAAATTAAGCTTTATGTTCAAAGTCAACCATGGTCTAGTTCCGATGTATATCACTGACTGAATACCATCCTTGGTGAGGGACGTTTCAAACTACTCTTTAAGAAACATGAACGATTACTCAGTTTCATATGCACGCACTGAAATTTTCAAAACGTCTTGTATCCCATCAGCAGTATCTTGCTGGAACACTGCTGAAAACAGTCTTAAAAATTTGAATACCTTTTCGTCTTTTAAGTATCATTTAAAACGCTCAAACGAAAACTATTATACAGTACCTAAATATTATTTTTCTGGTGAAAGGCGTTTGGCAGTTCTGCATGCAAAAATCCGCAATTATTGCAGTAATCTGAATGCTGACCTGTATAACAACTTCTTATGCCCAGATCCTACTTGTAGCTGTTTTGTTGAAATTGAAAATGCAGAACACTTTTTCTTTCATTGTAACAAATATATAAACCAACGCTTGGCTTTATTTAACTCCCTACGAACTTTTCTGCCTCTTAGTGTTGAACTATTGGTGTTTGGAAACCCCAACCTTAACACTGAAGACATATTTGCATCTGTTCAACGTTTTATCAAAAGTTCTGACCGATTTACGTAAATAGCATCAATTGATACGAATCTGTTAATGCCAAGTATAAGTGTACCAACCCCCAGCAAGCGTCCTTGTCATGTTTTTTCATCCTTTCCAATGTTCATCATTATCATCCACCTACTATCCGTTTCTGTATTATACTCATATGTCTTGTTAATGACGTGATCGCTATTATTTGCTTAATGCTTTGTTTGTGTGTTGTAGCGGAAGGGCCGTAACTAATGTTGAGATAACTTGTGGCCCGACCCCTTGCTTGCAAATATAAGCAATAAATATTTTTAATCCAATCTACTTTTGTATTTGGTGGATCTCCGTTTGCATTTCTGCAAAAAATGCTCATACACAAAAAACACTCCTATATAATTTTGACCCCCTTGAACCCCATTTTTATATAGTAAAACTGGGGTTTCCGAGGGTAAACCTTATTTTTCTTATTTCTGCTCTAAATTATAGATTGTGGGTACTCGTTAGAACCGCCTCGATGAGGCGGTTCTAACGAGTGCCCCCAATCTATATTTTGAGCAGAAATAAGAAAAATATCACAATTTTTCATCATAAATTTTTCATTTTTTCGCCGATAAAGGTGGCAATGTATTTGTATAGGTGTGTTTGCGTAATGATTGGGCCATGTGTACGGCCAGGTGGTATAGGACTTCATAATTACAGGTACAGCAGTCAAATATCAATAGATTATACTTTGAATTCCTTTGTAACTTTTTCGAAAAATGTCTCATCTGAGCATTTTCTAGCGCCGTGTAAAATAAATTCGAAGACAGTTAGCTTAGAAATAAAAACAAACGTAGTTAAACGAGAAAAATTTTCAGAAGAAAAGTATGTCCTCCACCACAAATATGACCAAACCGCATGAGACCTTGAAGGGGCCATGTTAACATGATGTACTGTACCACTTTCAATCTGTTAAAGAAACATGGTGTAAACAAACAAAAACTGAACGGTCACCTAAAAAATGAGGTCAAATCATCAAATTGCACGACCCGCAGAAAAAGCGACCGACTGAAGTCGGTTGATTTTCTAAGAGTGCCCTAAAATCAGCTTGTCATTCTGTCATTCGGTCATTCTGTCAGTCTGTCTGTCCGTCCGTAACCCGTTTGTGAAAATTTTGATAGTGACTTAACCGCTTGGAATATTTAAACAATTTTTGGCATACTGATAGATATCAATGAGATCTAACCAATGAACTTGCAATAATATAAATTACATTCCATTTAGTATAGCCTCGCCGAGGTGAAAAATGTGAAAATTTTCGAACTGCTTCTCCTCGGAAACCGTTGGGCCGATTGAAGTCAAATTTCATATGGAGCCTCTATGGGATGGGGGAAACCAAAATTTGCTCATGGGGTCCAGGTCACATGACAAAAATGGCCGCCAGCCATATATGGTAAAACCCTTCAAAAATAGTCTTCTCCAGAACCACTTGGCAGATTTCCACGAAACTTGATAAATAGCATCTGGGACGTAGGCCCATCATAAATTGCTAAAATGGTGACCCTGGGTTGACCTTGACCTTCTTTGTGCCTAGGTCAAAATTTGACACATATGCTTTTGTATTGGAAAAGTGAGAATGCATTTTATCCTGCAAACGATTCAGAATACAGTACTAAAGTATAAGATATATTTTTGCTTCTTACGATTAGGCGCATTTATTGGGGGACCGTTTTAGGTCCAGGTCACATGACCAAAATGGCCGACATACCAATATATGGTAACACTCATAAAGCTAAAAGCATCCGACGGGTCGTGCACTTCAGCTGAAGCACTGGTTCTTTGAGATACATTCAAAGAAGTCTGGTTGGAATTCAAAGACTGGCTTCAGAGGTATATAGTGCAGACATGCTTAATTGAGTGTGTTTGTTTGTTTGTTTGAATTGATGTTTAACGTCCCTATCAACACTATTTAGGTCATTTTAGAGACGTTGCTTCCACATTTGAGGGACTTTTACCCGATATTTAGATGAAATGACATCTTAAGACCTGCCGCCCAATAAAACCAATAAGGTATATGTGCATGGACTTGCGCCACTTTGCCTGAGCAGGTTTAGACCTTCTAAGCGGTTTACTAGTTCTCATGTCGGTCGGTTTCAGCTCTGCGTGGAAGCAACGTGCAGCCCAATCTATTTCTCTAAGTCCTGATGGGCGGGAGCCCGGTTAAATGAATAATAGAAATCTATGCACTCTTTTGGCCTTACAAGTAGGTCAAGGTCACCAAATTCAAGCAAATCTTTCATTACGCAAACACGCCTATACAAATACATTGCCACCGTTATCGCCGAAAAAATGAAAATTTTAAGATGAAAAATTGTGATATTTTTCTTATTTCTACTCAAAATATAGATTGTAGGCACTCGTTAGAACCACCTCATGGAGGCGATTCTAACGAGTACCCACAATCTATATTTTAGAGCAGAAATAAGAAAAATAAGGTATACCCCCGGAAACCCCAGTTTTACTATATAAAATGGGGTTCAAGGGGGTCAAAATTATATAGGTGTGTTATCGTGATGGGCAGGTTTCAATGATATATCGTAATAAGTGTGACTACAGTTCACGGCCCTGCCCATCGGGACTTGAAGAAGTAGATTGAGCTGCATGGTGCTTCTGCGCAGAGCTGAAACCGACCGAACTTGAGTACCTGAAAACCGCTTAGAAGCCCTAGATTGGAAATTGTCATTTTGGTACAAAAATCGACGATTGTAAGGTCGTAACTTACGTTTCACGGCTCCGCTAACGCGTCGCAATAAAATGAAATGTTCCACGAATGACAATTTTGCATGTAGTTTAGTTTAGTTAATTAGCAAACCTTTCTGATAGTCCCTGATGACCCGTTGCTCTGGGAAATTTAATAATAATAATAATAATAATAATAATAATATATTTATATATGAAAAACAACAACAAAAAAACTGACAGTAGTATTTTATCACGAAACGGTCAAATTTCTATATATAGAATCTAAATTTACACGCTAACAGTCCAGGGACAATAAAAAGTACTAGTTAACATGAAAACCTTGTATAAAAGGGAAAGCCCTCAGCAAAAAAAAAAAAAAAAAAAAAGATGCTCCTGCTGCGCAAACTTTTCTGCATCTTTGTGATCCCGGGCTTCTCCAGACTTTCGGATGAGTCTTTAAACCGAGGTCCCGTCTCCGTATGACCTTAGCTGTTGGTGGGACGTAAAACTAAAACTCAGTCACTCACTGCATCTTTGTTGTTGGCAAATATCAAAACAGGTTTCTAATAATGAGACTCAACTGACATGAAAACAGGAAAAATATATATATACTGAGTCAAAAAAGATCCTATACATAAAATTGCTTCTGTTACCATAGTTACTACAAATGAAAAAGACACAAAATTTGTTTTGTTTTAGTTAGAGGACTCATTTAACCATGTAAAAGTCCAAACTGTTTTTGTTCATGTAAACTCGCCAGCCTGGGCTATTGTTTTAAACACCCAGGGGGTCACTGTGACAGTTTCGCAAAATAAATCATTACAAAGGCCAAAATTTAACACCATAAAAATTACACTTAGCGCAAGATTTCTAAACTTTGATACCTGTAATCTTTTATTAGATATTCTGTGTGTCTATTTACAAAAGGTTTGTAACTTTAGTTCCATTCGCTAAGACAAACCGACGATCGCGTATAGGCCTCCCATTCTTTGAAGTTGTGTGCAAAATGCTGATTTCAATTGAAACTCCATAGAAAATTCCACTTGGTAGTGCTACATGCTACATGCATTTTCTACATTATTTTCCATCATGATTAACAGCACTGGTGGCAACAAAGCGCTTTTTAAAGAAACTGCAAAAAATGAATAACAGGTATAGAAATAGCAACAGTTTGAAAATTGCTATATATTTAATTGAAAGGGAGATAATCTGAGAATTTCACAAATTAATGCTTTGATTGTAGGGCAAGATCATGAGATATTGGAAATGTTAAGTGAGTTTCGATGATCAGTGGTCATGATTTTTCATCTCTGAGAAAAAATGATCATCTGCGCATGCGCAATGCCAAATTTCTTGCAAAACCTTTCTAGGCACATATTGCAAGACAACTCTTGAGCAGAATAGTATGGGCAAATGTAAATGTATGCATTTTGTAGCTAAACGTCCGATTCGCATGTTTACAACCACGCTTAGCTGAATGGCTGCCGGATAGCTACTGGAATTTACCCAGAAGTTGGTATAGTTACTTTTTTGACTGGGTATATATATTAATACCACCTTTTGAACAGTCCAAAAGATGGTCTCCCACTAGAGCACACTGGGTGTAGAAAACAAAAAGATTATGTAACTGAAACCTTGTAAAAATGTTTTTTAAGGGCACAATTTGAAATAATTTTAGGCCGGCCTCGGTAGCTCAGTTGGATGCGCGTCTGACTGGTGATCAGGAGGATGCGGGTTTGATACCTGCCGGGGCCGACAACATTATTTCGTGGAGATTGATCATGAACTCTTTTCTACAGTCATTCTCTCCCTTCCGCTGATTAAAGAAGGGCACTTGTCAGTTTCTGGCGAAAGAATGTGCACTGTACTGGTTAACCGCTTACGTATAAGCCTGTCCAGGAAAAGTGTGGATAAGTAAGCTGGCCGGCTCAAAAATGACCTAAATAGTGTTGACTGGGCCGTTAAACCCCAATACAAACAAACAAACAAAAAATAATTGTAGTTATTAATTGATTATCCTATATTACACAAGGTCAACCAATATTCAAAAATCATAAATCATGTTTTTAATTGCGTCAATTAATAAAATTGTCATTAATCAAGTAATTTCGTATTGTCCGTGTTACAGGTCCTCGGTCAACTGTATTGGCCTCGGCCTTCGGCCTCGTGCCAATACAGCAGACCTCGGACCTGTAACTGGGCCAATACGAAATTTTTTGATTAATAACATTATAGTACTGCATATCGTATGGACTGAAATTCTTGTATGTGCTTTTCAAGGACACTAATGAGGTAAACCACCTACCTAAATAGTATGCATAACATCCATTTTTAGTTATCAGTTAATTCAAACTCAAATACTCTTTTAATGTTCTATTTACAATCCTCATTACTTGTTATTAATTCCATATCTCCGTAAAATAGCTTGCAAGCACTGAGATAGGTTTTAATAGATTTTCTCCCTCCGCAGCCGAAGATTCCAATATTTTTCTCTCTTTTCAATTCTTCGATACTGATTCGCTTATATATGAGTAGCATGCTCGCTTCCGCCCATTGGCTTGAGTTAGGAGCTATTGCAATTTTCGGGATGTAATTTTTTGTTCTATTTGATATAAGTTTTACAAAATCAACTACTTCCAGCTAACAATGAAGACACTGATCAGACACCGCGTTCTGTGGTGGCTGATCATGATTTTTATTGTTTGTAAGTGCCCCCACCTCCCGCCCCGTTCGGGGGTGCCGGTAGGCGGGCGCGGTAGTCTGGCGCCACTATTAATACTCGCCCGGTGCAAATGCGTGTATGTAGGTTCAGCCAAGAGTTTGGGGAAGGCTTCTAATACCATTTTGATTTTACGGCCCTTTCAAGATTATTTCACTAAAATCAGATGTTGGCGAAAAGTAGTCATTTGGCATTCCGATCGAGGCTCGAAGCTAAACTCGTGAAAGAGCTAATGTTTAAAAGTAAGCGGCCGAATATATATACGAAACATATGCATGCTCCCCAAACTGGCTTTACATAACTCGCACAAGACGGGCATGCGCAGGCTGAACAAAGGCACATGTTGAGCAGTCTTGTTCTTTGCTGAAATAGCGTGATATTCTGATGAAAGTACGGAATGTATTACAGTCGGAACTCAGATTGCGGGGCAGTTTAGTTGTTCTCAATAGATTTTCGCACCGTTTTGTTTTTCTTTTGTGCCAAACTGTCGCCTGCTAGTTTTAGTTTACAGCAGAATTCGTGGTTGATTATTTATTTCCAAAGGCAGGTGCAGATAGCTTAAGACACAAAGATAATTGATTATTTTGGTTTGACGGCACATCAACCCTAATAGGTCATTTTGTGTCGTCTCCCAGAGAAAGGGAGGACAGAGACAAAAGAGACAGTAGAGGATTTTGTTTGTTTGATTTGAGGTTTAACGTCCCCGTCAACACTGTAAAGGTCATTTTGGAGACGTTGCTTCCAATTTTGTTGGACTTTTACCCGACACTGAGATGAAATGACATCTCAAGCCCTGTCGCCCAATGAAACCAATAGGGTTTATTAGCATGGACGGTCCACCTCGCACCGCGGGAGACAGTAGAGGAGTTTAAACTGGGGGACAGTGGAGAAAGAGGAAAATAAATGAAAGTGTTGAAACAGAAGGAATAACAACATCCCCGTCCCACTATTCTATCCGTACCCACTGGTCCAGGTGTTGGCCAGTATCAATTGGACGCCCTAGTCTCGCAAGATACACCACACCACATTCAGTAAGTTGCATGTGCAGCGTTGACCCGCCCCCGTAATGGTTTCGCTGTAGCCAGGTTATGTGAGCCGCAGCCTAGCAATGGGCTGCATGTTGCTATCTGAGACCAGCGAAGACTCAGTTTATCCCGAGTATCTGCGCATTCCAATCATGCGATGGCCATCTAAAGGTTCTGGCGTAAGCATAGAGCGAAAATTAATCACGAAAACACAACTATACAAATACATTGTAAATCTTACCGGATTTTTTAGATGAAAAATTGTGATATTTTTCTTATTTCTGCTCAAAATATTTTAGAGCAGAAATATCAAAAAATAGATTGTGGGCACACGTTAGAACCGCCTCATTGAGGCGGTTCTAACGAGTACCCACAATCTATATTTTAGAGCAGAAATAAGAAAAAATAGGTTTACCCCTGTAAACCCCAGTTTTGCTATATAAAAGTAGAGTTCAAGGGGTCAAAATTATATAGGCGTGTTTTCGTGATGTGCAAACAGACTGCACATTGCATTGGTGAGAAGACCAGGGGCCGAGGTTTTTTTTTCATGCTCAGTATAGTTAAACATAAGATTTATTGGCATTTAAGTATTTATCAGCAGGACAAATAATAATAATAATAATAATAATAATAATAATAATAATAATAATAATAATAATAAATCCATATTACATGCATTACAGAGAAATACCATGATTTCTACCAGACATAAACTTGGTATTTTCCTTTTTGCTAAGAAGAAATATTTCCTCTTAGCCGGGGAAATAAATCCCTTCAGCAGGAACTACTTTATGTACAAGATACGAGATACCGCTTTGCAGTGAAATTGTTCTATTCAAACGCGGGAAAGTTTCAATCACGGCGACGTTATTCATGACGTCATTGTAATGGCGTCTAAGAAATATCAACAGACGTTCAGAATGCGTGACGCTTGAGTCGGATGCAACGCTGAAACAAAAGAAAACATGGATATGACCATTGATTAGGATGTAAGTTTTGCTTTATTTAATCTAACGTTTTACTTGTTTTATCACTGAAACACTTTGTTTCTTCTATTTTTGTTCAAAACTGTAGAAAGCGCTTTCAAAATGGCGCCCATCCAGTTGTTCTTCCACCCAGATTCTGTAACACTTCGCTGATTGAACCGTTTACATGAGCTGTAAACAGTCAACTGAACGGGCATTCAGATCCAAAATTCAAGATCCAAACTCTCCTAAAAGTCTATGGAAGTGCATGTAATATACAGATTATACATTTCTCCTATTTGAAATATGGGATTTATAAACCTCGGGAGGTAAAACAATCCGTTAAAGAAACTCGTGCTTCGCACTCGTTTCTTTATCGGATTGTTTTACCTCCCTCGGTTTATAAATCCCATATTTCAACTAGGAGAATGAATAATCTATATTTATATGTTGGTAGTTTAATTATTATAAGAAATATTAAATTCCTGAGCATGATAAATGTTTTTTTATTACATTGTGGCTTGGTCGAAATATTTGTAAACATATTTTATTTCCAAACTTTAAAAATGATAAAAGGCCTAACAACATTAGTTACCAACGTACCCTTGAATATTTGATGGTCGCATTTGCTAATGCAAACCTCTTGTTGTTCCCCAGCTAATATATGCATCTACGGAAATGAGTCATTTAAGCCGACAAATAAGAGAAGTGCCCTTAATGAGTATTCTTTAAATGTTCAGTCGCAGCCGACTATTAAGCCCCCGCCCAACGGGGCTTTGAGAAATAGATTCGGCTGCCTGACGCTTCTACGCAGAGCTAAAACCGATCGCACATGAGTACTCAGGTAAACCGCTTAGAAAGTCTAAGCTTGCCCAGGCAAAGTGGTGCGAGTCGGACTGCCCCTTCACATAAACCCTATCGGTTTGTTTGGGCGGTAGGGCTTAGGAAGTCATTTGATCTCACTGTCTGGTAAAAGTCCCACAAATCGGAAGCAACGTCTCCAAAATGACCTAAATTGTATTCTAACACTGCGCGCCTATATAGGCAATGGAAAACAACTGTGTTTTATTCTGCAACAAATCACAGCTCGGAAGAGCGTGACGTGTGACGTCATTAAAACTGCAAATTTATGACGTCACTAGTCGATTTACTTGACGTTAGACGGTGTAACGTCATTTTCTCGCATCGAAAACGTTAGAAAAGGATATAAATGCATGTGTTTCAGTCGATAATTTTAGCGGGATTTCTTCTAACAATGGCGAAAAGTTTGTGAGATTTTGAAGGAAACAACAACATTATTGCCGATTTTCAGCGTGTTAGAATCGAAATAGATCAGCTCTAGCCAGTGATTTGTTGGGTAATAAATCACAGTTTGTCGGTCAGTTGTAAGTAGACAAATCACGCGCGCTACGCGCTCGTGATTTGTCTACTTTACAACTGACCTCCAAACTGTGATTTATTACACAACAAATCACAGTTTGAGCTGATCTATTTCTTAATTGAAGGGGATGAACAACCTCCACTCAAACACAAAAGGCTTCACCAAGGTCTCCGCTACACGTCTCAGATCAGCAATGGCTCTAACGAGACTGAGCACATGCGCAGTCTCGTCCGAGCCATTGCCGCACACCTATGTGATGAGTAACATTTTCTCATGAAATGGCTCATTTGATATTTCCAGGCAATCTGTATCGAATTTTAAAGCTCTTTTATTAAAGGACTGCAATTTTTCTATGTAATATGAACAACATCAAGGGCGGAAAAAAATAAATTGCAACAATTGAAAGACTTAAATCGAAACATGAATAAAAATGAAGAAATATGCCATCCTTAATTAAAAAAAAATCCATTTATGAATGTTTTTTTTTTTTTTTTACAGTTTAACCAATGCGTGGGTTTAAACCGCCCCTACCGAACTTAATCGTACCCGATTGGTCCAAACCCACCGTGGATAAAAGGGAGTCTGTTCGTCCAAAACAGCATTTCTTGGTTCTGGTCGTCCGCGTAAGGGACCCTGGTCGTCCGGTTGGCCAAAACATGATGGACAGCATGGACGAAACATGTAGTTTGACAAGAAAAAGAAGGTGAGTTTCAAGAATAAATAAGTTTCGTGGAACGCTATAAAACTTCTTCAGTCTGTTTGTATCTCGGTTACATCTGAAATTCGCTGTATTACTGAGATTAAGGGATCCGCAGTCCAAGCGGTCTCCACAGAATATGCGTTTGTATCACTTAAAATGAGATTATTTTGTAATACGAGACATATCTGTTTTGTACATCTACATTGCATTGTTAACTCCATAAGAAACTAAATTGATTTAATAATGCGATACGAAAATAGAGTGACATGGGAGTCTGTTTTGTATGGAAGCCCTGGAGGGACTTCTAACTTCACCACTTCTGACTTCTAACTTCATGACTTCTTACTTCTAACGTCATGACTTCTTACTTCTAACTTCCGACTTCTACCGACTTCTGACTTCTGACTTCCCACTTCTTACTTCTAACTTCTAACTTCCGAGTTCTTACTTCCAACTTCATGATTTCTTACTTCTTACTTCATGACTTCTGACTTCCAACTTCCTACTTCTAACTTCCGACTTCCAACTTCCGACTTCTAACTTCCTACTTCTAACTTCTAATTTCATGACTTCTTACTAACTTCAAGTTTGAAGTGGGAAGTCAGAAGTCGGAAGTTAGAAGTAAGATGTCATGAAGTTAGAAGTAAGAAGTCATGAAGTTAGAAGTTAAAAGTAAGAAGTCATGAAGTTAGAAGTTAGAAGTGGTGAAGTTAGAAGTCAGAAGTTCGAAGTTCGAAGTCGGAAGTCAGAAGTCAGAAGTCGGAAGTTAGAAGTCGGAAGTTAGAAGTAAGAAGTCATGAAGTTAGAAGTAAGGAGTCATTAAGTTAGAAGTTAAAAGTAAGAAGTCATGAAGTTAGAAGTCAGAAGTCATGAAGTTAGAAGTTAGAAGTGGTGAAGTTAGAAGTCGGAAGTTCGAAGTCGGAAGTCAGAAGTCGGAAGTTAGAAGTCGGAAGTTCGAAGTTCGAAGTCGGAAGTCAGAAGTCGGAAGTTAGAAGTCGGAAGTTAGAAGTCGGAAGTTAGAAGTCTGAAGTAAGAAGTGGGAAGTTAGAAGTTAGATGTCGGAAGTAAGAAGTCAGAAGTCAGAAGTGATGAAGTTAGAAGTCCCTCCAGGGCTTCCATAGTTTTGTCATCTTCAATATCTTTGAAATGTGACACCGGCTAAAAATTTGTGCATGACACAGGATTCTTGTCAGTAAAGAGATGGGTCATTAAAGTGCAGGAACCACTGTGCTTAAGAAAACATACTTTATGATACCTTTTACCATGTATGAACTTCTTCCCCAAAAAATAATCATACACAAATTCTTGTTTATGATAGTTTCGTTTTATAATTACTGAGCTGCTATTTACTTTCCTTATCATGGTATCATCTTGTCGCTACTGTATCAAACTACATGTACCTTAACTACAGACGAAAAAGAAAGACATGTCTTTGGCTCCTAAAAGGAAACCAACGCCGGTCTGTGCTTTGTAAATTTGGCTCGATTGACAAACAGTAGACATATATTTTTGTGTGTGTAGACATTTGCCCTCGTCACGCGGACGTTTGTTTGATCCCACTAACAATATTCAGGTCATTTTGGAGCCGTTTCTTCCCATTTTACCCGACAATGTAATGAACTGACATCTCAAGTCCTGCCACCTAATGAAACCAAAAGGGTTTATATGCATGAACGGTCCGACACGCACCGCTTTGCCTGGGCAGGATTAGACCTTCTAGGTCAGTTTCTGCTCTGAGTGGAAGCACCGTGCAGCCCAATCTATCCATTATGAAAACACACCTATACAAATACATTGTAACCTTTATCGCCGAAAAAATGTAAATTTTAAGATGAAAAATTTTAATATTTTTCTTATTTCTGCTCAAAATATAGACTGTGGGTACACGTTTGAACCGCATCGATGAAACGGTCCTAACGAGTACCCACAGTCTATATGTTAGAGCAGAAATAAGAAATATAACGTATACCCCTGTAAACCCCAGTGTTACTATATAAAAGTGGGGTTCAAGGGATGTCAAAATCATATAGGCGTGTTTTCGTGATGTCTCCACGCCCCGGTGTGACTCAACATAAATTAGGGTGCTCGTTCTATGTTTTTGAGCAAGAACAAGAAGAATAATTTATACCCCAAAAACCCACGTTTCTCTGTATATATAGAGGATCTTACACGAGTGGTCATTTCATATGAAATGACCACGAGTGTAAGATTCTGTTTATCATATGACCACTTTAAATTGGATTTTATCGCCTTTAAATTTGACAATTTTTCTGAAACAAAACACGCATGGTTGACATGGACGTCGCCATGACTTTACTTAATCCCGCTAAAGTGTTATTACACTTGTGGGATAAAAGTGCAACAGATATGATTATTTGTGTGTTTGTTTGTTTTGGAGTTTTACGGCCAAGTGAACACTAATTAGGTCATTTTTGAGCCGGTCAGTTTACCTATCAACACTTTCCTGGGCAGGCTTATACGTAAGCGGTTAACCAGTACAGTGCACATTCTTTCGCCAGAAACTGACAACTGCTCTTCTTGAATCAGCGGAAGGGAGAGAATGACCGTAGAAAAGATTTCATGATCAATCTCCACGAAAGAATGTTGCCGACCCCAGCGGGAGTCGCACCCGCGTCCTCCTGATCACCAGTCAGACGCGCATCCGACTGAGCCACTGAGGCCGGCAACAGATATGATTAAAGAGGTAAGAAATATCAATACACATTACCAGACAACAGCTAAAAACGAATACACAAAAAGAACATAACAAACAAAGCCTTAATTCATATAAATGCAAAGGACCGCAACGTGGCAATTGGATGATGTCATTCATGATTCGGTTTACTCACTGTAGTGGGGGTGTTAATTATATTTGGGTCTCTTTCATTCATAAGGAAATAACATCAATCGAAACACAATAAAGGCATTTATTAATTACGTATATGTGAAACTTATAATTAATGTTACAATTTTAACAGATTAAAACAAAAGAAGAGCATTTAAACGCAGTGCTACTAGTACTTAAGACACGCCCATTTAACCAAGGCCACTCTCATATCATTCCCCGCAGCGGTTTCGAAAGTTGAAGACGGGTAATGCGGACAATAGATATTATAGCTGTTATAACGCAGCGATTAACCCGCGATCCCCTCGATCGGCGCAAATCCGTGTCAGTCGTCTCGGATTTAATCCTTTTTCATCATACCCCGCGTTCATACCCCGCGCAACGCGGGTTCCAAAAAAAGATTGCGGCGGGTGTACTGTATGTGTCGAGAACGGCAGAAAATGAGGGTGATATTAAGGCCCCGTTGGTTGGTTGATTTGAGGTTTACCGTCACCGTCAACGGTGAATATGTCATTTTGGAGACGTTGCTTCAAATTTTGTGGGACTTTTACCCGACATTGAGATGAAATGACATATCAAGCCTGTCGCTCAATGAAACCAATAGGGTTTATAAACATGGACGGTCCGACTCGCAGCGCTTTGTCTGGGCAGGCTTAGATCCTCCCAGTGGTTACCAGTACTCGTGTGCGGTCGGTTTCCGCTCTGCGTGGAAGCATCATGCAGCCTATCTATTTCTATTAGCCCCGGTGGGCGGGGCCGGTATAAGTCCCGTTAGAAACCCCGAAGAAAATATTACTTAACGTCCCAAGGCGTAACTTTCGTTGCGGTTTCTCTTTATATGCTGATGTCATTTTTGTTTAGTTTGTTTTAGGAAAGAGCTACTAACTCGACTTGTCGCCTGTGATTTATTGTTTGTTAATTAAAACCGTTTGTCCGTCTTACCCTTTGATGTTTGGGATAGGCTTTGTGTTCTGATTCGACCAGTTTCTGGAGTATCTTTACACATTAATTTGAAAACAGTATTTGCCGTAAAGATCGGGTAGTTACATTATCCCCAACAGCCTCCGGTTCATATTACCCTAAAGTGCCCTTTTTAGAGGCAAGCTTTCATGACTGCTAAGCTCTTTCCATTTTTTTCTGGCTTACACTGTTACGAACAGAACCCGGTGCCTCATTCACAATCCGGTGTCACCTTTTGTATGGGGAAGACTTATATCATGTGCCATTTTTTTTTTAAATTCCCGTATTTATGACTTTAAATAGAAACCAGTGCTTCAGCTGAAGTGCACGACCCGTCGGATGCTTTTAGCTTTATGAGTGTTACCATATATGGAAATGGCGGCCATTTTGGTCATGTGACCTGGACCTAAAACGGTTCTCCAATAAATGCGCCTTATCGTGAGGAGCAAAAATATATCTTATACTTTAGTACTGTATTCTGAATCGTTTGCAGGATAAAATGCATTCTCTCTTTTCCAATACAAAAGCATATGTGTCAAAGTTTGACCTAGGCACAAAGAAGGTCAAGGTCAACCCAGGGTCACCATTTTAGCAATTTATGATGGGCCTACGTCCCAGATGCTATTTATCAAGTTTCGTGGAAATCTGTCCATTGGTTCTGGAGAAGACTATTTTTGAAGGGTTTTTACCATATATGGCTTGGCGGCCATTTTGGTCATGTGACCTGGACCCATGAGCAAAGTTTGGTTTCCCCCATCCCATAGAGGCTCCATATGAAATTTGACTTCTATCGGCCCAACGGTTTCCGAGGAGAAGCAGTTCGAAAATTTTCACATTTTTCGCCTCGACGAGGCTATACTAAATGGAATGTAATATTTCGCAAGTTCATTGGTTAGATCTCATTAATATCTATCAGTATGCCAAAAATTGTTTAAATATTCCAAGCGGTTAAATACAAAAGCATATGTGTCAAAGTTTGACCTAGGCACAAAGAAGGTTAAGGTCAACCCAGGGTCACAATTTTAGCAATTTATGATGGGCCTACGTCCCAGATGCTATTTATCAAGTTTCGTGGAAATCTGCCCAGTGGTTCTGGAGAAGACTATTTTTGAAGGGTTTTTACCATATATGGCTTGGCGGCCATTTTGGTCATGTGACCTGGACCCCATGAGCAAATTTTGGCTTTCCCCATCCCACAGAGGATTCATATGAAATTTGACTTCAATCGGCCCAACGGTTTCCGAGGAGAAGCAGTTCGAAAATTTTCATATTTTTTCGCCTCGGCGAGGCTATACTAAATGGAATGTAATATTTCGCAAGTTCATTAGTTAGATCTCATTGATATCAATCAGTATGCCAAAAATTGTTTAAATATTCCGAGCGGTTAAGTCACTATCACCAATTTTCAAAAACGGGTTACGAACGGACAGACAGACAGACCATATATGGCTTGGCGGCCATTTTGGTCATGTGACCTGGACCCCATGAGCAAATTTTGGTTTCCCCCATCCCATATAGGCTCCATATGAAATTTGACTTCAATCGGCCCAACGGTTTCCGAGGAGAAGCAGTTCGAAAATTTTCACATTTTTCGCCTCGGCGAGGCTATACTAAATGGAATGTAATATTTCGCAAGTTCATTGGTTAGGTCTCATTGATATCTATCATTTACCAAAAATTGTTTAAATATTCCAAGCGGTTAAGTCACTATCACCAATTTTCACAAACGGGTTACGGACGGACAGACAGACTGACAGACTGACAGAATGACCGAATGACAGAATGACACGGTGATTTTAGGGCACTCTTAGAAAATCAACCGACTTCAGTCGGTCGCTTTTTCTGCGGGTCGTGCAATCCAGCTCACAGTAAGTGCTCTGTATAAGAGATAAGCAGGTAATAAATGGCTATGTGATGGAAGCTTTGACTACCAGTCCATTGTAAGGATAAAATGGAAAGAAAAGGTACCGAGTTTGGCAATCGTTCAATGAATAATCAGCGGCAGATCTCTTGGAACAAATCTCAGAGTTACATTGGGCTCTGTTACGGTGAAGCAATGATTATTAGCCGTTCCGTGCAACGAAGGTATATATAAAACCGTTATAATACGTTTTTGCTGCTATTTTAAGTAATTTATGAGGGAAATAAAAATGATATTTTCCTGCAGGGAAAATATTCCTTTCAGATGGGGATATATTTATTTTCGAACGTCATCATGCACTATGACGCGCCAAAATCGGGAAAATAACGTCACGTTACAGCGATAATTACGTCAGTTTTAGACGTTAGAAAGGCCAAAAACGGCCGATTTAATAAATGTAATATAAACATTAACACATTTTTAGTTTTGAATGCAGGAAATATTTCCCTCGAAACTTGCAATTCTTATAAACGAACTCGTGCATTCGCACTCGTTTGTTTACTTGATTTGCAAGTCTCTCGGGAAAATATTTCCCGTATTTAAAACTAAGGATGTATTATTCTTGCACACCAGACAAGGAAATCCGTGATTTTACCCTGGGATAGAAATTTATGTTATGACCCTGGTGTTCCGACCCCAAATCGAATATAATCGCGTGTTTGATAAATGCACTGGTTGATTACAACCTCATGCGCGGCGTTGTCATGCGTGACGTCACTATGTTGTGTCAAAACAAAATGGCGGACGTCGGTAACCGAAGTGACAGCAGCATTAAAAATTCGCAATAGAAATGGAAGGTATGCAAGAAAAAGAATCCAATATGGGTGTGAGGGGTGGATAGAAAAATCCGTCCCTCGGGATCACTGTCCGGCAACACTCGGCAAGCCTCGTGATGCCGGACAGTGTCCCTCGGGACGGATTTTTCAATCCACCCCTCACACCCATATAAGATTCTTATAATCTCTATCTGTTAACGAGCACAAAATAAATCTAAAGGAGAGCACCTTACCATATTTTCCCGAAAAGGACGACCAAAAACCTTTACACGGCCGACCAGAAGCAAGAAACGTCGTTTCCGGACGACCAAAGTCTGTTATGCCTACCCACCGTGAAACCAATCTGATTGCGTTCACACTAGAGGTACCTTGAATTTTGTTTTCGTACACGTACATCGGTGCCAAGGGCCGGAAGTTTGAGAAAGTTAGTGGAAGGAGAGTCAGTGGAAACTGAAAAAAAAAAAAAAAAAAAAAAAAAAAAAACACATAAACAACAAAACAAATATTGTCACAGAGACTACTGCATATATTGAGCATGTACAATCATTATGAGACATACTGCATTCTTTCATATCTAAACAAAAACTAATATCTTTCTGTTGTGATACTTTTATTTCTGCCCAAAAAATAAATTGTAGGTGCTCAGATGCTCATTAGAACAGCCATAATCTATGATTTGGAGGAATAAAAAAATAGATAAAATAGAATACTCAACCACCAGTAACGCCTATAGGGGCTTGAAGAAATATATGGGCTGCATGATGCTTCCACGCAGAGCTGAATCCGGCCCGCACACTAGTACTGGTAAACCGCTTAGAGGATCTAAGCCTGTCCAGGAACCGCGGTGCGAGGCGACCGTCCATGCTAATAAACCCTATTGGTTTCATTGGGCGACAGGGCTTGAGATGTCATTTCATCTCAATGTCGGGTAAAAGTCCCACTAAATTGGAAGCAACGTCTCCAAAATGACCTTTACAGTGTTGACGGGGACGTTAAACCTCAAATCAAACAAACAAACAACCACCAGTAAATCACAGTTTTCCCTATCAAGTTTGGTTTTCAGGGGTGTTCATTACATGAACTTGTTAACGTGATGGCAGGCATCACGAAAACACGCCTATATAATTTTGACCCCTTGAACTCCACTTTTATATAGTAAAACTGGGGTTTACAGGGGTAAACCTTATTTTTCTTATTTCTACTCTAAAATATAGATTGCGGGTACTCGTTAGTACCGCCTAAATGAGGCGGTTCTAACGAGTGCCCATAATCTATATCTTGAGCAGAAATAAGAAAAATATCACAATTTTTCACCTTAAATTTTTTTTTTTTCGGCGATAAATTTAACAATTCGTTTGTATATGCGTGTTTTCGTAATGTTACAGCGCAGATATAAGCAAAATCTGGACAAGTATAATGCTTTGTAAGTACACATACGAGAATCAATTATTTCCCTTGAGAAATCTTTTAATGAAAAAGCGTTCGCCCTTAGGTCATTTTGGTCTTGTCCATAAACATCGGAAGTTGCTATTGCTTATTTCTTGTCGTCTAAATTAGGTTAACGTGAATAGCTGAGATTCACCAATAGATGCCTATGGACCCATTTTTGAAACATTAACAAACAGTTAAGACCCAGATCAGATGCCACACAAGACGGCGTCTGATCTGGATTTACACCGTTTGCTTAAAGCACAATCATTTTTGTAAAATTTACCACATGCAAAACCAGCCCGACGTGGCCCTGTAATTGGAAATGGACCATTCCAAACTTATGAGGGGGAAGATTTCATTGTCATATGTGGCGGTTAAGTCGAATGGATTTCTGACCCTGTTGTTCAAAGCACCATTAGCTTTATCCAGTTGTCATTCAGGGAGGTAAATCGGCGGTTTCACGGTCGCATTACGATAACAAACCCGTGCGACATAGTTCATTTTTTCACATCTCCAAAATGGCTACTTTTTTGACGAAAATCGATGATATTTTCCTTATTTATAAAGCAAGCATAGGTTGTGGGTGCTCGTTAGAACCGCCTCATTGAGGCGGTTCTAACGAGTACCCACAACCTATGTCTAGAAGCAGAAATAAGAAAAATAATGTAGATCCCCGTAAACCCCTGTTTTCTCTATATAAAGTGGGGTGTAAGGGGGTGTTCATTTCACGGACTTGTTAGCGTGATGGGAAATATCAATCTACGGAGACGATTTTCAATGGTTTGCAGCTCTTTGTGCAGATAGCAGTACAATTATTAAATAAAACATATGAATAAATGCATTAAAACGGCGCGGGGTGGGGTGGGGCTGGGGGTATGCAAATAGTATTGAAAATTGTCATTTTGGGAGCTAAATTGTCCATTTTACGAGTGCAAATTCTGTTTTACGGCGCCGCTAACGCGTCGCCATATAACATTTTCCTAAAGAAAATTTCTAAAAGCTCTCTAGAAACATTGCCTGATAACTTAATATCAAAAGACATATGCAGGTTGGGTTGAGACTTTGCTGAGAATACATATCGAAAGACAAACAGTCAAATTCCTGTATTAAGACCACCTTTGGGACTGTTCAAAAGTGGTCTTCAAGACCACTTTTGAACAGTCCCAAAGGTGATCTCTTACCAGAGGACACTGAATGTAGAAAAATGTAAAGACCAGCCTTAGACTATTAAATATGTTTGTTTGTTTGTTTGTTTTCTTTGAATTGAGATTTAATGTTCCCGTCAACACTATTTATATCATTTCGTGGGACTTTTTACCGACATTGAGATGAAATGACATCTCAAGCCCTGTCGCCCAATGAAACCATGGCCGTCCCGACTAGCGCTATTTTGCCTGGACAAGTTTAGACCTTCTAAGCAGTTTACCATTACTCATGTGTATAGGTTACAGCTCTGCGTGGAAACACCATGCAGTCCAAACTATATGGGCGGGGGCACATTTTAACAAGCCTTTTAAACCGGAAAAAGTCGTAATTTTAACTGTTCCTACATCACGAAAACACGCCTATATAATTTTGACCCCCTTGAACCCTACTTTTATATAGTAAAACTGGGATTTATAGGGGTAAACCTTATTTTTCTTATTTCTGCTCTAAAATATAGATTGTGGGTACCCGTTAGAACCGCCTCATTGAGGCGGTTCTAACGAGTGCCCGCAATCAATATTTTGAGCAGAAATAAGAAAAATATCAAATTTTTTCATCTTAAAATTTTCAATTTTTCGACGATAAAGTTTTCACTGTATTTGTATAGGCGTTTTCGTTATGTAATAGAGGAATTTTACTGTATTTACCCATGTCGCGTCCCATATAGTTTTGCCGGTCGTACTTGACTACAGAGTGGCTGCCATTAAACGACACAAAACCATTTGAGCCCCTTCAAGCGAATTTGTGTCTTCGAGCATTCCGTCATGACAAATTTTAACTGCGCATGCCCAGCCATTCAGAGGGACCAGGGACATGGCTTTCTGTCTGAATTTAAGGTTCCTCTTGATTCACTGCTTGTATGAGCGAGCAGCGAAGGTTCTGGCGAGAAGGCGCGGATGCGCAGGCTCGCCTGAACCTTCGCTGCTCGCATAGGCGATAAGTACCAAAATCGCTTGACGGGGCCCATTTAATGGTTATAAAAGAACGCTATAGACACTTGGGAAATTAATATTTATACTGAACACGCTACTTCCGTTTGTTGTAAGGAAATAAAATCGGCATGAAACTGGGTTTGAGGTGATAGAATTATTGCAGACAGTAGGAGGATTGATATACCTGGGGTCAGTTGTTTAAAGCTAACGATGTCGTTTGTTAACTTATTGTTAAAACTTTGATCACGTTATGCTTTTGTGAAAAAATGTGAGCAGCAGTGCAAAAGCTGCTCTCATTTTTTTTTCAGCAAAAATAACACTTATTGTGATGAAAAATTTCACCACGAACGAGGTCTTTAAGCTAACATTGCTTTGAACAACTTTCCTTGGATTTTACAAGGGAGGAAATCTACATGCCTTTATGGCTATTTCCTGTAAAAAAAGAAAATCAAAGTCCTAAAAGGACTGCAGTTGTTCTGTACGACAGGAAATACCGACAAACCCATTGTTGGCTGTTAATAATTCAGCTTACTTTCTGTTAAATATATGGGTCAGTCAATTCAACTTGGTACTGACTGATTAAACAGAGCAGTAGGTATTCCAGTAGTAGTTCTCCTGTTGAAACGTAACGTTGTGCTGTCGTACATATGGAACAACTACCGGTCGTAAAACGACGTCAACGTAACGCTGAGACGTCAAAGATCCACCAGGGGCGTTCTATGACCATTAGATATGCCAGCCCACACCATCAACCCACCGCCTCCGAATTGATCAAGTTCAACCAAACAATTGTCACGATAACGCTCTCCGTCACGCCTATACACATGTTGACGACCGTCAGCTCTGTACAACAAGTACCTGGACGCGTTAGAAAACATCACGTTACGCCACTGACGAAGGGGAAACAGGTTTGGCCTATGTTGTGTGAGCCAGGCCATTCTAACCTGACGTGGTCGTGGTGTTAATGGCATACCAACGTACGGACGACGAGGACGTAAGCCAAACTCTCGAAGGCGATTCCTGACAGTATCGTCACTTATTCGATTGGTGTGCGTTCCTGGTGTCACCTGAGACGTCTCGACGGCTGTACGGAACCGATTACGAAGGTGGGTTAGACGGATGTCTCGGTCCTGTTGACGTGTCGTGACGCGTGGACGTCCACTTCTGGGCCTGTCATTTGTCGTTCCCGTTTGACGTAGACGCTGGTTCAAGCGAGTTATCGTCGAATTATCCACATGGAAGTTCCTGGCGATGAAGGAGCATTTGGACCGCTACGTTACGTTGATCTTGCGTCAAACGTACCAAATTCCGTAGAGAGAATTTACCGGACGTTTGAATCCTAAACTCCAGGTAACACAATAAGCCAATATGATGAGGTTACTGTATACATTTAATGTACTGCACGAGGAAATGTTGAAAACAACGAATTGCCAAGTGGAGCGTTAAACTGTACAGATATCGCCCAAATGTTTCTGCATAAGAAAGTTTAAAAAGTATGAAAGTAAATCGCAAAATGATTTTTCACTCAACCTGATGATTGCATGAAAATCTTTTGGGTTAAATAGTTGCGTTTATTATTCGGTTCAGTATATTAACAACAAACGTAAAGCAAGTCACCCAAATTGTGTGAATTCAACTGGCGTATTAGGTCATTCGATCCGGTTGCAGAAAGCATGCGAAAGGCTCTGGTGGAATCAACGAATTTGACAATATTGACAATACCTAAATAGCTCCACATTGTCAATCTTACATCGCAGATAAGACTGACTAGGCGGAACTATCGTTTGTACCTGCCTTAGGAAAATTCCATTGAAAAAGGTAAACCAAGTCATCCGACTGCGTGAAATCAACTGTATTTGTTTGTTTGATTTGAAGTTTAACGTCCCCGTCAACACTGTAAAGGTCATTTTGGAGACGTTGCTTCCAATTTTGTGGGACTTTTACCCGACATTGAGATGAAATGACATCTCAAGCCCTGTCGCCCAATGAAACCAATAGGGTTTATTAGCATGGACGGTCCGCCTCGCACCGCGGTTCCTGGACAGGCTTAGATCCTCTAAGCGGTTTACCAGTACTAGTGTGCAGGCCGGATTCAGCTATGCGTGGAAGCATCTTGCAGCCCATATATTTCTTCAAACCCCTATGGGCGGGGGCGAGAAATCAACTGTACCACAAGCATAGGTGTTGACCATTACAGCGTGTGAAAGGCACATAAATTGACAACACTTGAATAGCTCCGCCTAGTCAATCTGTACTATATAGATAATAAGTGTGTCTCTTAGTCATTAGGTCTCTCACCGCCGTAGGTTCGAGCCTCGCTCGGGCCACGTGTGAGACGCCAAGTTCTGCAACGGAAGGTCAGGTGGTTTTTCTCCGGGTACTCTGGTTTTCGCCCACCTCTGATTAACGATCGGCTCGATATGAGTGAAATAATCTTGAAAGGGCCGTAAACCCCCCCCCCCCCCCAAAAAAAAAATGTGTGCACAAATGGTAGTAAACATATATAATAAATATTGAACAATGTTTGTGTGGCTCGTTGGTCTAGGGGTATGATTCTCGCTTTGGGTGCGAGAGGTCCCGGGTTCAAATCCCGGACGAGCCCAATTGTTTTCAAATAATTTTATATTAAATTTTTGGATTCGCAAGCTTCTGTTAACTTATTTCTGTACTCGTTAACCCAATGTATGTGGGAAACCCTTGAAAGGGTACCTGAGCAAACAGTGCAGGCCGGGATCAGACGCCGCCTACACTGTTTACAAACAGAATTTTCCCTCAAAAAGAGAATAAAAACCAAAATATAGGCCTGACACCCCTTATATGACAAATGGACTTGTCCAACATATAGCAATTGATGAGCCCAGTAGTATACAATGGGTTAATGATCTGAGTCTTAATGCCATTTACAACCCAGAAAAAAATCAAAGCACTGAGAGTAGGCCTACTGGTGGGTCGATCGTCTCTTGAGTGTAGGTTGGGAAAATAGTCTTGAGCTGAGAATCGAACTGTTCGTTTAACTTTTAGCAAGCACAGTAGAGCTGATCAGATATTGCGTTATGTGGCGTCTGATTATGTAGATTCTGTTTGCCAATGCCCAAGTGAACGAGCACAGTCATCCCGCTTCCGCCCAACGGGGCTTGAATAAATAGATGGGCTGCATGATGCTTCCACGCAGAGCTGAAAGTCCCATAACATTGGAAGTAACGTCTTCAAATGAACTTTACAGTGTTGACGGGGACGTTAATCCTTAAATCAAACAAACGAGTTCTTCTTACGCTGCGCTCTGACGTCTTAGGGTAGTACTTGGATTTTGTTCAACAGAGTGGGGAGGGTGCAAACGCAGCCCCCTCCCATCTTTTGGAAATTATTTCAGATTCATACAGTTTTTCACCCTCTGCAAAATACCTGAAATTCCCATTCTCAACCCGCCCCTTTTCAGAGTCTGCGTACGGCCCTGAATCATGTTCAAAACTGTTGTTCCATACATATGGTGAACAGTGCCGACTTGATCAGAAGCAATGTACTCTATATCCGATCTTGGTCTACGCTGTATGTCTAATAACGGTACCTCCTACTCATTTTTGCACTTAAACATTTAAGAGTTCTAAAATTAGGTTCTTAGCAGGAGTGCGAAAAGTCTGTTTTAACTCGACTTGGCATGCATTTGTATAACAGTTTTTCGAAAGACGTCACGTGACATCGTGGCCTGTTTGAGCAACCTGGCATTCTTAACCCTCAAATGCCACTATTTAAGCAAACAGTGAAGTTCCTGTACAACCTGCTGATCAGACGCCACATTCCGCGGCGTCTGATCTGGGCACGATTCCTGTCAAGATTCTATAGATAGCTCTTGATGCATCGATAAAAAAGCGCAACGTTTCAAGTTCTATTAATTAAACATAATATTGGTTTTCTCAAATCAGCGATGGTCTCTATAGATAGCGCAACGTTTCAAGTTCTATTAATAAATCATAATATTGGTTTTCCCAAATCAGTGATTGTCACGTGGACAACTGCATTAATTCCGTTTGGCCATTTAGTAAATTTGGGTCGATCGTAAACCGATCGACCCAAAAATGACTTTGTAGTAATGTTAAACCTACTGCAGACGAATACACTGTACCTTAGTGGTCAAGAACTGCTCCAAAGACTTCTCTTCAGACAAACTGCTGACACAAAGTCCTCAAATGCTTCTGGAAGTCATATTCAGCTTTGGATATTTGTGTGCTAAAATGGCTGTTTGTTAACACACAAGAGTGTGCAGTTTAAAAGATAACCCGGGGATGGGTAGTGTGTGTGTGTGTGTGTGTGCGTGTGTGTGTGTGTGGGGGATTCTATCCACCTTGAAAATTGAGTTGAAGGGATTTTGTCCATAGGTGGGATTTTGTCCTTGTTAGAAAATTTATAGAAGGGATTCTGTCCACCTTGTGAAAATTAGCGGCACAAAGTATATCCATGTTGCTAAAAAAAAAAAAAAGAGAGAAAAAAAAAAAATACATGGGAAGGATTGTGTCCACCTATCTAAAATGAGCAGAAGGGAATAGTCCGGGAAGAATTTTTCCTACACTCCCCAGGGACAGAGTATACAGAGTATTGGTATACTGAAGGCAATCCAACGTCAGAGGCATGCTCAGATAATTACCATACTGGATCTTTGCTACTTAAATTTCCTGATTTTGTATTCATGAGAAGTCATTCTTATTTCAACCTGTGATTCATACACATAACACGCCTACTCAGCTTCATGTACAAATGTACAAGGTGCCGTCAATATATTATCTCAAATGGCATTAGAGTTGGTGCAATCACAATGTGATCACAAGGAAATGCTGTCGGGGAAGATTTTGCTTGTTTGATTTGAGGTTTAACGTCCCCGTCAACACTGTAAAGGTCATTTTGGAGACGTTGCTTCCAATTTTGTGGGACTTTTACCCGACATTGAGATGAAATGACAACTCAAATACTATGGCACCTAGAGTTGTGCTTTTTGAGCATGTCACACCTACTCAACGTCATGTAACATTGTACCAAGCACCGTCAATATTGTACCAAGCAGCATAAATATTTCACAAATGGTATTGGAGTTACGATAACCCAAATACCATGGCACTTTGAGTTGTGGTTCTCGCGCACCACACGCTTACTCACCCTCATGTTTAATTGTACCAAGTACCATCAATATATCTCAAAGGGTATTGGAGTTTTAGCGATCACAAAGTGATAACAAAGAAATACTGTCAGGGGAGATAACGCAAATACCATGGTATCTAGAGTTGTGGTTATTGCGCATGAAACGCCTCCTCAACCTTGTGTATAATTATGACAAGTACTATCAATATATCTCCCTCAGGAGCCTTCGGCTCTGGTGGGCTAAAAATCTACTCCTAGAGGAACGATTTTACTACGCACTTGCCTCTTTTAATTAAAGATCCAAATAACCTGTAACATAGGCGTGCAAATTTCGCATATTACGCATTTGCGTAATTATTTGCTTTCAAGAGAAATCAACCAAATACACCATAATAACAATTTCCATTACATATTACGTGGACTGCTTTTAAAGATGTTTCTTTCTCAGTAATATATTTTATGATAAGACTTTCAACAACATGTCATCCACACCTACTCATTCGCAACAGGAGATGATTCACATAGACGTTTCGCTTGTTTTCAAATCGTGTCATTGCGTCTGAACGCGGCGTCTGATCAGGGCCTACTATGTTTGCAAAAAGTTAAGCCATTACCCGAATAAATTTTGAAGAAAACACAACCTGACACCCCTAAATTTTGGAATGGACTCCTGCTGTATGTAAGGAAGAAGATCCCATTTGGTACAAAAAGGTCTAATGTTTCATCAGGATCCACACTAAAATATGTTTGAAAAGTTTGAAAGACCATGAAGCAGACGACAAAAACAGTCAATATTTTCAAAATGCTGTTTTACAGAGCATGTTAAAGGTAAGACAACTGCTTAAGATATTGTGTATCTTACGTCACTGGGTAGGCTTACAATAGGGCAAGGTCTACCATGATAATATATTTGTCAATTTGATTGAAAAGTGGCTTAAAGTCACCGTAAACACTATTTGGGTAATTTTGGAGACACTGCTTCCAGTTTTTGCGGACTTTTACCCGACACTGGGATGAAATGACATCTCAAGCCATGCTCCAAACCAACCAAAAGGGTTCATTCTGCTACCCGTTCATAAAACAAGCCAATACAAATACATGCAGATTGTAAATTTTACCGCCTAAAAACGAAACATTTAAGATGAAAAAAAAATCTTACTTCTGCTCAAAATACGGATTGTGGGTACAGTATGTTAGAGATTGTGGGTATAGTTGGCATTACCGTGGTGGTTCTAACGAGTACGCACACACTCCACATTGTTTGTTTGTTTGATTTGAAGTTTAACGTCCCCGTTAAACTATTTAGGTCATTTTGGAGCCATTGCTTCCAGTTTTGTGGGACTTTTACCCGACATTGAGATTAAAAATGACACAATCCCTGCCGCCCAATGAAACCAATAAGGTTTATAAGAATGGACGGGCTAACTCGTAGCAATTTCTCGTGGGCAGGCTTAGACCTTCTAAGCGGATTACCAGTTCTCATGTGCGATCAGTATCAGCTTTGCGTCGAAGCATCGTGCAGCCAAATCTATTTTTCCAAACTCCACTCCATATTGTAGAACAGAAATAAGAAAAATAAGGTTTACCCCTTACTATATATAAAAGTGGGGCTCAAGGGGGTCAGAATTATATAGGCGTGTTTTCCTGATGTGATTACTAAATTACTGATATGTGTATATGGCAAACATTGTAGACCCTTATCAAATGTCGCATTTTTAAGAGTCTGATCTGAGTCTACACTGTTGGCAAAGGCCTACTTGCCCCAATACTTAAGGTTTAAAATGAATGTGTGTGTGTGTTTTTAAGCAGTTAATGGATGATAACAAAAAAAAAGCCATAAATAGGATGACTTTGTTCATATTTAACCCTTAAAATTCCAATCACAACAACTGTCATCTGCTTTGTTGTCTGCTGATTACTTTATAAGTCATTGTTGCCAACAGTGTGGACCCAGATCAGACTGCTCTTCCTGGTCCACAAAGTTTGTCTATATGCAAAATTATGTTTGAAAAGTAAGCAAGAAGATTCAGCAGACAACATATAAAGATACAACATTTTTGATGAAGCTTTTCTTGGCATCTTTAGAAGGATTTAAAGTTTTGTCTTTTTTTATATTTCCCAATAAAATTCAGTTTGGACTCGCGCATCCAGTGAGTTAAAATATAGCAAGGTATTTTCTTTCAGAACTGCATCCATCTGTTGTGACGGAAACCTCATGTAGCTCTGAAGAGATTTATGGGGCTATTAGCAGGCTACAGTGATCTTATCACTATCTTGTATAAACAATCAATTTCACACTATAACTTGGCCAAAAATTGGCTAGGTGTAGGTTGCGAGCTAAAGTAACTTGTCCTCTCATCCACCCTTTCATCAACCCTGCCTTCATTTTTGGGGATAAATAGTGTAAAGATAAAGACGGTTTGTGTGTTTGTTTTGAGGTTTAACGTCCCTGTCAACACTGTATAGGTCATTTTGGATACGCTGCTTCCAATTTTGTGGGACTTGAAATGAAATGACATCTCAAGCCCTGTCACCACACTCAGAACATCAAACGGTTTACCAGTACTCATGTGCGGTTGGTTTCTATTACAAAAAAACACGCCTATACAAATACAATGTAAAATTTTACCACCTTAAAAAACGAAATTTTTAGATGAAAAATTGTGATGTTTTTGTTATTTCTGCTAGAAAAATTTAGATTAAGGGTACTCGTTAGGACCGCCTCGATGAGGCGGTTCTAACGTGTACCCACAATCTATATTTTAGAGCAGAAATAACAAAAATAATGTTCACCCCTGCAAACCCCAGTTTTTCTATATAAAAGTGAATTTCGAGGGGGTCAGAATCATATAGGCATGTTTTTGTGATGTCAGCTCCGCGTAGAAGCATCATGCAGCACATATATTTCTTCAAGCTCAAATGGTCGGGGTGGCGTCCTTTTAATTATTCAGGAAATATCTTATACAATATACTGTATATCGGTGTAATGTTAACTTTTAAGGTGTCAATTATGACTGCGGCAGACCATCACGAAACTTTGACCCCCTATAACCCCACTTTCATATAGTAAAACTTGGGTTTGCAGGGGTACACATTATTTTTGTTATTTCTTCTTAAAAACATAGATTGTGGGTACTCGTTAGAACCGCCTCGCCGAGGCGGTTCTAACGAGTATCCACAATCTATGTCTTGAGCAGAAATAAAAAAAATATAATTTTTTTTTTTCATCTGAAAATTTTCATTTTTGGTGGTAAAATTTACAATGTATATGTATAGGCGTGTTTTCGTCATGGAACAAAATTGGTTTTAATGTAAGAACTTTCTCATCTGAGTTCATCTGGGCTCCCGCCCATAGGGGCTTGAAGAAATAGATGGGCTGCATGATGCTTCCACGCAGAGCTGAATCCGGCCCGCACAATAGTACTGGTAAACCGCTTAGAGGATCTAAGCCTGCATGTCCAGGAACCGCGGTGCGAGGCGGATGCTAATAAACCCTATTGGTTTCATTTGGCGACAGGGCTTGAGATTTCAATTCATCTCAATGTCAACCACAAAATTGTAAGCAACGTCTCCAAAATGACCTTTACCGTGTTGACGGGGACGTTAAACCTCAAATCAAACAAACAAACAAAATCTGAGTTCATCTTGATCGAGTCTTATAGGCGTGTGTTCGTGATTGGCTAACAATGTTTTTCATGGCGTTATTTATTTAAATGAATAGATAAAATAAATGCATAAAAAGATCGGAGTCAAGAGATTTCACGTGTCATATTTGACCTTAATCCTTATTTAAAATCACTGGACAAGAGACTGACAAGAGATATAGACCCAATATTCTACATGTCAAAAAAATAAATAAATAAATAATAAAACAAAAAACAAAAAAAAAAAAAAAAAAAAACACTACAACTACTACTACTACTAATAATAATATTGATAATTATTATTATTATTATTATTTTTTTTTATTAAGCAATTCTACATAATGTAGCTTTTCAATATGTTAAATATGTTCGTTCATACTAGATGGCTCGAAATGAAAATGCATGGTTGTTACTTCAAGAAGTTTTTTTTCACATTTAGATAGCCTTAATTTGAGCACTAGCGCTCCTTTGAATACCTACAGATAGATCAGTGTCATATCTGCAGATATATGATTACTGATTCCCTGAGGTCAGCGACTAGAGAAAAAAATTGGCTATTCTGTACCTTGATCCCAGTGGTGTACAGGGAGATAACTCGAATATCTCGCCCAGATAGGTTTTAACGGAAATTCACGACTTATTCCGATCGCCGCCTATGAAGGAAAAAGTTCGGTATGTGGTGCTGTTCAATTTTAAATGTTTTCATTTTACAACTTCTGTGTTACCAAATTATGATGTTCAGTGAAGGTAGCTGAGCTAGTCGCCTCTGACTTTGTTGTTTATAGAGTGGTGTTTGTCTATCTTTCCCTTTGATGTTAGGATAAGCTTCGGGCTTAACTCATTTATTTTGACGTTATCCAATCAGACATCGCGTTTAACATACGCAAGTGCATTAGAATGACTGCCTTACACAGTATGTACGCTTCAATCGCCAAGTTAGGCAAAATTTAAAATGCCACTTTTTATGGTTTCACAAGAGTTTCTGATTTCAGTTAATATGAATTTTCAACCACTTTGATCTTAGACAATGCTTTTTCTGTACTGTTAAACTTGAGTCACGTGCGGTGTAGTCACGTGTGGTGAAGTCACGTGTCATCACAAAAATAAAAAAAATAACTTTTCAGATTTTCTTTTTTTTTTTTTTTTTTTTTTTTTTTTTTTTGCATATTGTGCAGTGTTTAGCAAAGAGCTTCAGTTTGTGATAGCTTTAGAGGGCTGTTTTGTTTTGGCGGTAGTGCTTGACATTTCATCCTAATGTTGGGTAAACGTCCCACAAAATCGGAAGCAATGTCCCCAAAATTGACGGGGACGTGAAACCTCAACACAAACAAACTCTCCAAATAGGGACACTACTTTTAGAAGAAAGGTTTAAAGTTGAGTCGGAATGTGTTTCCATTGCCCCTTTAACCATAATGACAAGCATCCCTTGAAAAAGACAGAGGCAAACAGCGCAGCCCCAGACCAGAAGGTGGTGTCTGACCAGGGCCTTCATTCTTTGCTGGAAGTACATTTGTTTTTGAATAAACTTACACCAAATAAAGTAAGCACGGTATCCCTGAAACTTGAAATGGGCCTGTACAAATCCCAATGCTTACATAGAAACCCTTTAAAGGGACAATAACAAACAGTGCAGCCCGAATCATACGCCGCACGATGCGGCGTCTGATCTGGGTTTACAATTTTCACTTTTTCTGTGAAGAATGGAATAAAGGGGGAAAAAAAGATCTGCCAATTGGCATACAGAAAACAATAAGGATTCTATGTGTCAGAAATGGGTTGAATTTTTCCAGTCTATTCAAACTCCTACTTATGTCCCCAACTTGGAAGAAGTAGGAGTGGCATATTGCTTCTGCTTCATTCATCCGTTCGTCTGTTCGTCCGTCTGTGACGCTTTTGATGCATAACATAACTTAAGAACCGTGTATGCTAGGGTTTTGAAATTTCATATATGGATTCCTCATGAAAAATTAGGAGACGCATATTTTTTTTCTCATCCGGATTGTGCCCCTTTCAAGAGTTATTGCCCTTTGAAATGTTTTTGTTGATAAAATCTTGTTAGCAAAATATCTTAAAAACTGTAAGAGTTAGAGCCTTGAAAGTTGGTCAATAGATAGGCCGTGATGATTAGATGACTTGATAAACTTTTGACTAAATTCAGAAAAATACTAATGAGTTATGGCCCTTGAAAAGTCTAATAAAGAACTCAAGAAGGAAAACACCTCCCTCTTAGCCAGAGTTGCTACTCTAGAAAATATCACTTTTGCGACAGTTAGCGACATATGTACCAACACATACTCAAAAGCTTTTTTACCAGGCATATATTGTCCCATATATTGATTACGGCTCCGTTATCTGGGGAACAACTTCTGCTGCAAATATTGAACGGTTATCTAAACTGCAGAAACGAGCTGCTCGAATAATTTTGCATGCAACTTATGATACTCCATCAGCAGACATGCTAAAAGATCTGGACTGGCTATCCATACCAGACAGGCTAAAATATAATAAGGCAGTCTTGACATACAGAGCCATAAATAATATGTCACCAGAATACATTTCAAAATTGTTAAAACCAATGTCTGAGGTTCACACTCGAAATCTGCGATCTTCTGAAAATGGTTCATTATATGTACCAAAATCTCGCACTTCGCTGTATGACGGCTCCTTCTCTTGTTCAGCACCAAGGCTATGGAATGCTCTGCCTCAAACAGTCACAAATGCTGGGTCGCTTTCAGCTTTTCAACAGTCTCTTAAGCAATATTTTTAGCTATTTAAATACAGTTTAGCCCCGTATTATTTTTATTGTTTTAAAGCTGCTTTTTTGCTGCTGTTAACTGATGACCAAAATATATTATCTTATAACTTAAAAAAAAACATCGTTTTATGCGCTCACATTTACTTATTGTTTTAAAAGTTTTTACCACCAGATAGCCTGGTCTCGTCTTAAAACCATTATTAATTTAATATTATAATCACAAAATTAGAATGTTTTAATTACTGAAGTATAGTTTAATGATGCCTATGGAGTTGATGACGGAAATCTTTGTGTAGCAAATGCGCTGAACTTAGATGTCACCAAGTCCCTAGGCATAATTAAACTATCCCAGGTCTAGTCACATTTTGAGTTTATCAGTCTTACAATGCATAGCTCATCATACATATGTCTTAACTTTTAACATTGACACTTTGTAAATATGTACATAAAATATTTATATTTGTTGAATGTATGTATGTATGTTTTAGAGGACCACAAGGTAGAATAGTTACTCTGTAGCTAATTGTGCCATCCTCTTTAAACATTGTTTAAATAAATAAATAAATAAAATAGAGGCAAAAGCTGACCAAGCAGAGCAGTATAGCCGTAGAAACTGCTTGCGGATCTCCGGTGTGAGAGAGACAGAAGAGGAAAACACTGACAGCATAGTATTATCGCTTGCACGTGACATCGAGTCCGATATTCAACCGGGAGACATTGACAGAAGTCACAGAATCGGCAATCCCAAGAAAAAACGCACAAAGCCGAGGGAAATCATGTTTAAATTTGCTACCTATAGGGCTCGAAACAACTTCTTTAAAAAAGCGAACCCTTGTGAAAGAGCGCGGTCATGAAGGAAAATTTATAAACGAGGACCTTACTAAACAGCGTAGTAGCCAGGTTGCTGGTGAAGTCTAAAACTCTCCAAGGAGCATGGTCCTCTGATGGAACCATATTCATTAAAGACAATGCTAATAGGGTACACCGTGTTACTTCACTCAGCGATCTCATCCCGTTCGGTTATATACCATTGGCCCAAGAAGCTACAGAAAAGAAGAAGAAACACGGCGGCGAACCGTAAGGATCCTCAACTGTCGATGCAGACGAAACCTTATAACTATAAACCTTATAGCTATGAACATGTACTGTATATAGTCTGTAACGGTTTTGAGCAGACGTAACATAACGGTCATGGCTTCATCGGTCATGATTCACATACCATACACTTCCAAATAATTTGGACAGGCTTGCTGTAATTCTCTTAAAATTATAATAAATTTGTTTCAAAATCCGGCGAGGTTAGTATGTCAGACAAGGGAGACCCAGATCTGACTGCTTCTATGAGCAGCCTGACCTGGGTCTCCAATGTATGCTTCGGTTTGACTGTCACGATGCTAGGGGTCATTGCAGTACTATAGACTATCAACAATATGCTTATTGTTAAGGCTGAAACCATCATTCTGCTGAATAGATTAATATAGCCACGTTCGATTCTGAATGCATGATTGTTAGGGAAATTCAAGATGTCCTACATCGAGGATGCAAGTCAGCCTGTGATTGTGTGCATTCTTAAGGGCGCCCTCGGTGCTCGTAGGTTGACTTTTTTAGATAAGTTGGTTACATATACGATCATCGGGGTGCCGGTCGACCTGTGGTTGTGCGCGTTCTGAGGGACACATTCGGTGCTCGCTGTCGACATTTTTTGGATTTGCTTCATTACGATCATCGATGATGCGGGTCAGCCTGTGTTTGTGAGCATTCTGGTCGGCACCTTCGGTGCCCGCTGGTCCACAATTTCATATAAGCTTTATTACATATACGATTATCGAGGTTGCGGGTCAGCCTGTGTTTGTGCGCATTCTGGCCGGCACCTTCGGTGCTCGCTGGTTGACAATTTCATATTTGCTATATTACATATACGATGATCGAGGATGCGGGTCAGCCTGTGTATGTGCGCATTCTGGCCGGCACCTTCGGTGCTCGCTGGTTGACAATTTCATATTTGCTATATTACATATACGATCATCGAGAATGCGGGTCAGCCTGTGTATGTGCGCATTCTGGCCGGCACCTTCGGTGCTCGCTGGTTGACAATTTCATATTAGCTTTATTACATATACGACCATCGAGATTGCGGGTCGGCCTGTACTGTGCGCATTCTGGCCGGCACCGTCGGTGCTCGCTGGTTGACTGGTTGACAATTCCATATTTGCTATATTACATATACGATCATCGAGAATGCGGGTCAGCCTGTGTATGTGCGCATTCTGGCCGGCACCTTCGGTGCTCGCTGGTTGACAGTTCCAAATTTGCTATAATACATATACGATTATCGAGGATGCGGGTCGGCCTATGTATGTGCGCTTTCTGGCCGGCATCTTCGGTAATCTCTGGCTGACAATTTCATATTTGCTATATTATATATACGATCATCGAAAAAACGGGTCAGCCTGTGTTGTGCACATTCTGGCCGGCACCTTCGGTGCTCGCTGGTTGACAATTCCATATTTGCTATATTACATATACGATCACCGAGGATGCGGTTCGGCCTGTGTATGTGCGCATTCTGCCCGGCGCCTTCGGTGCTCGCTGGTTGACAATTTCATATTTGCTATATTACATATACGACCATCGAGAATGCGGGTCGGCCTGTGTTGTGCGCATTCTGGCCGGCACCTTCGGTGCTCGCTGGTTGGCAATTTCATATTTGCTATATTACATATACGACCATCGAGAATGCGGGTCGGCCTGTGTTGTGCGCATTCTGGCCGGCACCTTCGGTGCTCGCTGGTTGACAATATCATGTTTGCTATATTACATATACGAACATCGAGAGTGCGGGTCGGCCTGTGTTGTGCGCATTCTGGCCGGCACCTTCGGTGCTCGCTGGTTGACAATTCCATATTTGCTATATTACATATACGATCACCGAGGATGCGGTTCGGCCTGTGTATGTGCGCATTCTGACCGGCACCTTCGGTGCTCGCTGGTTGACAATTTCATATTTGCTATATTACATATACGAACATCGAGAGTGTGGGTCGGCCTGTGTTGTGCGCATTCTGGCCGGCACCTTCGGTGCTATCTGGTTGACAATTTCATATTTGCTATATTACATATTCGATCATCGAGGATGCGGGTCAGCCTGTGTTGTGCGTATTCTGGCCGGCACCTTCGGTTCTCGTTGGTAGACAATTTCATTTTGCTATATTACATGTACGATCACCGAGGATGCGGGTCGGCCTGTGTTTGTGCGCATTCTGGCCGCCACCTTCGGTGCTAGCTGGTTGACAATTTCTTATTTGCTATATTACATATACGATCACCGGGGATGCGGGTCGGCCTGTGTTTGTGCGCATTCTGACCGGCACCTTCGGTGCTCGCTGGTTGACAATTACAGATTTGTTCGAATACATATACGAAAATCGGGCCCCCCGGCCGGCCTGTGCTTGCACGCATTCTGACGGACACATTCGGTGCTCGCTGGTTGACAATTTCACATTAGCTTTATTGCATATACGATCATCGAGGATGCGAGTCGGTCTGTGTTTGTGAGCGTTATGACAGGCATCTTCGGTGTCCGGTGGTTGGCAATTTCATATTCGCTTTATTACATATATGGACATCGAGGAAGCGGGTCAGCCTGTGTTTATGTGCATTCTGGCCGGGGCCCTCGGTGTTCGCTGGTTGACAATTTCAAATTTGCTACATTGATTATACAGCCATCGAGGATGCGAGTCGGCCTGTGTTTGTGAGCATCCTGACGGGCACCAACGATGCTCGCTGGTTGACAATCTCATATTAGCTTCATTACATATACGATCATCAAAGATGCGGGTCAGCCTGTGATTTTGCGCATTCTGACGGGCACCTTCGTTGCTCGCTGGTTGATAGTTTCATATTAGCTTTACTACCCATACGATCATCGAGGATCCGAGTTAGCCTGTATTTGTGCGCATTCTGACGGGCGTCGGTACTCGCTGGTTGACAATTTCATATTGGCTGTATTACTTATACGATCATCGAGGATGCGGGTCAGCCTGTGTTTGTCGGCATTCTGACCGGCGCTTTAGGTGGTCTGTGGTTGACAATTTCAAATTTGCTTTATAACATATTCGATCATCGAGGACGCGGTCAGCCTTTGTTTGTGAGCATTCTGACGGGCATCTTCGGTGCTCGCTGGTTGACAATTTCATATTAGCTTTATTACATATACGATCATCGAGGATGCGGGTCAGCCTGTGTATTTCGCGCATTCTGACCGGCACCTTCGGTGCTCTCTTGTTGACAATTTCATATTTGCTATATAACATATACGATCATCGAGGATGCGGGTCAGCCTGTGTATGTGCGCATTCTGGCCGGCACCTTCGGTGCTCGCTGGTGGACAATTTCATATTAGCTTTATTACATATACGATCATCGAGAATGCGGGTCGGCGTATGTATGTGCGCATTCTGACCGGCAGCTTCGGTGCACGCTGGTTGACATTTTCATATTTACTATATTACATATACGATCATCGAGAATGGGGGTCGGCCTGTGTCGGTGAGCATTCTGGCCCGCACCTTCGGTGCTCGCTGGTTGACAATTTTCATATTTGCTATATTACATATACGATCATCGAGGATGTGGGTCAGCCTGTGTATGTGCGCATTCTGACGGCACCTTCGGTGCTCGCTGGTTGGCAATTTCATATTTGCTATATTACATATACGACCATCGAGAATGCGGGTCGGCCTGTGTTGTGCGCATTCTGGCCGGCACCTTCGGTGCTCACTGGTTGACAATTTTCATATTTGCTATATTACATACACGATCATCGAGGATGTGGGTCAGCCTGTGTATGTGCGCATTCTGACAGGCACCTTCGGTGCTCGCTGGTTGACAATTTCATATTTGCTTAATTACATATACGAACATCGAGAGTGCGGGTCGGCCTGTGTTGTGCGCATTCTGGCCGGCACCTTCGGTGCTCGCTGGTTGGCAATTTGATATTTGCTATATTACATATACGATCATCGAGGATGCGGGTCAGCCTGTGTTGTGCGCATTCTGGCCGGCTCCTTCGGTGCTCGCCGGTTGACAATTTCATATTAGCTTTATTACATATACGACCATCGAGGATGCGGGTCAGCCTGTGTTGTGCGCATTCTGGCCGGCACCTTCGGTGCTCGCTGGTTGACAATTTCATATTAGCTTTATTACATATTCGATCACCAAGGATGCGGGTCAGCCTGTGTATGTGCGCATTCTGGCCGGCACCTTCGGTGCTCGCTGGTTGACAATTTCATATTTGCTATATTACATATACGACCATCGAGGATGCGGGTCAGCCTGTGTTGTGCGCATTCTGGCCGGCACCTTCGGTGCTCGCTGGTTGACAATTTCATATTAGCTTTATTACATATTCGATCACCAAGGATGCGGGTCAGCCTGTGTATGTGCGCATTCTGGCCGGCACCTTCGGTGCTCGCTGGTTGACAATTTCATATTAGCTTTATTACATATTCGATCACCAAGGATGCGGGTCAGCCTGTGTATGTGCGCATTCTGGCCGGCACCTTCGGTGCTCGCTGGTCGACAATTTCATATTTGCTATATTACATATACGATCATCGAGAGTGCAGGTCAGCCTGTGTTGTGCGCATTCTGGGCGGCACCTTCGGTGCTCGCTGGTTGGCAATTTCATATTTGCTATATTACATATTCGACCATCGAGGATGCGGGACAGCCTGTGTTTGTGCACATTCTGGTCGGCGCCTTCGGTGCTCGCTGGTTGACAACTTCGATTTGCTTTGTTACATATGCAATGATCGGGGATGGGGTTCAGCCTGTGTTCGCGCACATTCTGCACAGCATGTGCATCGGCGCAGTCTGTTCGGTGTTATTCCTGTTCGCATTACTGAAAATTCTAGAGCAGAATTATAGGATTTGTTTCATTGCATATGCGATCATCAAATCGTTGTTTGCCGTCATGACGTCGAATCGGCATCGGGTCGGGCTGTTTTGGGCGCTGTAGTACCTATTTGATGTTCCATTTGTGAGTGTTTTCATCGATTTGTGCATACGAAACACAGATACAGTAAATATTTTACGCATGTACAAATCTTCGAAGTGATCCAAGTTCTGGACTTATTGAATCTGTTTTACTAAATCTCATAGCATCTGTAGATAACGTTTAAATATGTACCTTCCTCACCGTATGTTTTCCCTCATACTCTGGCTTCAAGTGAGACGCCATGTCCTGTAACGTATTTCTACGGGCTTCCATTTCTCAACCATCTCTAAATGAGTTAAAAAAGGCCCTAACTCCCCTTACCCACCCAATCTGCCTCTCCACAACAACAACAAAGCAATGATAGATACATGTATATATGTATGTGGACCTCATCAGGGGACGACCTCTTCACGACATGTTATGACAAGAGAGTGGACTAATCTGCGCATGAGAGCTGTCTGATCGGTGAAGCTTTTTATGTTTTTTTTTTTAGGGGGCTTTGATAGTATCATTGATATACTAAGCGAGCTACGGTACTGTTTAAGAAAAAGGCTCAGTGGCCGGGCAGCCCTCGCGTAGCTACAGTTGGACTATATTTCCCATTACATAGCTCACATAACATGTTATCACCCTCTTAAAAATGGCTCCTGCTCAGCATAGTTTTCAAATGCGTACCAAAATATCATGTTATGTGCGACGTCATAGAAGCAAGATGTCTGTGTTTTTGTTTTGTTTTCTTTTTCATTGTGTTATTGGCTTTCAGTAGTTGCTTATGAGTTCAATACATATGAACTCGAACTAATTTACTACTATACTTGTAACACACACACACACACACACACACACACACACACACACACACACACACACACACACACACACACACACACACACACACACACACACACACACACACACAATTAAACCAACAGTTTTTTTTGTAAATATCAAGCTTAGCATGCAATTACCATGTGATAATAGCACTTATTTTTCAGTCTGGTTTAAATATAGAGGGTCTTACACGAGTTATCATTTCATATGAAATTCATGAAACGAGCCCTTGGCGAGTTTCATGAATTTCATATGAGGTGGCCAAGGGACCAAATCTGCACCAGCTCCTGTCTCGTCAGGAGTTCCTCAGGGTAGCGTGCTCGGACCTTTGCTGTTTCTTCTATTTATCAATGACCTACCGGAATACATACCATCAGAGTCAACAGCAAGGTTATTCGCAGACGACTGCATATTATACAGACATATAGAGTCAGAGATGGATGCCAGCAAATTACAACATGACTTGGACAGACTTCAGCAGTGGGAAAAGGACTGGCTGATGGAGTTTCACCCATATAAATGTCAAGTCCTCCACATTACTTCCAAACGGAAACCTGTATTTGCTTCATACACCATACATGGTCACACCCTAGAAGAGGTCAGCTCTGCAAAATACTTAGGAGTAACTCTCCAAAATAATCTCAGCTGGAACTCCCATGTGGACATCATTGCCAAAAAGGCAAACAACACCAGAGCTTTTCTCCAGAGGAACTTGCAGCAATGCCCCAAGAAGACGAAAGAGCTTTGCTACACAACACTCATTCGTCCTATCATAGAGTATGCCAGTGTTGTCTGGGATCCCTTCAGAGAGGAAAACATCAGGAAACTGGAGATGGTGCAGAGAAGAGCAGCGCGAATGGTCTTCGCGGACTATAGACAGACAAGCAGCGTTACAACTATGTTGCAGCAACTCCAGTGGTCCACACTACAGGAACGCAGAGCCCAGGCAAAGGTTATCATGGTATACAGGATAGTCTACAGCCTTGTGGATGTGCCAGCAGACCATTTGATACCAACTATATCAGTGAGAGGTCACAACATGAGGTTCCTGGTCCCCTTTGCAAGGACTCTGGTCTACCAACGATCCTTCTTCCCAGACACCATCAGACTCTGGAACAGCCTTCCCCAGTCAGCAGTCAGCTGTCCTACCCTTGACAGCTTCAAGAGGGAGGTGCAGTCCATCAGACTTCGCTAAGATCGTACTGGATGTTTTTAACTGCACTGTAAATAGCTTTGTTTTAAAGACTTCACCTCTTTGTTGGATGTTCCTGCACCACTTATGCGCCAGTACGATGATACGCCTTTCCTGAGGTGTCTGTACTATAGTGGAGGAAGAAGGAGAGTGTAATATTCTGTTTATCATATGACCACTTTGATTTGGATTTTATCGACATTTGACAATTTAGCCACAAAAAGTGCATGGTTGACATGGACGTTGTCATGACGTTACTAAATCCCGCCAAAGTGTTATTACACGTGTGGTCATACGATTTTTATTACACGGCGTTGTCCGCTGCTTGTCAAAAGCGTCGTATGGTAAATTGATATAATCACTGCATGAACATAAATGTTTTGCCTCAATTTACCTTGAATTTCTTTAAATGTTTGTTTTTCTATCAACATTTTTATTTTTGCTTTCGTATTTGTTAGTTTCATTGAAGAGGGGGACGAGATGTTGGTGCGGCGGCCTACTGGTATTGATTACACCTATCAATGTATTGTCATAACGACTGTCTTTCTATTTCTCATACTTTTGAACAATATCAAATGAAAACAAAATCAAAGGAAAGTAAGTCCGTCGTTGTGTCAGTATATCGTCGCATGTGTCATTTCAACATAAGTGTGCACTTTCTTTTCTTTTTTGCATCTGACTGCCAAGCCACTCTGATGTATTCAGTGCTACTCTTGTTATCAGTTATTCTAACATGACGTTAACGTTTTTCCCATTGAACCCAGTGGAAACGTCAGCGTTTGCAAATATGCGATAATTCACGTCGTCAACGTGGTGCGTGCAATTTGGCGTCATCGTGACGTTGCATGTAAACATTTCCTTCTGTCGACATCCGCTGCAAAATAGTCCCCAAGATAACGCTTTGCTACTACTGTATTTCAGTTTAGCATCATGTTAGAATCGAAATAATTTCCACGCACCCGGTGTGTTATCGTGATTAACACACGGTGTTGTCGGGCAGATGCGAATATTAAATCACTCCGGCTTCGCCGTCGTGAATTAATATTTCGCAATCTGCCCTCCAACACCGTGTGTTAATCACGATAACACACGGTACGTGGAGATTATTTCTTAAATAACAACTTCAAGGTTAGAATACACGGAAAAGTAATAAAACCTGGAAAAGCATATTCAGCAAACAGTAAACTGACCACAACAGATATAAAGCTCGGGCAGATGCGAATATTAAATCACTCCGGCTTCGCCGTCGTGAATTAATATTTCGCAATCTGCCCTCCAACACCGTGTGTTAATCACGATAACACACGGTACGTGGAGATTATTTCTCAAATAACAACTTCAAGGTTAGAATACACGGAAAAGTAATAAAACCTGGAAAAGCATATTCAGCAAACAGTAAACTGACCACAACAGATATAAAGCTTTTATTTGCTGCTAACTTGGTAATGTGGCTAGGTATTATCCTACTTTGTTCTGGCGACATCAAACCAAATCCTGGTCCTGCATCATCATCATCATCATCATCATCATCATCATCATCATCATCATCATCATCATCATCATCATCAACTGGCATGTCCACAAACATTTTCAGTGCTCTCAACTGCAGCTATAATTTGTCTTTTGTCCAATATAATGTTCAAAGTATCAGGAACAAACTCGATATTTTAGAAGCTGATCTTCTGGAATTTGATATATTAGCTTTTAGTGAAACATGGTTGAACCGGTCAGTTGATACAGAAGACTTACTGTTACAGTCCTTTAACAAGCCTGAACGAAAAGATCGTTTGGGTGACAGTCATGGCGGCGATATGCTCTATGTCAAGGAAAATATATATTATAAACGCAGAGATGATCTTGAAGTAAGAGGTGTCGAAAATATATGGATCGAAGTATCAAATAATCATAAGCAAATACTTTTTGGGCTTTTTTATAGACCGCCAAATGCAAGTGCCAACTACTTTAGAGATATAGAAGACTTTATAGCTCTAGATTTCGATACTGGTCTGCCAGACATTATTATAACCGGTGATTTCAATCTGAACTACCTTAATCCCCAGACTAGAAGAAAGATCGAATCTTTGTGTACTCAGTTCTCTCTCTATCAAACTATTAGGCATTCCACTCATTTTACTGAACATTCAGCTTCCTTAATCGATTTAGTCTTTATCAGTAACAAAGAATACCTGGTTCTTAGCGATGTTGGCGATCCGTTTTTGCATCAAGAATTAAGGTACCACTGTCCTATCTTTGGAATTTTAAAATTTTCTAAGCCCAAAGCAAAAACATTTACCAGACACATTTGGGACTATAATAATGGCAATTATAATCTTTTACGGGACTTGGCATCCAACTTTGACTGGGGTACATTACAGGACAATAACATTGATACCTATGCGAATGACATAACAAACACCTTATGAACCTTGCATCTCAATGTATCCCTAATAGAACTATTAAAATAAAACCATCCGATCCACCATGGATAACTTCACATATAAAACGTCATATACGTAAGCGAAAAAGAGCCTACAAAAAAGCGCAAAAAACTAACCGCCAACAACACTGGATAAAATTCAAAACGATTCGTAATGAGGTCACAACAATGGTACGCGATTCAAAGCGCAATATGTACACCAAAATATCAGATAAGCTGAAATCTGATTCACTCTCATCCAAAGACTGGTGGAAAACTCTGAAAATGTTTATCTCCCCCTACACTCGCACTGAAATTCCTCCACTTCAGTTAGATGGTAATATCTACACGGACGATACTGATAAAGCCAACCTTCTCAACAACTATTTCAAGACACAAACAATTCTTCACGAGCAAAATGCTTTACTTCCTGATCTTCCACCTCCGACATATCATTCACAACTGAGCTCGATCGTACTCACTCCTCTAGAGGTAGAATCTGTCCTGAAAACTCTAAAAGTTGGAAAAGCGTGTGGCCCAAACGGTCTCAGTAATCACGTCTTGCGTGAACTTACCCCTATAGTAGCTATACCTTTCTGTTCACTTTTCAATCAATCTCTGCGCCAGGGTGTCGTACCAGCTTATTATAAGGATGCGAATGTTTGTCCTGTACCAAAAAAGGGCGACTTGTCTGCGGTGACTAATTACAGACCTATATCTCTATTGAATTCTGAAAGCAAACTGCTTGAAAGAACAGTATTTAAACACCTTTATAATCATCTTCATACAAATAACCTGTTATCTGCTTTTCAGTCTGGTTTTATACCAGGTGATTCAACTGTGAATCAACTAACATACCTATATCATACATTCTGTGAGGCTCTGGATTCTGGTAAAGAGGTAAGGGCCGTCTTCTGCGACATCAGCAAGGCTTTCGATCGTGTTTGGCACGCTGGTCTTTTATACAAACTTGAGGCAGCTGGTGTCAAAGGAGACGTCCTAAAATGGTTTCAAAGTTATCTATCGGGCAGACGCCAACGTGTAATACTTCCAGGCGCATCCTCTGACTGGGTTTGCATCACAGCAGGAGTCCCTCAAGGTTCTATTCTAGGACCTCTACTCTTTCTCCTTTTTATCAATGTTATTGTTACTCATATTGAATCCAGCATAAGACTTTTTGCAGACGATACAAGTCTTTTCATTGTTGTAGATAATCCATTAAATGCAGCAGCTTGCTTAAACTCGGACTTGGGAAAAATTACAAGCTGGGCAGCACAGTGGCTAGTTACCTTCAATCCCGATAAAACCGAAGCACTTTTAATGTCTCGCAAAATGAACCAATTGCAACATCCACCACTATTCATGCAAAATGTACAAATTCAAGAAGTTGATTCTCACAAGCACTTGGGTATATTTCTCGCCAACGACTGTATTTGGCACCAGCACATTTACTTTATAAAAGAAAAGGCTTGGTTTAGAATTAATATTATGAGGAAACTAAAATTCAAACTTGACAGAAAATCTTTCGAGACCATTTATATATCATTTATAAGACCATTGTTAGAATACGGAGATAATATTTGGGATAATTGTTCACAATCAGAAAAGGATGAACTTGAAAAAATTCAGAATGAAGCTGCAAGAATTGCTACAGGAGCAACTAAACTTGTTTCTTTAAATAATCTCTACAAAGAAATATGTTGGGAATCACTTCAGAAAAGACGTCGTGATCATAAACTCATTTTGTTTTATAAAATGAATCACAGCTTAGCGCCTGAATACCTCTTTTCCTTAATACTAAAATGAATCACAGCTTAGCGCCTGAATACCTCTCTTCCTTAATACCACAACAGGTTAGTAACATATCTCGATACAATTTACGAAATTCTGACAATATACAGACGATCAGAGCTAAAACCACACAATATCAAAACTCTTTTCTTCCCTCTGTCCTAAGACACTGGAACAACTTACCGACAGAAGCCAAACAAAAAAGTAGTTTATGTTCTTTTAAATGTTTTTCGAAGAAAAATAAAACGTGTGTTCCTGAACAATATTATTTCGGAAACAGAAAGGCACAGATACTTCAAACACGACTACGTACTAGATGTAGCTCCTTAAATCTTGACCTTTTTCTTAAAAATATAACAGATTCGCCACTATGTAATTGTGGTAGCATTGAAGATGCACAGCACTTCTTTTTCCACTGTAGGTTTTATCAGAGGCAAAGAGAAACACTTTTGAACTCTATAAGAATACACCAAACACCCTCCTTAGATATCATCTTGCATGGTGATGATTCATTATCTCTCAGACTCCTTCTTTGATGAATATGTAGAACTGAGTAAGCCAAACAGGTTTGAACCTCTGTCAGAGGATAAGAGAGGCAAATCTTCAACTGCTGATGAAACTAAGTCAAATTTTGTGAAAGGTTTGAAACTTTGCAGTATAAACATAAATGGAATTAGAGGGAACATTCTTGAACTTTTAGCTTTCCTCGATACATCTCAACCTCATATTGTTGCTATTCAGGAAACAAAGATTGACAGTTCAATTACTACATCTGAGCTTTTCCCTGAAACTTGTGAGTACAGTGTGTACAGAAAAGATAGGAACTCTCATGGCGGTGGGGTGATGTTGCTCATTCATAGAGACATCCCTCACATGCCTTTCATGGAACTTGAAAATGACACCGAATCGGTCTGGGTTAAGGTTTTTGCAAATAAAACTTCCCACTTCGTAGCAAGTTGGTATCGACCACCAAATGGTACAATCGAAAACTTCCAGTTGTTTAAAGACCAACTGGATTGCATTAAATCGCAGCATAAGGGTAAAAAACTCCCGGCTGTACATGTTCTAGGTGACCTCAACTTCAGAGACATTGCTTGGCCCGACAGGCTCAGCAAACAAGGCACAATGCTGAGTCAGTCGGAAGGACAAATATTGATTGACATTATGAACGATCATGGCCTTGAACAAATTGTTAACTTCCCCACTCGTGATAAGAACACATTGGATCTGATCCTTACGACTTTGCCAGGACAATTCGAAGACATTCATTCCCCAGATAAACTAAGTGACCACGATGTTGTCTCCGGATATTTAAAAATTCACATCCCACCAATAAAGAAACCTCGGAGGAAGGTGTACTCATATCAGAAAGGTGACTATGAAACTATGAGGAAGGATGCACTCAGATTTGCAAAGGAAAATTACTTTAATGGCCATTCAGATGCTCGGTCTATACAGGAGAATTTTGATTTGATAACTTCTTTCATTCATACTTCGGCCGAAAATCATATCCCCTCAAAAACTAGTAGGGCTGTATCTTCTATTCCCTGGATCACTCCAGAGATAAGAAGGAAAATTCGCAGAAGGAATAAGATTCATGCAAAGGCAAAAAAGACGGGAAGTGGTAAACACACAAATGCATGCAAGCAAACACTCAGGTAGGCATGCATGCACTCACACACTCATACATGCATGTACACATGCATGCACAAACATGCGTACATGCACTCATGCATGCACTGGCACTTTTGCATACATACAAACACTCACACGTGCAGGCATGCAAGCACATATACACTCACGCATGCACACACATGCATGCATGCACACATAACACTCATGAATGCACAAACATGCTTGCATGCCCTCATGCATGCACACACATTTATGCATAAATACAAACACTCACACATGCAGGCATGCAAGCACACATACACCCATGCATGCACAAACACATGCAGGCACGAATACACACATATATGAATGCATGCACTGTAACATACATGCATGCATGCATACATGCACACTCATAAATGCATGTACATACACTAATGCATAAATGCATACACTCAAGCATGCATGCAAGCACACATGTATGCACACATACACTCAGGCAGGCATGCATGTTTTTATACATGCATGCACGCAATCACACATACATATGCATGCATGCACACACAAACACACACATACATGTCCACATGCACACATACATGCATTCATGCATGCATACACCCATGCATGCGTGCACATGCACAAAAGGATGCATGTACAATCACTAATGCATTAATGCACACTCTCACACATGCATGCATATGCAAAAACACGCATGCATGCACACACACACTCATGCATGCCGGCACACATACACTCATGCAAGCATGCATGCGCACCTACATGTATGCACTCATACACGCATGTACACACACGCACGCCAAAAGCGCACACACACATGTTAGTACGCATACAGGCATACACACACGCTTGCATGCACACATGTACTCATGCATGCATGCATGCACACATACATGCATGCTAGTACATGCATGTGCATGCACTCATGCATGCATGCACACATACTTATACATAAATGCAATCACTCATACATGCGTGCATGCACACACACACTCATGCAGGCACGAATGCACACATATATGAATGCATGCACTCTAACATGCATGCATGCATACATGCACACTCATACATGCATGTACATACACTAATGCATATATGCACACACACAAGCATGCAAGCAAGCACACATACACTCATGCATGCCTGCAGGAGTGTGTCCTCATGCATTCATACACACACACTCGTGCAGGCATGCATGCACTCATACATGCATGCACGCACTCACACATACACATGCATGTATGCACACACAAACACACACATGCATGTACACATGCACACACACATGCATTCATGCATTCATACACCCATGAATGCGTGCACATGCAAGTGCATGCACACACTCATGCATGCATGCACACATACACTCATGCAGGCATGCATGTGCACTTGCATGAATGCACTCAGACACGCACACACGTGCGTGTGCGCGCACACACGCACGCACGCAAACATGCATGTACGCACTTCCATGCATGTGCATGCACTCATGCATGCATGCACACACACTTATACATAAATGCAATCACTCACACATGAGTGCATGCAAGCACACATGCATGCATACATGCATGACGCATGCAACTCACGCACATACATGCCCATGCTTGTGCATGCACTACCAATGCATTCATGCACACACTTATGCATAAATGCACACACACATACACTCATACATGCATGCACACACATGCATGCAATCATGCACACATGCATTTATGCAGACATGCGCGCACATAAACATGTATGCATTCACACATGCATGCATGCATACATGCACATATGCATGCATGCACACACGCACACTCATGCATGCATGTACTAACACGTTATGCATGGACAGACACACATACATGCATGCACACACACATGCATCTGGTTATGGCCCTTGGAAAATTGGGCATTTGGGGGAAGCATATGGCTGAGGGCAGTGTGTTTTACAAATACCATTTCTAGTTTTAAAGCTGTAATTGCTAGCGACAAATCTAACAGCCGTATTCTGAGAATCTTTGAAGAACCACACCCTGGTGATCTCAGACACAGCTACCATATTCCAAAGTCGGACGAACAAGTCTTTTTACAACCGGCTGGGCAGATTTATGCATAGACATTTCGTCTCTGTTAACCCTTCTCTTGCTGAATATTCAGTTAAGCCACACCCATTTCCGACTTTGAACCAATCAGATTACTTGATGTAATTTTATTCCTACAAATGCATAAATTTAATGTTAAACAGTATAGTTCCTGATCAGATGGCCAGAAACCATCTGAACTGGATCTACACTGTTTCCAAAGATAGGGGTTGTCGTGAACAGCAAGATAAGAGTTAACCAACAGGCAGTATCATGAAAGAAGAGAACATGCAGAAAGAAATGTATATTTAGCATCCACGACTCCTCGTCGAGGAAACGACTTAAAATGCGAAATCAGACTGCCTTCGCTCTATCGTTAAGGTGTCTTGCCTGACTGGCACCTTATCCGACACTTTGGTCGGGTCTGGAGGCACCCAACATAGCGGCAGATAAAAAAGCATACACTTCGTAAAGCTTGGTTTAACCCTTGTCCTGCTGAATATTCATATATGCCACACCCACTACTGATTATCAACCAATCAGATTACCTGTAGCAAATTATTACAACAAAGTCACGATCTGAATGACAAACAATGTAGATCCTGATCAGATGGCTTCTTCAGAAGCCATCTGATCTGGATCTTCATTGTTTGAAAGAAAAGGCATATCCGGGCTCAGCAGGACAAGGGTTAAATTTAACATGTCTAATACTGAAATATTGAATTAATGTGGTGCTATAGGAAGAAACAAGATGTGTTTGTGAAACACGAACAAGTCCCCGGGCCAAGATCATTTTTTCTTTGAAGTTGATCAAGGTCACAGGTCGAAATATTTATTATGAGTGGGAAGCCCTTGTCACAAGTAATCTGCATGCCAAATATGAAGGCTATGTCTGTAACGTTTAAAAAGGTATGACCAATGTTATTTTTTTCTTTACAGGTCACATGTCAAGTACTTCCCTGCAGAAACAAACCGGCCAATCGAAGTAAGAATTTTTGTAGACAATACATGCCTTGCGGGAAACAAAATTATATAGTTTGTCAAGGTCATTTGAAAAAAATGGCAGCCATGCCCAGATGTGGTAAAAAACATTTAAATTTTTTCTGCACCAGAACTGTTTGTCAAATGACCTTGAAATCTGGCCAACAGTGAGAGGGACTTACGTCCTACAAAAACTTATGTTAATGATGATCTTGGGTTGACCTTGTCTTATTTTATGGCAAGATCAAATTCGAATGCTTAGGCTTTTGAATGGTAAAAAAGTAAAACGGTGTATTCATCCAAAACCAGATTTAGTTTATGAAATGAAAGTATGCCTTATTTGGTCCTCTATGAATGTCAAAGCTGAAGGCATTCAGTGAACTTGGCCCAAAGTCACTAGGATTGTTTGTCCATCAGCATTTTAAAGGACTTCATCTCTAAAAATCCGGGGCCAAATTCTATTAAAGGGCTTATTTCACGAATGCCAGTTAACTGCCCTGTAATTTCCTATGTGAGCAACCTGTTCAATACAAAATGGTCTTCTTTTTTTGTATACTATGACTTCTTGTGTCTCCGACAACGTATGAAATAATCAAATAATCATCAAAACTGCCAATATCTGAATGAAAATTATGTCAAAATAGACACTGTTTACACCAAAATCGAACAGTTTCTCAATATTTATCATAATGAAATCAACCACACTACATGAGCTTCGAGCTTATTGTTGCCGTTTTTAAGGTACCACACCATATACTGTTAATCAAAAAATAACTTCAACAGTTTTTGAAACAGGGTCATTTTTTGCCTATCGTGAGCCAAGCCCTTTCTTGTGAAAATTCCAGCAACGTTGGAAAGAAAGCTCTACTTGAATGGTCCAGGTCACTTGACCAAGATGGCTGCAATACCCATATATGGTATGAATCTGAAGAGATATTAATTCTCCTGTGCCGTTTGGTTGATTGCCATCGAACTTTGGCATGTAGATCAGGTGACTGTAGAACATAATCACTTCAAATTATTTCTTTAGGTTGTCCTTGAACTATTTTACGGCAAGTATGCTCCCTTAGACTTTTGAATGGGAAAAATACAACAATGCATTTTTCAAGAAGAATAATTTGCAGTTTGAATATGAATATAGGTATCAGTCACTCAGGTGAGCAATCGTTGCCCTTAAGCTACTTCTTAGTGGTGTTATGTAAATTTGAGGAAAGGACTGCTCCTATGGACTGCATCGGGTCTGGTAGAAAGAATATCGCTGATGCGCAGACTGGTCCTAATTTTCGCCCTGTCTCCACACCATTTTGCTGACTTTTTATGAGCTGAATTAATAATTTTCAATAATCTTCCATTGTTTCTCATGTTTCCAGACCATATCATGTTGTTAATTCCCATATTGCATTTCGAATTTATGTTGGCTACGCAATGCTAAAACGGGCCTTCGCGCATGTGCGCATAGCGAAGACTCAGATCATGCTGCGCGTTTGCGCAGCCTGATCTAAGTTTTCGCTGTGCATTCTATGGGTACATCTTAATCGCAAAGTCTCTTCATACAGACCATGAAGACTGTATAATGACTAAGCGAGTACGCAGGTTCGTTTTTGTCATCCATGTGCGCACGCGACTTGAGGATGTATTTTCCCATTACGTGGCTTATGTAATTGTAATTGGAATTTTCTTCAACAGTAGGGCAAATATTGGTTGTTTCTCCGACGACAAGGCAAAGCATGGTGAGTCGTTAGGGAGGATATAATTGGACTTTATCGGAATACCTACAATTGTTTGCAGTATCTGTGAATATATGACTGCGACTACAAAGGTGTGGGCGGTAGACTGCGGTGAACAATAATGAATGGAAGTGAGCTGCATGCAATGTATTTGCGTTTGTGATGCAGGTTTCAGTTTGTTGGCTCCTTTCAGTTTCCTGACAGAGTAGATCTGGGTAAGAGATATACATGTTTGTTTCCAATTTTGTTTTGTTTGTTTGATTTGAGGTTTAACGCCCCCGTCAACACTATTTAGGCTATTTTGGAGTCGTTGCTTCCAATTGAGATGAAAAGACATTCCAATCACGGCCGCCCATTGAAACCGATAGGGTTTATATGCATGGACGGTTGGACTCGCGCCACTTTGCCTGGGCAGGCTGAGACCTTCTAGGCGGTTTACCAGTACTCAAAACATGTTTCTGTATTAACCATTACAAAAGAAACATTACGATCAAACATCCATGAAACATATCGTTCATATCTCCAAAACATTTCTTTTCTGATTAAAACTTGTGATATTTTTCTTATTTGTACTCCTAAAATAGGTGGTATGCGGTCGTTAGAACAGCCTCATTGAGGCGATTCTAACGAGTACCCACAACTTATACAGGAAAAATAGTGAATAACTCGATACCCCCCCCCCCCCCCTTGTATCATATCCCGAAGCGATGTGCCGTCCATAATATTTCACAACGCATACCAAAAGATATAGAAATGTTTCTCCATTTTTCCAGAAAGCTACGTCTGGCAGTCTATCTTGTACATTCCAAAAGCCACGTTCCAAACAAAAGCATGGTCAACGAGGGTGAAAATGGGCTGCGACGGCAGTAAGCCATCGGGTGACGGTACGGACGGAGCGATGAACGAAACAGTAGAATTTTTTACCGAGAATCAGATCGACACGTTTCGTAGTACATGGCCATTAGTATCAAGCGACTTGACACAAAATGGAGTCCGCCTGTTTCTTTTAGTTTTTGAGACGGAACCTAAGATTAAATTGGTGTTCAGAAAGTTTAGGTAAGTTCATTCCAATTAGGAACCCGTTGTTCAAAGCAGAACTGTTAGTATTTATTGAACAGGGGTTTATCGATTCCTGATCATTGCCTTAACTTCTATTTTGTACGTGGTCTTGGCGGCCCCGCCCATCGTGGCTTGAAGAAATAAATGGGCTGCATGATGCTTCCACGCAGAGCTGAATCCGACCGCACACAAGTACTGGTAAACCGGTAAGAGGATCTAAGCCTGCCCAGGCAAAGCGGTGCGAGTCGGACCGTCCATGCTTATAAACCCTCATGATTGGTTTCATTGGGCGGCAAGCCTCATTACAAAAACCTGCCTATACAAATACCTTGTTACCTTTATCGCCGAAAAAAAGAAAATTTTTAAGATGAAAAATTGTGATATATTTCTTGTTTTTGCTCAAAATATAGATGAGGCAGTTCTAACGAGTACCCACAATCTATATTTTAGAGGGAGGCGGTTCTAACGAGCACCCGCAATCTATATTTTAGAGCAGAAATAAAAGAATAAGGTTTACCCCTGTGAACCCCAGTTTTACTATATAAAAGTGGGGTTCAAGGGGTTCAAAATTATATAGGTGTGTTTTCGTGATGTTTAGATGTCATTTCATCTCAATTATGTCGGGTAAAATTTCCACAAAATTGGAAGCAACGTCTCCAAAATGACCTATACAGTGTTGACGGGGACGTTAAACCTCAAATCAAACAAATAAAACAGACGTGGTCTTGGCTACTGGTAGTGGCAGACAAGATTGCTGGGCGGGGGAAGTTCAGGTGTTGGAAATATATGTCAAATTCGCTGAGCCCACAAGACGATTCGGTAGAGTCCCCATCGTTATTTTGTGATAACTGAAGGATATTTTTGTCAGTTCTCAATATAAACCTATTTCTCAATATAAACCTATGTTGTGGGTATGAATACCCACAACATAGGTTTATATTGAGAAATAGGGAAAATTATCGTTCAATTACCACAAACCACAGTGTCTGTTGCTAGGTGACTTTCACATAGGTAGTAGACAAATGAAAATTGGTTCGCCAATTGAGTTACCCTCTTAAAATAAAGTCGTTACTTACTTACTTACTTACTTACTTACTTACTTACTTACATGCCAACTGCAAGAGGTCCAAATGGCCATGTTTTTCACTTAATCGGGTGACTTTGTTTTAATTACCCTTTTGTTAATAGAATATTCGATAGGCAGGTGCAAGGTGCAAATGAAAGTACGCCCTGCATCTATATTTATGTATTTATGTACCTGTATTTATCATACTAAATTACCAAAGTTTTAATGATACTTTAACTAACTAACATTGTTAGGTTTGAGAGAGAGAGAGAGAGAGAGAGAGAGAGAGAGAGAGAGAGAGAGAGAGAGAGAGAGAGAGAGAGAGAGAGATTGTTTCAGGTTTAACAACATGTCAACCCTTGTGGATCATTTTGTTTCTCCTCCCAGAGAATAGAGGTAGAAGAGGAAGAGGTAGTAGAGGAGAAAGAGGCAAATGAACGGAAGTATAGAAACAGAAGAGATAACAATATTCCCCCATCTACCCTTACCTGTTGCAAGGACAGCAGGACGCCAATAGCAGTTGGACACCCCAGTGACGCAAGCAAGATACACGTCATCTTTACTTCACCATAACCCCATAACCCCATCCACCCGCTTTCCAGAGAGAGAGAGAGAGAGAGAGAGAGAGAGAGAGAGAGAGAGAGAGAGAGAGAGAGAGAGAGAGAGAGAGAGAGAGAGAGAGAGAGAGAGAGAGAGACTTAATTTCTAAATTACTGTGTTGCTGAAATCTTTTGTTCTTAACTTTCAGTTAATCATCTTAATAAGAAAATCCTATTGAAGTAATAAAAACAAAGCCTTCAGCAAATTCAATGATAGTGGAGAGATATTTAGTATCTGCACGATTCACATGTAGAGCCAATCCGTACTTTCTTTGAAAAATAATTAAAGATGAGGGACCAACAACAACAACAACAACAACAAACAACATGACATGCCAATCCTTATTTTATCTGAAAAATAATTAAAGATAGATTGACATCTGTGCTAGAATTTTCCGTGACACTTTGACACATTTTAGAAGGGGAGCCCCACAGCAGGTCATTGGCAAACAGTGCAGGTCCAGATCAGACGCCACAGAACGCGGCGTCTGTTCCGAGCCTTTGCTGTTCGCAAAATTGTTCAGTCATTTTCAAATCACCCAAAACTGGTGCCCCTCAATTGCAAAATGAAGTCCTGCTATAGAAGATTCCATTCAGTACAAAATTGGTTAACCCTTAAGACGCCGATTAAAAACTAAATCTGAAAATGTCGTCTGCTTATGTCGTTTGCTGATTTTTTTTTGTGCAAACTTTTTAAAAATATTTTTGCATACAGGTAAACAGTGTGGATCCAGATCAGGAGCAGTCTGATCTGGGTCCACACTTTTTGCAAATACTTTTAAGGTAACCGGCAGACGGCAAAGCAGACGACACTTGTCGTGGTTGGCATTTTATGGGTTTGATGGATGAGAGCAGCAAGTTACATTGTAACCAGATACAGGTAGGTAATAAGATACGCAGATGATATCTGCAGGCTTTGCATGCTAGTCCAGGATTTATTACAAAAGCACACCTGTACAAATACATTGCAATCTTTATCGCCGAAAAATGTAAATTTTAGGATGAAATATTGTAATATTTTTCTTATTTCTGCTCAAAATATAGAAAAAAGAAAAATAAGGTTTACCCCTGCAAACCACAGTTTTACTATATAAAAGTGGGGTTCAAGGGGGTCAAAATAATATAGGTGTGTTTTCGTGATTCAATCTTATAGAAAAAAAAAAAACCATAAAAGAACGTTTTCTGAGAAGCCCTAATGTAATCATTGTGACTTCTGTAAACCTCACCGAGGTAATGAAATTTTTATTTTCCTATGAAAAACCTGTACAAGTATTAGCTTTTACAAGAAGCTTGAGTCTACGCTCAGCACACACTACGTGGACTGGAAAGCAAAATGACCAAACTTATCATGTGTATGTTGTAATAATTTATCATTTAATATGTACGTGTATGACAGTCACAGATTACAAATAATGATGTCCAAATGTTCTCTCCAGTGTGACAATAAAACCAAATTACCGATTAGCCTACACATCCGTGTACTACATGCCTACATTTACGGTTTCTTTCATTTCGCATTCTAGGTTAACCTTATGAAAAAAGTCCTTCCAGCTTGCCGTGTAACAAAAACATGAAAAAAAAAAAAAAAAAAAAAAAAATAGACGTGCTGTATTATAAGGGCAAAGTTAACAGCATGTTATCCACGAATGTATGTTTATTTTGCAAGTGTAAGAGGACTCGTGTATGCACATTATTATTACCGGGTTTTAATAATTGTGACAAATAACTATGATGACCAGTCAACAGGAAATCATTCAACCAGTCGTGACCCTTTCTTAAATGCTTCCGGAGCAAAAGTCATCATTAGATAGTATGGGCTGCATGATGCTTCAACGCAGAGCTGATTCTGGCCCGCACACTAGTACTGGTAAACCGTTTAGAGGATTTAAGCCTGTCCAGGAACCACGGTGCGAGGCGGACCATCCATGCTAATAAACCCTATTGGTTTCATTGGGCGACAGGACTTGAGATGTCATTTCTCTCAATGTCGGGTGAAAGTCCCACAAAATTGGATGCAACGTCTCCAAAATAACCTTTACAGTGTTGACAGGGACGTTAAACCTCAAATCAAACAAGCAAAGATAGTCTACGCCCGTGGGCGTAGACAATTATAGCAGAAATCCAATTTCAATTTAAGGGGAGTCAGGTTTTTTTTTTTTTTTTGTAAATTTTACAAACAAAGCGCGTGCACTTTCGATTTACTTCGAGTCATGTACTTTAAGCAAATAGTGTAGACCCTGATCAGACGCCTCATTCTGCGGCGTCGGAGTTACATTGTTTACCAATGTCCTATTTTGGGACGCTAGGCATACATTGGTTAATAATCAAATTTACACCATGACGTTACTTTATCCCATGACGTTTTTTAAACAATCGTGAATGAAATGCGTTTTAAGTGTCAAAAATAGAATCTTGCATCGTGCTCATGTATTATTAAATATTATTTATTTAACTCGTTGTGGAAAAGGCATATAAGTTCCGGCGAAGCCTCGCATTGTATCCCCTTCTCTCGACTTATTATACATGAACGCTCAGATCCTCTTTTTTTTTTTTAAAAAAAAAAATATTAAACTCGTTGAGGAAAAGGCATAAAATTCTCGGCGAAGCCTCGCATTTTATCTCTTTTCCTCGACTCGTTCAATAAATTAAATAATACGTGTACACTCATGAAAGATCCTCTACTTAAACAATTAAATAAACTCGTTGAGGATAAGGCATAAAATGCTCTTCGAACCCTCGCATTTTATCCCTTTCCCTCGACTCGTTTAATAAATTCAATAATACGTGAACATGTATGAAGGTTAGAAAAATAAATCAAAGTACTGACAGTACTGGTAGATCGATTGTCTCTGAGAGTAGGCTGGAAAAACGGTCCTGAATGGGAACTTTGAGTGTTTTGTTTAACCCATTTCAGACTGGAAACCCCTAAACGGGTACCCTGGCAAACAGTGCAGGCCCAGATCAGACGCCGCAGAACGCGGCGTCTGATCAGGACCTACACTGTTTGCAAAACGTTCAGCCATTTTCCCAATCAATTTTGAAGAAAACACAACCTGACAGCCCTAAATTTTGAAATGGACTCCTGCTGTATATAAGGAGGAAGATTCCATTTGGTACTAAAAGGGTTAACCCTTAATTTCCTGTACTTGAAGCAAACATTGCAGACCCTGATCAGAAGCTTCGTTCTGTTGTGTCTTTTCTGGGTATACAGTGAAATTCCGCTGTTAAGACCACCTAAAATAAAGACTTATTCTGCTTTGAAAAGCTCATTAAGAAGGGTGCAGTTACTCTGCCTTCGTGTTTTCTGCACACAATGTCCTCTGGTCAGGGACCAACTTTGAGACTGTTCAAAAGTGGTCTTAAAGACCACTTTTGAACAGTCCCAAAGGTGGTCTTATTATAGAAATTTTACTGTCCATTGTTTGACAATGCACCATTTTGGGACCCAAGACAAATATGAGTTAACCAGTATGATATTCAAACACACATACATTTATTCTGTGCCATCAGGCGATCTGCAGAGGGCAAGAACTATAACTCTTGCTTTACTATTTTTTGCATTATGGCCCTTTGAACAATGAAAACAGTGGTTTTATGCTACTCGCCTTGTTAAGCAGAGGGCGCAGGATCGATCCCGGGCTTCTCCAGAATTTCGGATGAGTCTTTAAACCGGGTCCCGTCTCCGTATGTCCTTAGGTGTTGGCGAGATGTAAAACTCAAACACTCCCTCCCTCCTTTCGTCTGTTATGTAACTTCAAAACCGTTTGGTATAATTTCATCAAATTTTAAAGAAATGAAAAGCACGATAAGACGAAGTTGATCTACAGAAGACAAAACCCTAAACTCTCACTTTACTACTCATCACGAAAACACGCCTATAAAAATGTGACCCCCTTAACCCTTTTTGTACCAAATGGAATGTTCCTCTTTATATATAGCAGCAGTCCATTTAAAAAATTTGGGGTGTCAGTATGTGTTTTCTTCAAAATTTATTTGGAAAATGGCTGAACTTTTTAGCAAACAGTGGAGGCCCTGGTCAGACGCCGCGTTCTGATCTAGGCCTGCACTGTTTGCCAGGGTACCCGTTTTGGTTTGGGGTTTCCGGTACTAAATGGGTTAAACCCTACTTTTATATAGTAAAACTGGGGTTTGCGGGGATATACATTATTTTTCTTTTTTTCTGCTCAAAAGCATAGATTGTGGGTACTCGTAAAAACCGCCTCGCGGAGGCGCTTCTAGCGAGTATCCACAATCTATGTTTTGAGCAGAAATAAGAAAAATTTTGGAATTTTTCATCTGAAAAATTTTCATTTCTTTTTTGTGGTAAAATTTACAATGTATTTGTATTGGCGAGTTTTCGTAATGTTATAGAATTATGGCCTAATTATGGCTTCAAAACTATTGGTTTTGAGTATTGCTTGGCCCATGTATAATTTGAAAGCATTTTGAGACATATTCATGACACTTTACAGAAATGTAAAGCACCTTAAGACGAGATGCAAATATTCGAGAACCATAACTGATTTCCTACTTTTGGGAGTTATGTCCCTTTGAATATTTTAATAGTTACTTTTGTCATTTTCCTGTGTTGTTCTGTAACTTGAGATTTTTATTGCCAAGTACGTAGTAAAGCCAGAGTTATGATTCTTGACTTCTTCACATCGACTCATGGTGCTCTGCAATTCGGTTAACTTTCATGAAAACTAATCAAATCGTTTTCAAGTTAAAGGATGGACACGGGTAAATGATAAAAATCACTATTTTCAGTACTCAGAATGCCATAAACCCAAAACTGAGTAAACAAGTTTTATGGGCCTCGTCTTCCGGATGCCGTCTCATTGTGCTTTTCATTTCTGTAAAGTTTCGTGAAAATACACCAAACGTTTCTGAAGCACAAAGAATAACTAAAACCACTTTTCACTGTCCAAAGGGCCCTAATTCCAAAAGTAGCAGAGCCAGAGTAATGGTTCTTGTCTTCTGCATATCGCTTAATTGTGCTTTGCATTTCTGTAAATAAATAAAGAAAACGGATTGTCTTTTTAAAATGACCACTTATATATAGATAACATATTATAAATTTTCGTCGAGGCGGTTCTTATGAGTACGCACAATTTATGCTTTGAACAGAAATAAGAAATATATCAGAGTTTTTTATCTGAAACATTTCATTTTTGGTAGTAAACTTGACAATATATGAATATATTCAATTCAGTTCAAATTACATTTAAGAAATAGATCAGCTCTAACTGTGATTTGTTGTGTAATAAATCACAGTTTGGAGGTCAGTTGTAAAGTAGACAAATCACGAGCGCGTAGCGCGCGTGATTTGTCTACTTACAACTGACCGACAAACTGTGATTTATTACTCAACAAATCACAGACAAGAGCTGATCTATTTCGATTCTAACACGCTGAAAATCGGCAATAATGTTGTTGTTTCCTTCAAAATCCTACAACCTTTCGCCATTGTTAGAAGAAATCTCGCTAAAATTATCGACTGGAACACATGCATTTATATCCTTTTCTTACGTTTTCGAAGCGAGAAAATGACGTTACACAGTCTAACGTCAAGGAAATCGAGTAGTGACGTCATAAATTGGGAATTTTAATGACGTCACTCGTCACGCTCTTCAGAGCTGTGATTTGTTGCAGAATAAAACACAGTTATTTTACATTGCCTATATAGGCGCGCTGTGTTAGAATAAGATTCTACGCATCTCACATCAAACACAACAATAATCTTACAAATACAGGAGTACTTTTATGTTTTAAGCAAATACCGGTATGAATATTTGCAAGTTATATTATATAATAAAATTATATGATTTTTTTTTGGTTTTGGTTTTACGGCCCTTTCAATATTATTCATATCGGGCTTATCGTTAATCGGAGGTGAGCGAAAACCGGAGTACCTGGAGAAAAACTGACTGATCTTCCGTTGCAGAACTTGGCGCCTCACACGTGACCCGAGCGAGGCTCGAACCACAGTGGTGAGAGACCTCATGATTAAGAGTCAGCGCTCTTATCCTCTCCGTTTGTATTGATTGTAAGTAGTTAGCCCATTTATGGCTGGCGTGATTTCCAATATATTTTTGAATAGGCATGATTTCGTAATGAACGAGATAGTATGCGATTTGAACCTATTTCGGACTGGAAACCCCTAAAGGGGTACCTTGGCAAACAGTGCAGGCCCAGATCAGATGCCACAGAATGTGGCGTCTGATCAGGGCCTACACTGTTTGCGAAAAGTTAAGCCATTTTCCAAATAAATTTTGAAGAAAAACGAAACCTGACACCCCAAAATTTTGAAATGGATTCCTGCTATAAGGAGGAAGATTTAATTTGGTATCAAAAGGGTTAAATTTCTTTCTGCTCTTACTGATTTTCGTTTTAATATTCATTCTGCTTTTCTGGTTTTAATTTCCATTCTGTTTTCTTGGTTTCAATTTCTTACTGATTAATATCGGAAAGGAAATGTCCCTTCCGGGGTTCCGTAGTACGGAAATTATTGATTGTACGGTTCCTTTTTATCCTCACAAAAGGTTGGTCACTTATCAAAGGAAAAAGTATTGAGTCTATGAATATTTAATGGATACCAATTGTAACAACGTTTCACGAGTGCATTTGTAAAGTTCATACATTTCGATAACACACCCGCTTGACATAAGCACGAAGTGCTCAAGGTGACCTATTGTGATTACCGTTTGTCCGTCATACGTCCGTCGTCCGTGATGCGTCGTTCGTCGTCAACATTTACCTTGTTCACCCTTTAGAGGCCACAGTTTTATTTCAATTGTCTTGAAACTTTGCCAGAATATTTGTCTTAATGATATCTCTGTCAAGTTTGAATATGGGTCATGTCAGGTGAAAAAGTAGGTCACTCGGTCAAATTCCTTTAAAACCTTGTTCACCCTATAGAAGCCGTAATTTTGCTTCAATCTATATGCAACTTAACCAGAATGTTTTGCCTTGATGATTATAAGATCAGGTTCAAATATGGGTCATGTCAGGTCGAAAACCAGGTCACTAGGTCTAATTTCTTTAAAATCTTGTTCACCCTCTAGAGGCTTAAAGTTTGCTTCATTTTTCATGAAACTTTACTAGACTGTTTGCTTTAATGACATCTGAGACGAGTTCGAATATGGGTCAAAAACTAGGTCACTCGGTCAAATTGCGTGAAAACCTTGTTCACCCTCTAGAACCTACAATTTTGCTTGAATCTTCACGAAATTTTACCAGAATGTTTGTTTTGATGATATTGAGGTCAAGTTCGAATATGGGTCATGTCAGAAAAAAAAACTAGGCCAGGTTTCTTTAAAACCCTTTTCACTCACTAGAGGCCACAGGTCTGCTTCCGTCTTCATGAAACTTTGCCAGAATGTTTGCCTTGATGATATCTGGCTCGAGTTCAAATATGGGTCATATCGGATCAAAACCTAGGTCAAATTGTGTTAAAACCTTGTTCGCCCTCTAGAGGCCAAAATTATGCTTCGATCGTCATGAAACTTTACCAGAACGTTTGCCTGGATGATTACAAGATCAAGTTTGAATATGGGTCATGTCAGATCGAAAACTATAGAGACCGAAGTTTTGTTCATGAAACTTTACCAGAATGTTTGCTTTAATGATATCTGAGATAAGTTCGAATATGGGTCATGTTTGGTCAAAAACTAGGTCACTAGGTCAAATTGCGTCAAAACCTTGTCCACCCTCTAGAAGCCATAATTTTGCTTCAGTCTATATAAAACTTTACCAGAGTGTTTGCCTGGATGATATCAAGGTCAATTTCGATTATAGGTCATGTCAGGTCAAAAACTAGGTCACTAGGTCAAATTTCTTTCAAACCTTGTTCACCCTCTAGAAGCCATAATTTTGCTTCAATCTCCATGACACTTTATCGGAATGTTTGTCTTGATAATATCTGGATCTAGTTCGAATATGGGTCATGTTGGGTCAAAGGAAAGTTTCATTGTCAAGTAGCATTAAAAGTTTGTTCAACCCTCATAGACTTGTATGGGGAAAACCTTTAATACGCTTGTTCTCTGAAACCAGAAGGCCCATGCCTTTGATAATTTGTGTAAAGCTTCGTCTAGTGGACCTCTGCCAGTATTGTTCAGCTTACAACCCTGGGACCCCGCGCAGGGGCCCACTTGTTTTACATAGACTTATAAAGGGAACACCTTTAAAAGTCTTCTTGACTGAAACCAGAGCTCTGCCAAGATTGTTCAAATTATAGCCCTGGGCCCAAAAATGCCCCCCCCCCCCCGCCCCGACAAGCGTCCACATATTTTATATGGACTTATATGGGGAAAACTTTTAAAAAACTTTCTTGTCTGAAATCATTAGGCCCAGGCCTTTGATATTTGGTACACAGCTTTGTCTAGTTTCTCAAAAATTAGGGGCTGACAACATTCATTTCTGTGTCCTATGGCATATAGGTGGGGAGTCGGGCTGCTTAGCGTGGTAACTGTTGGAAGCACGTCTGGCTGAGAAACTAGAGGTTTTGGAGTTTAGAGCAAATCATGCTTCATACATGTACTTCCGTGGGAGCTAATCATAGACTATTTTCTACCATCATTCTGCCCCTTCTGCTGATTCGAGAAGTGCGGTTGTCAGTTACTGACGAAAGTATGTGTACTTATTACTGGTTAACCACTTAGGTCTAAGCCTGCCCAGAAATAGTGTGGTTAGGTTAACTGACCTCAACTGACATAATGCTAATTGGTTGAAAGGCCCGGAATCTGCTCAATGAGGCGATACTAACGAGCACCCAGAACCTGTGTTCGAAGTCTAAATAAGAAAAATATCAAACATTTTCTTAAGAAAAATAACCATTCTTCGATATCTGAAATAAATATGAAAGCACTACAGTGGCGATTTAGTTTTTGTTGTCCACGGAAACGGATGCGAAACTCTTTTCAACGATTTGAAAACGCAGCGTTAAGACCACGCTTAAACGATCGTTTACATTTTCAGCCAATCAGATCATCGTTTCTGAAACGTTTCAAGCGTTTCGTATATCAACCAATCACATTAGCGTTCGGAAAACGCTGTCATGGAAACCGTTTCTGGTTTCATATGTTCTTTTTCGTTAACCAATAAAAATCCCGCAGACTCACTTTAATGATAATAATAATAATGATAATTAATAATAATGAATTAAAATGAAAATAAATAATAATAATAATTATTTTTATTATCATTATTTATTATTATTTTGATTATTTTTATTATGAAACAGAAAATAGATAAAAAAATAATAGCGAAATGATTTTTAAGGTGAAGAGGCTTTCCTGCAATAAACAGGAAATTGTGTTTGACAGAAAGAAAATGTTTCCGGATTCTGTAGCTCAGTCGGATGCGCGTTTAACTGTTGATCCAGATTCGCGGGTTCAATGCTTGCCGGTGAAAAACAAACTACATAAGAACCTTTAATACATGGACAAAACATTAACCGAGAAGACTCTGTTTTCTATAGTTTCCGAATGCCTTTTGTGAGGGAATTTATTGTTCTCACCCATTACGTACGGCCACTATATTTAAGGAAACAAAAAAAAAATAAATAAATAAATTTATACAATGAATTTGACATTTAAAATGATTTTTCAGTATATGTGATCTCAATAATTATCCGTCATCTCAAATTAACATTCGATGACAGATGTCTTCTTCAATCATCACGAAAACACGCCTTTATAAATTTGACTCTTTTGCATTGAAAAACTTGACTTGACAGGGTTAATTATTTTACATTATTTCTACTCAAATATTGACTGTGGGTAAACGTTAAACCCGCATCGCCAAGGCGGTTCTAACGAGTACCCACAATCTATGTTTTGAGTAGAAATTTGGACAAAAATATCAGAACTTTTATCCCAAAATTTACAATTTTGTTGTAGAGTAGAAGTTTTCAATTTATTTGATTAGGCTTGTTTACGTAATGGAACAAAAATAAATTGTATTTGAACTGTCAGAATCAGACACACGTTAATATTTTTTCTTTTTTATATTTCGGCGGTGAAAATATTTCATTTATAATTTTATAATATACTAAGCCGCGAAATCAATTTATATCTGAAACAAATAAAAATCATCGCTTCACCTCATTACAAAAACACGCACTTTCGTATTTTGAAAATTTTACCAAAAATCTAAGAAAAGTGTTATATTTTCATATTTCTGCTCAAAGCATAGATTGTGAGAACTCGTTAGAGTCGCGTCGGTGAGGCGTTCTAACGAGTAACCACCATCTATGTTATAAGCAGAATTAAGAAGAAATATCCCAATAACACACCCGTGCGACATAGTGGATTTTTTTTCAGATCTCCAAAATGGCTACTTTTCTAATGAAAATCCGTGATATTTTTATGCTGCTAATATAGGTTGTGGGTGCTCGTTAGAACCGCCTCAATGCAGAAATAAGAAAAAAATAATGTATACCCACGTTCACCCCCATTTTCTCGATATAAAGTGAGGTTTAAGGGGGTGTTCATTTCACGGTCTTTTTCACGCGATGATGTACACCCATGTAAATTCCAGTTATATTATATAAAGGTTTGGTTTAAGGGCTCAAAATAATATAGGCTTGTTTTCATGATGTCGTGAAAACACGGTATGTTCATATTGTGAACAATAAATATGATCGCGAAATCTTCACAGGGGCAGCCCGGACTACTTTTTCAATATTCTTTTTTCATAAATGCCAGACAAATTTTGTCTAAAACATCAGAATTTTCACTCACGCTTCGCACTCGTGAAAATTCTGATATTTTGAATTTACGCCACCTTAAACACTATTTTATTTTTGAGGCAATGATTCCAATTTTGAGCCTGTGTGTGTGTTTTTTTACCATACATTGAGATGAAATGACTTCTCAAGCCCTGTCGCCCAAACAAACAAAAATGGTTTATATGTAGAGACGGCCAGCCTCGAACCACTTTGGCTGGTCAGGCATAGATCCTGAAAGCGGTTTTTCACATTTCAGTACTGGTCATTGAAGAAATATATGGGCTGCATGATGCTTCCACGCAGAGCTGAATCCGGTCCGCACACTAGTACCGGTAAACCACCTAGAGGATCTAAGCCTGTCCAGGAACCACGGTGCGAGGCGGACCGCCCATGCTAATAAACACTATTGGTTTCATTAGGCGACAGGGCTTGGGATGTCATTTCATCTCAATGTCGGGTAAAAGTCCCACAAAATTGGAAGCAACGTCTCCAAAATGACATTTACAGTGTTTACGGGGACGTTAAACCTCAAATCAAACAAACAAATCAGTACTGGTCACGAACAGACTCAGTAAAACCGAGTCTACTATTACGTTTATTTCGACTCGTATACATATATTGCATTCTGACATGCAGAACTTTATCTAAATGTGAGATTGAGGGGTAGTGATTTGAATTGCCTCGGTGAGGCAAAACCTATTAATATCCACAACATTTTTTTCGGAGAAATGAAGACGTTTATCCTAAATTGTCATCAACTACCTTCTACCCCACCCCCACCCCAAACCCCCACCCCACCCCACACACACTCTCTCTTCACCGTGTATGACATATGATAATTCTCGTGCTGTTCATAGAGGCGGATCTAACGTGGAGCCTCAACACGGTTTGTGCGTTGTTTTTGTGGAAATCATGAATTGTGTAAAGTCGATAGCATCGCCTAATAACACAGATTATGAGTGCTCCTTAGCATCCTATACATCGTTGAGATAAAGGTTGGGCGTTACAGGGATCTACAATATTTTCTTTATTTTTGCTAATTAAGAAATTAAAACATAGATTGTGGGTACACGTTACCGAACACCAAACACAATGTTTGATAAAATATCAAACAAATATCATTGTTTTTTATCGTCGGAAAACCGTCCGTTTTTTTTTTTTTTTTTTTTTGGTTTGTTTCATTCACTATGTCAACCGGTCGGATTATGTCCACTAACATTTTTAGGATGCAAAATTGTCACATTTTCCAGAGATTGCAGGTTCTGGTAAAACTGCATTAGTCAGACGGTTCTAACGAGTGCCCACAATCTATGTTTTTGGAAAAGGAGTAAGAATGTTGCCCGGCTGGCAGAACTTGCGACCCCTGATCACCAGCTAGACGCGCATCAGACTGAGCTACAGATCCTCGAATTAATGTCGCCCGACCGACAGCTACCGAACCCGCGACACCTGATCAACAGTTAGACGTATATCAGACTGTACTACAGGTCCCCAAATTAACGTTGTCCGACCGGCAGCTACCGAACCCGCGACACCTGATCAACAGTCAGACGTACATCAGACTGTACTACAGGTCCCCGAATTAACGTTGTCCGACCGGCAGGTACCAACCCGCGACTCCTGATCACCAGCAAGACGCACACCAGACTGTGCGACAGATCCACGAATTAATGTTGCCCGACCAGCCGGTACCGAAACCGCGACATCTGATCACCAGTCAGATGCGCATCAGACTGTGCTACAGACCCACGAATTAATGTTGCCCGGTCGGCAGGTACCGAACTCGCAACCTGTGATAACCAGTCAGACGCGCATCAGACTGCTACAGACCCACGAATTAATGTTGCCCGACCAGCCGGTACCGAAACCGCGACATCTGATCACCAGTCAGATGCGCATCAGACTGTGCTACAGACCCACGAATTAATGTTGCCCGGTCGGCAGGTACCGAACTCGCAACCTGTGATAACCAGTCAGACGCGCATCAGACTGCTACAGACCCACGAATTGATGTTGCCCGGCCGGCAGGTACCGAACTCGCAACCCCTGATCACCAGTCAGACGCGCGTCAGACTGCTACAGACCCACGAATTAATGTTGCCCGGCCGGCAGGTACCGAACTCGCAAACCCTGATCACCAGTCAGACGCGCATCAGACCATGCTTGCGAGGCCTGCATAAAGCAAGTGTTCCAGTTTGTTTAACGGAAAACTAATATCAGATGGCGTATTCCTAGGCTTTCGCATGCTTCGCTGTTACCGTCCAGTCAGCTATATTAAGGTCATATCGAGCCGGCCAGTCAGTTTCTAAGCCACTTATTGTTTCCTGGACCAACACCATTTGATAAGCACATTACACATTATATTACCAGAAAGTTGCATCTTGCCCTTTAGAATCGGTGGAAGCGAGGGATATTTCAGGATCAATCACCACGAAAGAAGTTTACTGGGCCCATCGGGGATAGAACCCACTGCTCTGTGATCATCAGACCGGGTCACCGAGACCGACCACATGTGTAACCAATGGTTCCCTAGTAGAATTTGTATATATGTGCGTAGTTTAGGCTTTATCCTCGCTGGTCACACATGATGATGATGATGATGATGATGATGATGATGATGATGATGATGATGATGATGATGATACGTACGTCATATATGATGATGATGATGATGATGATGATGTTGATGATGATGACGGTGGTCACACATGATGATGCTGATGATGATGATGATGATGATGATGATGATGATGATGATGACGATGATACGTACGTCATATATGTTTACCACTGCGAGATGCATATGCGAATGATTTAACACCCTCCCCCCCCCCTCACGCACACACACGTGGGGTGTTGTGTAGTTTAAAAATATTATTAAAACATGGTGTTTTTTGATTTTATCATGCATTATTATATTATTCAACTCAACAACATTTACTATGGTTATTTCCTGCTTATTTTTCCCCACAAACGTATTGATGAGGAACCTGTATATTGAACAAGGCAGCTCTTTGATATCGGATTACACGGGGCGGTATTCAGAAGATGTGCGGTTACCTGCAGGGCATTAGGTTAGCAGCGGTATGACAGGTACATACTGGGACGCGTCACGGCAAAAGAAACCTACAGGGAAATGTCGGTATTTGTGTTGTCCGATTTCGATAAAGTGTTTTTTTCCGTTGTACTAAATGTTTTATTTATTTATTTATTTATATTTATTTACTTGTCGCGGCAAATTTTATTGTCACCCGAGTGCTAAAATTTCAACTGTCACATTATTAGAACGTAGTTTTCAGATGAAAAGTAATATTTTCATCTCAATCCAAATTTAGATTGTAGGTGTTCGTTACAACCGCCCCAGTGAGACAGATCTAACGAGTGGCCACAAACTACGTTTATGGGCAGAAAAATGAAAAAATAATGTATATTTCTGTAAATTCCCATTTACAATATAAAGTGCGCGACCGTGTGTGTGTGTTATTTCCTTACATGTTTTTTATTATCTTCACTTGTCACTATTTCACCCAATTATGGTCTACACTATTTCCATATACATGTACATCCACACCAGCGTTGGATGATGATGAGTGTCATTATTTTTATTGTTATTATTATCATTATTATTATTATAAGGGCCTCCGTGGCCAAGTGGATAAGAGCGCAGACTCTTAGTCATTAGGTCTCTCACCGCCGTAGGTTCGAGCCTCGCTCGGGCCACGTGTGAGACGCCAAGTTCTGCAACGGAAGGTCAGGTGGTTTTTCTCCGGGTACTCCGGTTTTCGCCCACCTCTGATTAACGATCGGCTCGATATGAGTGAAATAATCTTGAAAGGGCCGTAAAACCACCCCCCCCCCAAAAAAAAAAAAAAAAAAAAAAAATATTATAACTGAATCCGACAGAAAACAAAATCCAGGAATGCCATACGTTATGTAGCGTATGTCCAGCGCATGCCCTGCAGCGTTATATTTTCCAAAAAGTTGATTGCGGGCAAAAATCGAAAATAGCTTAACAGCTTGTTTGAAACCGGATTACGTAAGATGTGCATTGTTTGTTTGTTGAGGTTAACGTCCCCGGCAACACTGTAAATGTCATTTTGGAGACGTTGCTTCCAATTTTGTGGGACTTTTACCCGACAATGAGATGAAATGACATCTCAAGCCCTGTCGCCAAATGAAACCAATAGGGTTTATTAGCGCGGACCGTCCACCTCGCACTGCGGTTCCTGGACAGGCTTAGATCCTCCATGCGGTTTACCAGTAGTAGTATGCGGGCTGGATTCAGCTCTGCGTGGAAGCACCATGCAGCCCATATATTTCTTCAAACATAGAGCGAATTGACATGTACACAGAATTAAGAGTCGAACTACGTACTTTGCCGCGTCACAGTATAACAAACCAACGTCGTTACCTTGATTCTTTCTTCTATTTCGAAAAACTGAGCGTTTACTTTTTCTGTGGTATTAATTTATTTATTGCTAATTTGGATACACTTACCAAACATACTCGTGGGATGAAATTGCTTCTTTCATATATTCTGGCCCCTAAGTAATAAATATGTTTCATGCTCAATTATGCTGAGCATGAAATCGATAATACTCGCATATATTACAGTAATGGGACCAAACATATAATGTCTGTGCTCGTTACAACCATTCAATGGAGGCGGATCTAACGAGTACCCACAATCCACGCTTTTGAGGAGAAATATTATAGCAATGTATATAATGTTTACCCAGAAAATTGTTTATATAAAGAGTTTTGTTATTTCCATAAAACGCACTTGTTACTTTATCACCCGGCAGTTGCATCAGAAGCAAATAAAATCATTTGTCTTCATCTTTCATTACGATCAAACATCTGTGTGACATAGGGCATTTTTAGCATGTTTACTGATGAACATCTGTGGTACTATTCTTATGCATATTCAAAAGATAGGCTGATGGTGCTCGTTCGAACCGGTTCATTGAGGGGGTGCTAATGAGTACCCACGACCGATGTCTTTGAACAGAAATAAGAAACAATTAATCGATCAATATTCAAACGATATGCTGATGGTGCTCGTCCGAACTGGTTCATTGAGGCGGTGCCAATGTGCACCCACGACCGACGTCTTTGATTTGTTTGTTTGATTTGAGGTTTAACGTCCCCATCAACACTGTAAAGGTCATTTTGAAGACGTTGCTCCCAATTTTGTGGGACTTTTACCCGACATTGAGATGAAATGACATCTCAAGCCCTGCCGCCCAATGAAACCAATAGGGTTTATAAGCATGGACGGTCCGACACTCACACCGCTTTGCCTGGGCAGGCTTAGATCCTCTAAGCAGTTTACCAGTACTCGTGTGTGGGTCGGATTCAGATCCTCGTGGAAGCATCATGCAGCCCATATATTTCTTCAAGCCCCGATGGGCGGGACCGTACCGTCGTCTTTGAACAGAAATAAGAAAGATAATCAATCAATCAATCAATCAATCAATCAATCAATCAAATTTTATTCGCTTAAGCTTATGCAGCTCATCATGATAAAACATATATAGACAGACAAATAAGTGAAGCATATCATAAAAGTGAATTACTGGATGAGGCATTGTCTTACACAATACAAGTTCTCACGCTACATGTAGGCGACATACCTGTTAGAAGCTACCAAATCCCAGCAAGTAAACGTCGCACGAGCGTCAAAACAATATGTTGCATCGACGCTCATGCGACGCCGACTAGACGTCGTTTATTTGTTTGTTTGATTTGGGGTTTTACGCCCCCGTCAACACTGTGTAGGTCATTTTGGAGACGTTGTTCCGATATTGTGGGACTTATACCCGACATTGATATGACATCTCAAGCCCTGTCGCCTAATAAATCCAATATGGTTTATATGCATGGACGGTCCAACTCGCACCACTTTTCCTGGGCACGCTTAGTACTCACGTGCGGTTGGTTTCAGCTTTGCGTGGAAGCATCATGCAGCCATCTATTTCTTCAAGCCCCAATGGGTGGGGCTGTACTAGACGTCGTATGGACGCTAGGTCACCTACGATACAGGTATGTGACTTCTGTGGTTGCTAAAATTTTGGAAAAGGTATGCTGGCATGTCAGCAGACAATAATAATAATAATAATAATAATAATAATAATAATAATAATGAATTCCCCAATCAACCCCAGTTTTTTTCTTGATAAAGTGGGGTCTAGTGGGGATCTTCATTTCACGGACTTGTTAACCTGATGGTTATGTTTCTTTCCTTTTTATCTTCTCATGTATGTCATGAGCATGGTCATAAGGGATATTTTAGTCTGTTATATTACTTCATGCAACAAACATTCACGTAAACCTTCCTTAAGCGCAAAATTTGGGTTTACACTCATGAATATCCGCCACCGTTTTTCACACACACACACACACACACACACACACACACACACACACACACACACACACACACACACACACACACACACACACGCACGCACGCACGCACGCACGCACGCACGCATGCACGCGCGCGAACACACAAACGCACACAGGTTAACAGCCGCGATTTGGATAAATCGCCAATGTCAGATTATTTTCTTAAGATCATCATGAAAAGTGTATATATAATGTTGACCCCCTTGAACCCCATTTTCATAAAGTACAACTGGGGTTAACGGTATCCTATTTCTGCTCGAAGCGGTTCTAATGAGGACCAGCAATCTATGTTTAGGTTCACGTTCGGTGAAGATCAGCAATCCATGTTTAGAGCAGAAAAATGCAAGATATCGGATATTTTGTCAGAAAATTTTCAATTTTTGTTGACAAAACTTTCAATATATTTGAATCGGCGTGTTTTCCGGCGTAAAGTACCGTTAAAGATGAAATCTCCAAAATAGTTATTCTTAGTTTCGAGTGAAAACTGATCAATTTTATGCTCGGAACATAGATTCAACAAAGCTCGTTTGAACCGCCGTGTACATTGTTTTTCAAAAAAGTTGGGTTGCAGGGGTATTAATTAACAAATACTGATTAACGCGTTCTATTTCATAATTCGCTTTAGGAAAATAGAGGCACGAGACAAGCTGCATTCTTCCATAATATTCAGACGAAAAATAAAAATAATAAAAAAAATAATTATCATTCGCGCTTATATCTGCATCAAACCATTATGATTACGCTCCCGTGTGCTAAATGTCTCTAAAACTAACGTTTCTCAGATGAAAATGTTTTTTTTTTTTTTTTTTTTTTTGAATTCTGTCATATTTATAGATTTATGACTGCTCATTAGAACCACCTTGGTAATACGGTTTTAACGAGTATCCGCAATCTATGTTTTAGAACAAAAATATTTAAAAAAATAATGAATTCCCCGTAAATCCCATTTTCTAAAAAAAAAAATGCTCATTAGAACCGCCCTGTCCAGACAGTTTTAAGGAGTAACCGTAATCTATGTTTTGGAGGAAAAATAAGGAAAAAAGGAATGCCTCGTAAACCCAATGTGCTCTATATACTGTGGGGATTAGAGGGGCCACGAACTTGTTATCTTTATGCATGACCTGTAGGGTGCTTGTTAAAGCCGCTTCAACAAATCGGTTCAAACAAAAACCGACATTCAATGCTCTTGGGATAATGATGGATGTAGTTGGACATGTTGGAGTGTTTATTTAACGGACTTTTTGTTGAGGTGATGATGAATAATTTAGAAATTCTGAATTAACATATAACAAATATCGACTAATGTATAACAGTTTCCGGAAAGCAGATATTACACACGCGTGTAAACACATTACCTGGCGTTGCATGGCAACGTAAGTGAAGTGTGGTCAGTGACAAATCTCGCCAATACTATTATATGACCCTAATGTCTTGGGAAATACGGTGATCTTTAATTGCCAGAATATACAGGGATTCTAATAATTTTGGCCTCAGTGTGGCACAAATATTTCCTTAACATTTAAACAAACAAATAACGTTTCTCAGCTAATGCATTTTCTTAACCCGTATTGGACAAAGATGGAATCTCCCACTTAGTAAGTTTGGATTGGTCCATTTTCAATTATTGGGCTGCCAGGTTTGTTTTATTAGCGACACATTTTGCAATAATGTTTGCACTTTCAGCAAACAGTGTAGAACCAGGTCAGACGTCGCGTTTTGTGGCGTCTGATCTGGGTCTGCACTATTTGCCAATGTCCCACAAAAGGGCCGCTAGGCATATATGGGTTAAATCTTCGATACACTTATTTGTTTGTTGTTCTTTCTTTCTTTTTTTTTGGTTCTTTTGTTTATAGAAAAAAATCCGTAAAGATTTTTAGGATGAACGTATTGTCTGAAAATTTATCATGCATTAAGCTGAGGTATTATCCATGTCATTCTCGATTGTTCTTTATATATGTATACAGTAGTTTAGTTAAGATTGTTCTTTGTACTCCGTATTTAAAGTCAATGATCATGTCATTTCTTAAGCAATGGCATACATGCACTTACAGAATATTCATTTTTTGCTCAAATATAACTTTAATTTTAAATGACGCGATTGTAGTGAATATATATGTTAAGCTGTTGAAGATAATCGTAAATAAACATGCACATGTATATAAGTAAACAAAAGCGATTGCGCATGCGCGCTAAATGCATACATTCGATTGGCTCAGTCATAAAACGGTTTCAAACGGTCATACTATTGGCCAAAACGGGAAAGCGTTTTCAATAGCGTTTTGATCTTTTCAGAGCGCATGCGCAAATTTACCGTTTGTCTGAAACGATTCGCCTTGACTTTTGATTGGTCAAAACGATATGAAACGCTCGAACCGTTGTCTAAACGCAAACGTTGTGCAACGGTTTCAAAACGGACCCTAAACGCAAAAACGGGTAGGTCGAACGTTATCGCCACTGTATGACTCACAGGTGTGTTGTCGTAATTTGTGTAATGGACAGACTTTGGGACTGTCTTTAATGCCAGTTTTGAACAATCCACAAAGTTGTCTGAAAATAGGGATTTTATTGTTTTTAGCTCACCTGTCATGTAGTGACGATGTGAACTTTTGGGATAACTTTTCGTCTGTCGTGCGTGCGTCCGTGCGTGCGTCGATCCGTGCGTTCGTCCGTAAACAATTTCTTGAAACGATATCTCCTCCTAAACTACTGATCGGATTTTGACCAAACTTCACAGGAATGATCCTTTCGTAGTCCCATTTCAAAGTTGTTCAAATGGTTCTGGTCCATTGCACATCAAGGTCACAGAGGCCAAAAATAGTTTTTTTAATGAAAACTTAAAAAAAATCTTCTCCAGTGAAACCGCAAGGCTCAGGCCTTCGATATTTGGTGTGTGGCTTCATCTAGTAGACCTCTACCAAGATTGTTCAAATTATAGTCCTGGTATTTGGTATGAAGCTTCGTCTTGTGGATCTATATCAAGATTGTTCAAATTATAGCCCTGGGGCCAAAAATGCCCCCACCCCGGGGCCCTTGGTTCTACATTGGCTTATATAGGACAAGTCTTTAAAAATCTTCTCCTCTGAAACCGCAAGGCCCAGGTCTTTAATATTTGGTGTGTAACTTCATCTAGTGGACCTCTACCAAGTTTGTTCAAATTATAGTCATGGGACCAAAAATGCTCCCGCCTCAGGGCCTTTTGGTTTTACATTGACTTATACAGGGAAAACCTTTAAAAATCTTCACGTCTGAAATCAGAAGGCTCAGGTGTTTTATATTTGGTATGAAGCTTCGTCTTTTGGACCTCTATTAAGATTGTTCAAATTACAGCCCTGGGGCCCTTTGGTTTTACATTGACTTATATAGGAAAAATCTTAAACAATCTTCTCCTCTGAAACCACAAGGCCCAGGTTTGTGATATTTGGTGTGTAGCTTCATCGAGTAGATCTCTACCAAGATTGTTCAAATTATAGCCTTTGCGCCTAAAAATGACAACGACGCGGGGCTCTTTGGTTTTACATTGACTGATATAAGAAAAATCTTTAAAAAATCTTCTCTGAAACTGCAAGGCCTAGGTTTTTGCTATTTGGTGTGAAGCTTCATCTAGTGGACCTCTACCAAGAGTGTTCAAATTATAGCCCTGGGGCCAAATATGCCCCGGCCCTGAGGCCCTTTGGTTTTACATTGACTTATATAGGGAAAATCTTTAAAAATCTTCTTGTCTGAAACCAAAGGCTCAGGTGTTTGATATTTGGTGTGAAGCTTCGTCTAGTGGACTTCTATCAAGATTGTTCAAATTATAGCCCTGGGGCCAAAATGCCCCTACCCCGGGACCCTTTGGTTTTACATTGACTTATATAGGGAAAACCTTTAAAAAAATCTTCGTGTCTGAAACCAGAAGGATCAGTTCCTTAATATTTGGTATGAAGCTTTGTCTAGGGGACCTATACCAAGATTGTTCATATTATAGCCATGGGGCCGAAAATGGCCCTACCCCGGGGCCCACATGTTTTTTTTAGACTTATATAAGGAAAACCTTTAAAAATCTTCTTGTTTGAAACCAGAAGGCTCCGGTCCTTGATATTTCGTTGAAGCTTCACCTTTTATACCTCCCTCAAGATAATGCAAATCATAGTCCTGGAGCCAATAATGGCCCTCCCCGGGGCCCACTTGTTACACTATGGATCAGGTGAGCGATCCAGGGCCATCATGGCCATCTTGTTTTAAGAATTTTCGCGTTTAAATACATGCTATTATAGATTCAGCTTAATTATATTCAGGACATAGCACAGTATACATGGTATTGGAACATTGGGAGTATTTGCGCCGTCTGATCCAAACGCAGACAGATCTTTAAATCATTTTTTAAGAAATGAAATTTATTTTTCTGCAGTTCATGGAAGTATGAACGCAGTGGGTCGCGTGCAAAGTAAATGAACCCCGAAGGGGTTCTTTGTTTTGTTTGTTTTGGAGTTTAACGGCCCAGTCAACACTATTTAGGTCATTTTTGAGCCGGTCAGTTTACCTATCCACACTTTCCTGGGCAGGCGTGTACGTAAGCGGTTAACCAGTTCAGTGCACATTCTTTCGCCAGAAACTGACAACTGCCCTTCTTGAATCAGCGGAAGGGAGAGAATGACCGTAGAAACGATTTCATGATCAATCTCCACGAAAGAATGTTGCCGACCCCGGCGGGAGTAGAACCCGCGTCCTCCTGATCAGCAGTCAGACGCGCATCCGACTGAGCCACCGAGGCCGGCCCGAAGGGGTTCATGTAAACTTTGCTAGCGACCCACTGTCGTTCATACTTTTATGAAAAGCAGAAAAATTAAGTTTATTTTTTATATTTACATTATTTGCCCCTCATCACTGGGCGAAAAAAATGCCTGTAGGGCAAACTTGTAAAGCTGAAAAACATTTACACGCCGTTTTTCTACAAAGAGCGGAGCAGCGTTGACGTCATCAACGCCCGTAGAGAACAATGGTTTAGAATGACGTCACTTAACGTCACTGAAAATCATGTGATTCAATGCGTTCATGGAAGTATGAACGCAATAACTTCCATGAACGCAATAGTTTTCTATAGGTTTACATTAGACTTTACACTGGGAATGTAAATATTATCATATGACGTCGCGTCTGAGAATGTTATTACCCCGTATTATATTCAATACAGATAAACCACTTGTGGAATAAATATGCAAATTAGTTAAGATACGCCGAGGTCCTTAACGACGTTGCGTTTATTGACATTTTTGTTAAAAAAGAAAAAGTAAATGTAATGCTTTCTTAAATGATTGATTGGTTTGGGTTTGCAGCAGGTACAGTATTCATTGTTTGAAATAGATCGTGGTACTCATTAGAGAAGAAAAAAACAACAAGAAACAAATATTCGTCAGATATTCGTCATTTCGAATGACTGGCTTTTGTAAGTGTTCCTATTGTATAGATATGGGACTGACAGTTTCTTTCCATTTCAGGAAGATGAGTAATGGAGATCTAGCCGAAAATATACAGTTTCAAGCTCACGCCACAAAATTTATGCATCTTATAAACGATGTTATTGACAATATTGATGTTCAAAAAGACGAAGTTGAGAAGGCCCTGATGATGCTAGGCGCCAAACACGCCACGTTTGAAGGATTTAAGAAAGAATATCTTGTTATTTTTAATAAGTGTATGATTCAGTTGCTGGAGTCGGTGATTGGTGAGGAATTTATACCAGAGATTAAAGAAAGCTGGGCTGCCATGTTTTCGTACATAGCACGTTACATTGCCGAAGGTTCCGTGATCTATTCCGAAGATCAGCATGAAGTTTGAAGAAAAACATGAAGTGAGCCGGGTTATGAGAAAAGGCTATTTATCACAGAAATGATCAGCAAAGGCTCAGGCGAGACTGCGCATGCGCAGTCTCGCCTGAGTCTTTGCTGTTCACAGACATGTAAACAGACCTTGGTTTTGTTTGTTTGAATTGAGGTATTACATCCCTGTCAACACTATTTAGGTCATTTTGGAGACGTTGCTTCCAGTTTTGTATGACGTTAACCCCGACATTGAGTTGAAATGACATCTCCAGCCCTGTCGCCCAATGAAACCTAAAAGCTTATATGCATTGGATGTGCCTGGGCAGGCTTAATCCTTCTAAGCGGTTTACCAGTACACATGTGTGGTCAGTTTCAGCTCAGCATGGAAGCACAATGCAGCACAATCTATTTCTCCAAGCCCCGATTTGCGGGGGCAGAAAAAGAACTTGAGGTGGCTTAGCGTAAGAAGTCATGCGCCTGGCCCTGTCACAGTCTAACTTCAACGACTCGAGCATTTTTTGGACCGTTTGTTTGTTTGACTTGAGGTTTTACGTCCCCGTCAACACTGTAAAGGTAATTTTGGAGACGTTGCTTCTAAATTTTTGGGACTTTTATCCGACATTGAGATGAAATGACATCTCAAGCCTTGCCGCCCAATGAAAGCAATATGGTTTATTCGCATGGACGGTCCGACTCGCACCGCTTTGCCTGGACAGGCTTAGGTCCTCTAAGCGGTTTACCAGTACTCGTGTGCGGGTCGGTTTTAGCTCTACGTGGAAGCATCATACATCCATCTATTTCTTCAAGCCCCGTTCTTTGGGACCGTGAAAATTCGTTCGAGACAGGGGTAGTTCGAGCCAGTGAGATTTTATCGTGGTTTCAGGTCAAGAGACAGCAGATATATCTTTTCGAATTTCTTTATAATAAAAGCATGTTGTGTCTCATCGAAGCGATTCTAATGAGTACATATGGCAGAAATGTTCAAGATGTTATGAGAAAATTCTCCTTAAATCATTTTGAATATATTAACTCGAATCGTATCCGCAGTTACGCATTACAATTTTGTGGGACTTTTACCCGACATTGAGATGAAATGACATCTCAATCCCTGCCGCCCAATAAAACCAATAGGGTTTATAAGCATGGACGGGCCGACTCGCGGCAATTTTCCTGGGCAGGCTTAGACCTTCTAAGCGGATTACTTCTGCTAATGTGCGGTTGATACCACAAAATTGGAAGCAACGGCTCCAAAATGACCTATACTTGTAAAATTATACCAGATTTTCAGATAAAAATCTTTTTTTTTTCATATTTCTGCTCTGAACATTGATTGTGGGTACTCGTTAGAACCGCCTCTGCGAGGCGGTTATAACAAGTACACACAGTCTATGTTTTGAAAAGAAATAAAAAAAAATAATGTATACCCCAGTTTTGCAATATAAAAATGGTGTTCAACTGGAGGGTCAGAATTATACAGGAGTGTTTTCGTGATTAGAAAATTTTCCTATGGACCCAAGAGTTCAAGTCAGCCGTGGTAAACGAGCCTTCGGAGTTCGAGTCATCAAAATTTCGCTGTACTTGACTGCGCACATGTATGAAAATAATGCTAAGGCCCCTTTTCTCATAGGTCGGCCCATGGATTCAGAACAACGATAGATGAGTTTGCATTTTTACGAAGATTAGGCTATTTTTGAGATTTATGCATCTTTGTAGTTATGTTTGATTCACGATTATTTATGCAACAGCTGACACATACATTGTATATCTAATGGTTTAGATAAAATTTGTTAAACGCATATTAATCCTATTTAAGGGCGGGGACAAATCTTCCAAAAATACCTTGTTTCAAGTATACTGAATAGTGAACTCCGGTTTAAGGGGGATATCAAAAATTCAGGGGAGACAAATCTTCCATAAATATTTGTCCCACAACCGATAGTTGCTAAACGTATATTAACCCATTTCAGACTGGATACCCCTAAACGGGTACCGTGGCAAACAGTGCAGGCCCAGATCAGACGCCGCAGAGTGCGGCGTCTGATCAGGGCCTCCACTGTTTGCTAAAATTTCACTCATTTTCCAATAAAACACAACCTGACACCCCTATATTTACAAATGAACTCGTGCTGTATATAGGGAGGAAGATTCCATTTGGTACCAAAAGGGTTAATCTGGTTATAAGGGGAATAGCAACACATCCATTTCATAAAAATCTTCCGAAAATATTTTTGTCTCCAAATATAGAAATAAGTTAAATGTATCATAACGGCCCCCGCCCATTGGGGCTTGAAGAAATAGATAGGCTGCATGATGCTTCCACGCAGAGCTGAAATCCGACTGCACACGAGTACTAGTAAACAGCTTAGAGGACCTAGGCCTGCCCAGGTAAAGCGGTACGAGTCGGACCGTCCATGCTTATAAACCCTATTGGTTTCATTGGGCGACAGGGCTTGAGATGTCATTTCATCTCAATGTCGGGTAAGAGTCCCACAAAACTGGAAGCAGCGTTTCCAAAATGACCTTATCCAGTGTTGACAGGGGCGTTAATCCTCAAATCAAATGTATCATATCTCCAGATAAGACGCATTTTCGGCCCCGCCCATAGGGGCTTGAAGAAATATATGGGCTAAACGATGCTTCCACGCAGAGCTGAATCCGGCCCGCACACTAGTAGTGGTAAACCGCTTAGAGGATCTAAGCCTGTCCAGGAACCGCGGTGCGAGGTGGACCGTCCATGCTAATAAACCCTATTGGTTTCATTGGGCGACAGGGCTTGAGATGTCATTTCATCTCAATGTCGGGTAAAAGTCCCACAAAATTGGAAGCAACGTCTCCAAAATGACCTTTACAGTGTTGACGGGGACGTTAAACCTCAAACAAAACAAACAAATCATCCGAAAAATTACTGATATTTTTCTTATTTCCGCATGAAAATACACATTAGAAAGGTGCTTCTAATGAGTTTTTGTTTGTTTGATTTGAGGTTTAACGTCCCCGTCAACACTGTAAAGGTTATTTAGGAGATGTTTATTCCAATTTTGTGGGATTTTACCCGACATTGAGATGAAATGACATCTCAAGCCCTGTCGCCCAATGAAACCAATAGGGTTTAATAGCATTGACGGAGCGCCTCGCACCACGGTTCCCTGACAGGAATAGATCCTCTAAGCGGTTTACCAGTACTAGTGTGCGGGCCGGATTCAGCTCTGCGTGGAAGCATCATGCAGCCCATATATTTCTTCAAGCCCCTATGGGCGGGTTCTAATGAGTACTCATAGCATATGTTTTCGTGCAGAAGTATGAAAAATAATATTTGGATACCCCCTCTAGTCTAGGGATATGTATATATCAGAGCAATTTTAAGGGAGGATAACACTCTTTGTTATTCTGTTTGAGAATCTTATTGGCTGATACTCAAAATGGGTGTGGCTAATACAATTATTCAGTAGGATAAGGGTTAATGGAATATTCAGTAGGTAGACATAATGGCCGATTCAGTTGAAAGCACTGAAAGAAATGATTTACATAAAAGATTGTCCTTATCTGAGTAATTATGATGGCATTATGATTTCTAAAGCCTGTACTTGTGAAAATTATTACACCACACCCGTGTAACATAGTGCATTTTTTTTTCATAACTCTAAAATGTTTAAATTTCTGATGAAAATCGGAGATATTCTTTCTTAAATCCTTCAACAGGTCCATGACATTACGACACCGTGTGATGAAAGTTTGTCATATTACACAAAACATAGGTTTTGGGTGCTCGTTAGAACTGTCTCACTGAGGCAGTTCTAACTCATACCCACAACCTATGTCATAATATGTACCCACGTAAATCTAGTTTTCTCTATATTAAGAGGGGTTTACAGGGATATTCATCTGGACTTGTTAAGGTGATGAGGCAAATACTGAAACTTGAAAACTTAATAGTGGCGCGATTGTCTCTAAACTGGGGAAAAGGTGCTGAACGGAGAAAAAATTTGGTCCTATGTTTTATGCAAACAGTGAATGCTCCGATCCGATGCCTTGTTCAGTCCATTCTATTTGCCATTTTCTCTTTTTCTGGAAAGCTTACTTTACAGAGCTTTTGTTTGTATTGGAATTTAGCGACCCAGTCAACACTTTTTTAGGTCATTTTGAGCTGGTCAGTTTACCTATCCACTCTTTTCCTGGACAGGCTTATACGTAAGCGGTTAACCAGTACAGTGCACATTCTTTCGCTCTCTGACGTGCGGCTTTAAATAGCCGTTTCCCATCACGAGAAGCAAGTCCTTGAAGAACCCCTCAAAACACGCTCTGTATCAAGAGGGGCATACATAATTTTGCTCTTTCTCGTACAAGACATAGATTGTGGGTACTCGTTAGAGCAGTCTCAATGATGGGTTTCAAACAAACCATTGACAGGCACGTGGAAATTAGCAGTACAAAGCTACTGTACTTAGTAGCGTTTGTCAATCCGTCTCAAAACTATCAAAACTTTAACATTGAGTCAACTGTGTTCTACACCCTGTACTTAACACACATTGAGCATCAAGGTCAACTTGTTCAAAGCAGCGTAAGTTAACCCTTTTTTATCAAATGGAATCTTCCACCTTATTTACAGCAGGACTCCATTTCAAAATTTAGGGGTGTCAGGTTGTGTTTCATCCAAATCTATTTGGAAAATGACTGAACTTTAAGCAAACAGTGCAGGTCCTGATCAGACGCCGCGGCGGTCCTGTGGCATCTGATCTGGGCCTGCACTGTTTGCCAAGGTACCACTTAAGGGGTTTCTGATATACTGAATGGGTTAATGAACTCGCTACTGGTCAGAACGTTTACTATTCAATAGGTACCTAATACTCTTGTATTTCTGCTGGAAAATGTGAGGAGCTTTTTGCAAAATTGATGCGAACCATATTCGTATTTTTTGCTGTACAAAATGATCAAAAATTTGACTCATTAACTGACGACTTCGCAAAAAAAAAAAAAAAAAAAAAAAAATCAATAAAATAAAAAAATAAAATAAAATAGATAAATAAATGAAATGAATAAATAAAAGTGGCATTCGGTTATTTTAAAAATGCGGCATAAAACAAACACTTTTCCTTAAAATACTAAAATATTTGAAAAGCAATTTAATCCGTATTATATATGGACCGATAAATCATCATATTTAGTTAAAACAAATATGCCACTGTAATTCCCTTAATACCCCGGTCACACCTTTACGTTTCGACCCGCGTAAGCGCTACGTTTCTCAATACGTGGCGAAACGAAAGGTACGCCGCAGGAACGTAGCTCTTACGCCGCGATACGTAGCAGGAACGCCTCTTACGCGAGGGTGCCACGTAAAGAAGTTGCATGCAACTTCTTTACGTCGCACATACGTGGCAGGTTCGAAACGTCGTACATACGTAGCAGAAACGCAGTGCAAACGAAAGGAACGCAGCAGCAGCGTAGCACAAACGCCTCTTACGCCGCACATACGCCACTCAAGACTTACCACGTAAGTGTGGCGTACGACACGTTGTCGCTGCGTAACAGCGACGTTCCTTTCGTATCTACGGCGTATCTGTTACGTTTTAATTTTAAATACGCCGGTCATAACGTAAGCATGGCGTAAGTACTACGTAGCTGTCGTATGTGCGACGTTATTGCTGCGTATGTACGACGTAGTAAAAATAGCTGTGGCGTTTCAAGTTTACCTGAGGCGTAATAGCGACGATTGTGGCTTTTGTTGAGTTTCAAATGAGGTCAAGTGGCATCGCATAATACATTTTAATCTCGATCAAGTGGTCTCGTATATAAATTATATATATACAACAGCAACTGATTTGCTTCGAAGCCAAGGTTGAGCTTTCTGATTGGGACGGATTTCTGTCCCGCTCTGATCCCTGATCAGTCTGAATATTAACCGCAGGGCTGAGATTAGGCATCGAGCTTCTCTTTGCCCCGGTCTTGCAAGTTGCCTTTCCTCTCTTCCTTGTCATGTTGATACTTCGATGTCACTTGAATGAATGACAACAATACTATTACCACATACGTTTTAAAACGCCGCTGTTACGCAACAGCAACGTCGCAGGTCAGAATGAAACGCAGCTCCTACGTAACAGCAACGCGATATACGCAGCACTTACGTCACGCAAACGCCGCGATACGTGGGTCTCACGCCGCAGCTTCGCAGTAGAAACGTAGCTCATACTCCATGTACACAACAAGACATCTAATTTGCATAAAAAACGCAGCAGGTTGCGACGTTTGGCCACGTTTTGGGTTTTTGTCAGAAACGTGGTGAAACGTAGCAGAAACGTAAAGGTGTGACCGGGCTATAAGCAATTGTCTGAGACAAGGATTAACGGTCACAACCGATATTTTTTTTTTTTTTTTTTTTTTTTTGTTTGGGTGTTACGGCCCTTTCAAGATTATTTCACTCATATCGTGCCGATCGTTAATCAGAGGTGGGCGAAAACCGGAGTACCCGGAGAAAAACCACCTGACCTTCCGTTGCAGAACTTGGCGTCTCACACCTGGCCCGAGCGAGGCTCGAACCTACGGCGGTGAGAGACCTAATGACTAAGAGTCAGCGCTCTTATCCGCTAGGCCACGGAGGCCCGTCACAACCGATAGTCATCGAAAACATCCGACAATAGCCGAATTGCTTTAAAACAGGTGTCAAGTAGCGTAATTCTGGAGGCTACCTGGAAAAACTGCCAGTACAGGTTTGTTCCCTTGATTTCCCTTGATTTTATATGGCCGAACTTTTCCCGTATGGCTACAAATATAGTTTATGGGTGCTCGTTAGAACTGCCTCGTTTGAGCGTTGAGGCGGTTCTAACGAGTACCCAAAACCTATAGATGACTTGGAGCAGAAATTAGAAAAATAATGTAAACCCCGTAAAATATATAAAGTAGGGTTTGGGAAGGGGTGGGGGGGGGGTGTTGTTCATTTCACCGACTTGTTCGCGCGATGGATGACATTCTCATTATTTTCTTTCCCCATAAGAAGTGTAAGTTTTTGTATTATATGTGATTTGCATTTTATTTAGTTCAGATAAAATACTTTATTTATTCATTCTTATGTTCCGTGGCATGATTTTTTATGTATATATTTTAATGAGAATTTTAAATTGATAGTTTGATGTGTTGTCTTTTATTTATTTGGTATTTAATTGTGCATCATCAAACGTTACTAATTACCATCCGCATAAAATTTATTTCTCAAGATCTGGCCCCTTAACCTGTATTTTTGGTCTATTGCTTATCGATGGACCCACAGCTACCAACCACAAAAGCTTCTTGCCTGCTCTTGTCTGCGTGGCCGAGGGTGGTTGGGTGAGGCAAAGGTGACGTGTATCTTGCCTACTGATATTGGCTTACAGTAGAACAAGGCCTGCTGTCCTTCCAGGAGGTAAGGGCAGAGGGGGAATATTGTTATTTCTTCCTTTCATTTGCCTCTTCTCCGCTGTCCCCAACTTTCATCTCCTCTACTATCTCTTCTATTCCTTTTCTCTCTTTCTCTGGGAGACGATAAAATGACCCACAGGGGTTAATGTGTCTTAAAACCCAAAACAATCAATCAATCATTGTCGGCGTGACCATCGCTGGTCATAAATAAAATTCAGGTAGTGGTTATATATAGCAGCGCAATTCTTCTCCATCTGAGCGCCAGAGTGCTGTGAAACTGTAAATTGTAGACTGGGATTGTGTACCGGGACATTAGCAAATAATTTAGACCATGATCAAACGCTGTAGAACGCGGTGTCTGATCAGGGTCAAAACTCTTTGCTTAACCCATTCAGTACCAGTAACCCCTAAAGGGGTACCTTGGCAAACAGTGTAGGCCCTGATCAGACGCCGCACGACGCGGCGTCTGATCAGGGCCCACACTGTTTGCTAAAAGTTCAGTCATTTTCCAAATAGATTTTGATGAAAACACAGCCCGACACCCCTAATTTTTTGAACTGGACTCTTGCTATATTTAAGGAGGAAGATTCCCTTTGGTACAAAAAGGGTTAAAATTCTGCTATGAAAGGATAAAATAAAGCAGTTTAAGTCTCAGTTCAGAACTATTTTCCCATCCTATACTCAGAGATAATGACCCACCGGCGCTGTCAGTAATCTGATGTGCATTAAGAAAACACGCTTATACATATACATTGTAAATTTTACCGCCGTCAAAATGAAAATTTTAAAATGAAAAATTGATATATATTTTTCTTATTTCTGCTCAAAACATGGGCTGTGGATACTCGTTAGAACCGCCTCGTTTGGCAGAAAAAAGAAAAATAAATGTATACCCATGCAAACCCCAGTTTTACAATACAAAAGTGGGGTTTAAGGGGTTCAAAACTATATAGGCGTGTTTTCGTGATGGTATGCAAGATCATCAGTAGAATGTACGGGGTAGGCAACATTCTTTCGTGGAGATTGATCATGAAATCTTTTCTACGGTCATTCTCTCCTTTCTGCTGATTCAAGAAGGGCAGTTGTCAGTTTCTGGCGAAAGACGGTGCACTGTACTGGTTGACCGCTTACATATATGCTTGCCCAGGAAATGCGTGGATAATTAAACTGACCAGCTAAAAATGACATAAATAGTGTTGACTGGGCCGGTAAACTCCAATTCAAACAAACAAACAAACAAACATCAGTAGAATGCCATGCGTATGTTGATTATTTCATATATGTGGTCCGAGTTTATTGTGTCCGCTCACGGGCGTAGACTATATAAGGTTTACTTTTGCACCGGAAGCATTTAAGAAAAGCTTCTATTGAGGCGCCATCCATTCTATTAGTCATAATGATTAAAACCCAGGATAGACTGGAACGCTGTCACTCATTACACGCTCTCATGCTTATAAAATAAGCATGTATTCTGGGTTTACACGATATTGACTTCCATCCCATAAAACAGTATATCTATTTTTATCCCGAGCGAATAGGTTCGGGGGATATAGCGATCAGCCTGGCGTCCGTCCGTCCGTAGATGCAACCTTGTGATGGCCATAACTCCTATACCCCTTGAGATTCATTGATGGTTCTTGGCACAATAGTTCAGAAGGCTGAGACGGCGTGTCATGCGCAAGAGCCAAAACTCTGAATGGCATACTTCTTGAGTTATCTCCCCTTTTAATAAAATAGAATGACTACTTTGTGATGGCCATAACCCGGACACCTTTTGAGATATATTGATGGTACCTGGCAGTTGTTCACAAGGCTGAGACGGCGTGTCATGCACAAGAACCACAACTCTGGTTGCCATGGTTCTTGAGTTATCTCCCCTTCCAAAAATTGAATGACTACCTTGTGATGGCCATTACTCCAATACCCTTTAAGATATATTGTTGGTACCTGGCACAGTTGTTCACAAGGCCGACACGGTGTGCACAAGATCCACAACTCTGTGTGCCATCGTTTTTTTGAGTTATCTCCCCTCCCAATAAAATAGAACCACTACCTTGTGATGGCCACATCTCCAATACTCTTTGAGATATATTGATGGTACTTGGTACAGTTGTACATGAGGTTAAGCAGGTGCGTCACGTGCAAGAACCACGACTCTGTGTGCCCTGGTTTTTTAATTATCTCCACTGACAATATAACCTTGTGATGGCCATAAATCCAATACCCTTTGAGATAAATTGATGACATGTCATGCGCAAGATCCACAATTCTGAGTGCCCTGGTTTTATAGTTGTCTCCCCTGACAGTATAATCTTGTGATGGCCAAAACTAGGATACTTTTGTGATATATTGCTGGTTTAATTCTGGTGCACTTTCTATTTGTGAACAATCTTCTGAAGGCCATATTGGCTTTTGGTCGGGGATTTGCCATCTCTTCCGTTGGCTATTTTTCTGCTTGTTCTCACTTTGAAAAATGTTACACGGCTAGCTTGGATGGCGATGTTTAAACCTACAATGTGAAATGAAAGAAAACTACGTATATGTACCTGATTTACTGAGTTTTTTCGTTTCGTAGGAGAAAGATTCGTTGTAAATATGAAACTGTGGAGAACACTAAGGATCTTTGGCTATTATACACTTCCTTATTAACCGGCACAATAGCCATTAAAGACATGGGGTTTAACACGGAAGTACAACCATGCAGGTTGACCTTTATATTTATGCAACAACAAGTATAAGCTTTCACAAGAAGAAAAAATCTGTCGATATCAAGTATAAGTTTTCACACAAAAAAGAGGCCCACGGGCAGAGCGTTTGCACAGAATTGCTAACACATTTGTACAAGCCCATATTTGTAGTCATATTTGTACAGGCTAAAGCAAAATATACATCTACAACACTCGACCACGACGGAACACTGCCTATCCTATAAGGTCCCCAGGAGCCGAAAAATAACTTGTTTCGCCTTTAGCAAAGATTTTCGTTTTATTTCAATTAGTCTTCTATAAAGTGAAGGAAATGTGTCTACTTAACTTCTCCAACAGTTTTGAAACATTCCATTTAATAAGATGTTTCAAGCTTATGAAAAGGGTACTTTTTGTCAAAATTTTAGCATGTGCAACTTTGACATTTCAGACATTATGGGTGCAGACTGGCAATTAGAATATTGCCAAAGACAGTAAAGTGTAGAAAACACATTTCTGGGCCTTTACTGCAGACATTCTCACATTTAATATGTGCTAAGCGTAGACCTAGCTTTTTGTAAAAGCTGTACTTGCACAACATACATATGAACAGTTTTGTCATTTTACCAGAACCGGAATCGGCTGAAATCTTCTGATAATTTTCAGCTGTGATATTTGGCTATTTTCGCTTTTAATTTTATGTTCTTTTTTTTTTTTGGGGGGGGGGGATGCCATTACAATGATGTTTTGTTTGATTTGAAGTTTAACGTACCCGTCAACACTGTAAAGGTTATTTTGGAGACGTTGCTTCCAATTTTGTGGGACTTTTACCTGACATTGAGATGAAATGACATCTCAAGCCCTGCCGCCCAATAAAACCAATATGGTTTATAAGCATGGACGGACCGACTCGCATCGCATTGCCTGGGCAGGCTTAGATCCTCTAAGCGGTTTACCAGTACTCGTATGCGGGACGGTTTCAGCTCTGCGTGGAAGCATCATGCAATCTATTTCTTCAAGCCCCGATGGGCGGGGGCTAGTTACCATGATGTTAAATAGACGTTTTAACTGAAATTCGGTGTGCTATTAGTCTATATTCGTAATGCGAGGACTGTTCAAATATGAATGCAACTAAGCACATAAAAATGATTCCGTGATAGATGTCGATGAAAAATTTATTTTGTCCCCTCAAAGTATTCCCCTTTAACAGATATACAAACTTTAGGTCTTCTGATCCAATCATTGAATGTATTTTGGTAGTCTTTTCGAGGTATACTATGAAGGCACTGGAATATTGCAGAACCGAGGTGTTTGCGCTGTACAAATTTTCGACCAGAAAGGTATTTGTCAGCAGCGGGAACAAAAAAAAAAGTCACACGGGGCAAGGTCAGGGGAATACGGGGGGTGAGGGAGTTCAACAAACTTTTCCTGCTTCAGAAAGTCTTGCACAATGAACGCCTTGTGCGATGACGCATTGTCATGTAGCAATCTGACATTGGCCAAACCAGTTGCGGGTCTTCGTTCTTTGAAATATTTCTTCAATTTTCGAAGAACTTTATTCTTGTAAAACTTCGCATTTACAGATTTGCCTTTAGGCACAGTAAGCTGAATAGCAGGACCCTGATTTGAAAAGAATATGGCATACATTACCTTCTTGACGCTCATGGTCCGCTTTGCAATGCATGGTCTTTTGAAATACTTTGTTGGCCATATTTTGTTCTGAATCTTTCGTTTTGGCTCAAAAAAGTGAACCCATGTCTCGTCACCTGTGATGACATTAGCGAAAGACCGTGCATTGTAATTTGGAAACTTTTTAAGCAACTTCTTGGCGCACGGAACGCGTGTCTTTTTCTGCTCATCTGTCAACAGACTGGGAATCCATCTAGCACAGATCTTTCTCATTTTCAAATCCCGTTTCAGAATTGTATGAGCTGCTTCTTATGAGATGCCAACCATACTAGCTATTTGCCTAGTGGTGTATCGTGCATCGGTAGCAACTATTTCTTTCACTCAATCAACCATCTTGGCAGATGTTGCTCGTTTCGGCCGACGATCATGTGGTGCATCTTCGGTTGAGCCTAGCCCACAGCTGAATGTCTTACACCAACGAAAAACTGTCGGAAAAGACATTTCATTATGCCCATAAACCGAACATATTTCATCAAAAATGTCTTTGCACCGTATACCAAAAATATTACGATTCTTAATATAGGACCTACTTCAACGGCGTACTCTGACCTTCTTCCAACCATGTTTTGTATTAGTATACAAGAGTAGACAGTGTTTATCGAACGATATACATGGCTAAAGTGTACGGATTTTAACAGGTTTGGTATCAATGTATAGGTAAATTGTTTTTCTACGCTGTGATATTTATTTCCAGGTGATTTTCGCATTAGTGCACGAGAAAACGTTCTTTGTTTGTTTTGGAGTTTTACGGCCCAGTCAACACTATTTAGGTCATTTTTGAGCCGGTCAGTTTACCTATCAACACTTTCCTGGGCAGGCTTATACGTAAGCGGTTAACCAGTACAGTGCACATTCTTTCGCCAGAAACTGACAACTGCCCTTCTTAAATCAGCGGAAGGAAGAGAATGACCGTAGAAAAGATTTCATGACCAATCTCCACGAAAGAATGTTGCCGACCCCGGCGGGAGTCGAACCAGCGTCCCCCTGATCACCAGTCGAGAAAACGTTCTACTTGCATTCATATTTGAACAGTCCTCGTAAGTGCACGAAACTGTGCAAACAATATGCATCACGAAAACAGGCCTATATTATTTTGACCCCTTTAAACCCCACTTTTATATAGTAAAACTGGGGTTTACAGGGGTATACTTTATTTTTCTCATTTCTGCCATAAAATAAAGATTGTTGGTACTCGATGAGGCGGTTCTAACGAGTACCCACAATCTATATTTTGAGCAGAAATAAGAAAGATATCACAATTTTTCATTTTTAAAATTTGCATTTTTTGGGGAGTAAAATATACAATGTATTTCTATAGGCGTGTTTTTGTAATGACAACATATCTGTGCGTATTTTTTTTTCAAATTTGTTCTTACTGATTGGAAGACCATGTGTGCTGAAAGGCCAAACACACGTCAATTGCATTTTTATATGTATTTGCTCGTGTCTATATATAATATTTTGCATTTTTTTTGTTGTTGTTTTTGCTGTGTGTGTGTTTCAACGAAAACATTTTGAGTATTTGCGGGAAATACTGAAATACTGATGAACTGGCAAATGTGGCTTTCCTCAGTAGTCAGATATTTTCAAACAGTACGAGTTAAGTTTCATCATTTGGAAACTAAAACAATATTTTTTTCCATGGCTCCAACACTATCATTCTCCCTATTGAATTCCATACTGAAATAATGACTATAGGATTTAATTACAAATGGAAGAAGACCGTAACTATACCTGTGGACACAAAAGCGTTCAAACTTTGATGAACTTCATTTCATTCTGACTTGAAACATCATTCAATATATCCTAACATCCTATCAACAGAAATAAATTCAAAACACCAGGTGGTGTACATTTCATTGCTGACTGCTGCACTGTCCAAACAAAATACATCTCAAATGTCAATCAGATATTGTTTTCCAAAATGAGACCAATCAATGGCTTGATCAAGTTTTAGAATTATTTGATGAATGGCATTTGCTTGTCAAAACTAACTTGATGCAAAGAGATTCATTGAAAGTTATTTCAAAGGAGTTTGAACGCTTTTGTGTCCACAGGTGTAGCACTTTTCAGTATGATGGATCCACATTACAGGATCTTCTAGGAGAGCATTACGAAAACACACCTATACAAATACATTGTGAACTTTACCGCCGAAAAAACGAACATTTTAAGCTGAAAAATTGTGATATTTTTCTTATTTCTGCTCAAAATATAGATTGTGGGTACTCGTTAGAACCGCCTAATCGAGGCGGTTCTAACGAGTACCCACAATCTATATTTTGGAGCAGAACTAAGAAAAATAAGGTTTACCCCTGTAAACCCCACTTTTGCTATATAAAAGTGGGGTTATAGAAGTGGGGTTCAAGGGGGTCAAAATTATATAGGCGTGGTTTCGTGATGGGATGAACATATGCATAGCCTAATATCCAATCCATTGACTTATTATAACTATAGATCCGGAATCTGGCTAAACTAAATATTAATTTAGCCGGATCCGGAATCTGCCTAGGCCAAATAAGAATTCCTATTTGGCCTAGCCAGATTCCGGATCTGGCTAAATTCCTATTTGGACTACGACACATATGTGTGTCATGAAATTTCTGATTAATAAAAACATGATTTTTTTTTGTTTTCATAATTTTCTTCAAAAGCAGTGTGTGTGTGTGTGTGTGTGTGTGTGTGTGTGAATTCGGGTTTAACGTCGCTTTCAACAATTTTTCAGTCAAATCACGACGGTGTCTGGTTGCGACAGGGAGCTCAATGCTCACGTTTATAGTGCTGCCTCACTGAAGTATCATGTCCCAGACAAATTACATGATACCACACCCAGTCACATTATCCTGACACTGGATCGACCAATCCTAGCTCTACCCTATAAATCTAAGTGCAAGCGAGGAGCAGCTAGTACCATTTTTAACGACTTTGGTATGTCGCGGCCCGGGATCGAACCCGAGACCTCCCGTTCCCCGGAGCGGACACTTTACCAACTGAGCTATCGGGGCCGGTCAAAAGCAGTGTAGTACTTATTCAGACATAGCCGCCTCATTAAGGCACTCTGTGTTTTGGAGGTAAAATAAGAAAACAATATTTACCATGAACATGATTGACTAAAACTATAGTACATATTGTCGTTATAAGAACTGTCCTTGTATGTAAACGCATAATTGAAGTCTTCGTACTTTTATTTTTGATCGTCTTCTTTTTATATTCTTTTCAACTGAATAAATTACCGGTTTGTACCACCAGTAGTTCTTTAGTATGAAAGCCTATATTGTTTTACCCTTACGTTTACGAACCGAGCGTTTATTTGCAATTTTTAGCTCGGCTGTTTTCGAAGAAAACGACGAGGTATTGTCATAGCTCTGGTGTCGTCTGCGTCGTCGTCGTGCAAAAACTTGGGACATTTTGTAATATCTCTGTCATTACTAAACATATTTACTTGAAACTCGGACTAGTTGTTCATTATGAAAAGGGGAAGTCATACCAATAGGTGAGGTAACCCACAAAATTATTTTGGCACAGTTATGCCCCTTTTTCGACTTAGAATTTTTGCAGCAGAGCGTTGGTACCCGCGGTGCTCGTTATATTTTCCTGTAAAGCGACTTATCTAATTAAGCCTGCACGCCCCGCCCACCGGAGCTTGAAGAAATTGATTGGGATGCATGGTGCTTCCGCGCAGAACTGAAACCGACTAAACTTGAGTACTGGTAAACCCTATGGAAAGTCTAAGCCTGCCCAGGAAAGGTGGTACAAGTTGGGCCGCTGCTTAAAGCTTAGCGGATTCTTTGGGTGGTATGGCTTGAGATGTCAATTTATCTCATTGTCGGGTGAAATATAAGTTCTGAATAGTAAGATCCTTTTGGAGGAAAGAATACATCAAATAAACGAACATAGCAGTCTCGGTTTTATTCAGTCTGTTCATAACCAGTATTGAAATGTGCAACACCGGTCACGCCCACTAGCATCGGCTTAAGCAGATCTCTATTTTCAAAATGATTCTAAATGAACTCAATGATCCCAAAGGACCAGAAAATACAATCTGCACTATGATGATGTCCGGGGAGACATTTTACGGCCGCCACGCGGCACAGCACCAGTTGCAGGGAAGATAAATATGTTCTGAATAGTAAGATCCTTTGGAAACAAAGAATGCAACAAATAAACGAAAATAGCAGACTGGGTTTTATTGGGTCTGTTCATGACCATTATTGAAATGTGCAACACCGGTCACGTCCTCTAGCACCGGCTTAAGCAGAACTCTATTTTCAAAATGATTCTCAGTAAATGAACTCAATGATCCCAAAGGACGATAAAATATAATCTGCACAATGATGAAAGTCCCACAAAACTGAAAGCAACGTCTACAAAATGACCTAACAACAAGTCCGTGTAATGAAAACCCCTCTACACCCCACTGCATATAGAAAAAAATGGGGTGTAGGGTGTGCATTGTCATTCCTATTTTCTTTTCCTAGACATAGGTTGTGTATACTCGTCGGAACCGGCGGTTCTAACGAGCATCCACAACCTATATTTGGAGTAAAAAAAAAAAGAAGAAAATTATCATAAGACAAATTGCACTATGTCTCGTAATGAAAATCGGTATGTAGATGTCGTAGTCCAAATAGGAATTTAGCCAGATCCGGAATCTGGCTAGGCCAAATAGGAATTCTTATATGGCCTAGGCAGATTCCGGATCTGGCTAAACTCTGTTTAGTCCAAATAAGAATTCCTATTTGGCTAGGCTGATTCTGGATCTGGCTAAGCTGGTCAGTCCAATTAGGAGTCTTGGTTTAATGGTTACAGACCTTCATTGTGTATTTATTCATTGGCTTCAATAACAGTTTTATAGAACATAATTATGTAATGCTAAAATATTTATGACATTCACTTTTTGTCTTTAATAATATTTTGTTTAGACCACCCTGGCTAGTTACTATAATATTAACAAACTTTTCATCTTCTGAATTCTTTTGTCTCACATGCTTCATTGATAATCTTACTGTTTCAAATATGTGTGAAAAGCAATCAACTAACAAAATATGAAAGAATATCTCTTATTTATTTATGTCCTAAAGTTTAATAAATGGTTTCAAAAACTGATCCTATGTTTCTTTTACATTACTAAGTATTTAAGAGTTCAGTTAAGAACTGGACATGAGAGTGTTTTGGTTTATGAAGCTGAGGAGCAGAGTTTCAGTAACTTCATTACGGTAAATACTGTACATATCTATGGGAAGGGAATGTTTTCAGTTTTCTTATTTCTGCTGTAAAATATGGATAATCTAAGGCAGACAAATCTATATTTTAGAGTAGATATAAGAAAAAAGAGAAATATCAGAATTCCATGATAATAACAAAAGCTGATGATAGACGGTAATTGTTTTGTTTTTTAATTTGTTCTTATAAAAATAATTAATAATATTTTATTATATCTATTTGTCGTTTAACACATGAGGCCAACCTTGAAATATTTGTTTGCTGTCACTCTGCTGACCCAGTGAAACTTAATTACCTACCCAAACAATTTCATAAGAATTTATTTTTTTTCTCAGAATGGAATTTTATATCTTGTTTCTCCTTTTATTTCCTCGAGCAATTTTTAAAGGATGGTCACAGCGCTACCATAACCCAAATTCTGTCCCTAGGACCAAAATGAAAAGAAGTAAAGGTTTTCAGCCATACATTATTGATGGAATAACAAGATTCCTATTTAGTCTGACGAGCTTAGCCAGATCCAGAATCAGCCTAGCCAAATAGGAATTCTTATTTGTACTAAACAGAGTTTAGCCAGATCCGGAATCTGCCTAGGCCATATAAGAATTCCTATTTGGTCTAGCCAGATTCCGGATCTGGCTAAATTCCTATTTGGACTACGACATATACATAAATTTTGACAGAATAAACCTCCCCTAAGCTTTCAGTTTAAGGAGAATGGAAACAACTTCAAGGGAGGCAACTCCTCCAAAATTAGTTTTGTCTTCCATGTCTATAGGGGTCAACTTACTTTGCTCCTGAGGAGCAAATTCTTTCCTTAATGAGTAGATTCCTTTTTCAGTGGGAAATGGCTTACAGAAAAGCGTACAGGAAGTCCCGAAAGTTGTCTCCATTCATTTGAAAAATGGCGGAAACATGAGCCATGTGTTCCCATTCCCCATAAGGCCATTTATATTGCGCACATAAGAATCGGATCAGACTGCGCTGTTGTGCCGTAGGCTTCTCATTTCGTAAATTTCACGCCTATAAGAAGAATTAGTACCAATTTGCCAAATTTTATGTGAAATTTACATATGGTCAATTGCGATAAATTTTGGGGTCTAAAATTTGTGCTTAAATTTCTCATGTTGATAAGTTCTGACGTTTGAAGAAATGGTAAACTGTGTGACTTTTTCTCGGGTGTGAAGAATTGGTGGTAGCAATTCCTCACACATGTGAAGAATTGGTACCAGTTCCTCACAAATGTTAAGAATTCGTTGATAATTTCTGACATGTTAAGAATTGGTAAGTATTCGTAGAACATGCGACCTGTCTTTTTGGGGTGTAAAGAATTGGTACCAATTACTATTTAATACATATGTGAAGAACTGGTAACAATTCCTCTTACGTGTGAAGAATTGGTACCAATTCCTCTGTGACACAATAAAACAACGCAACCTATCCCAAGCACCAAGAGGAAGCGGAATCCCTCCGAAGAGAAACCACGTAATTGCAAATTAACATTAGAAAAAATAGCTCTTGCTAAGACTTGCTTTTATAATTACACAGGCTGGTGGGTCTAGTCTGAAAAACCGTGGAAAGGTTTTCTCGCGACTCGGCTCATCTTAACCCTTATCTTGCTGAATATTCATTTAAGCCACACCCATTTCTGTCCATCAACCAATCAAATTACTTGATGTAATTTATTGCTACAAATTCATAAACTGAATGCCAAACAGTGAAGATCCTGATCAGATGGCTTCTTCAGAAGCCATCTGATCTGGATCTACACTGTTTGCAAAGATAGGGGTTGTCGTGAACAGCAAGATAAGGGTTAAGCTCTTGTCCCAGAAGTTCAAACAGTAAAACATTGGAATTTACTTCCACGCACTGGAATCGAATGCAAAATGCATCACCTTTGAGATGTATTTTATCGATGTAAGGAATCTGCATGAATTTCCCACGTGAAAAATATTGGTATGAAAATAAAAAAGAGACACGATCAGCAACTGATTAAATCAGGTCCCAAATTCTCCCAACGATATCACTAGGGAAAGAAGTCGAAACATGGAGGGACAACAGTAAACAAAACGGACAACAGGTAAACCGAGTCAGTAGCTCTTTCCGATGCACACGGTGGGGACTCAGAATATCCAAACCTAACTAAAAAGGAGCAATATACATAATGGGGAAAAGAATCAGAATCACCAACATGACAAACATGACAAACATTAAACTGGAAGGAAAAACGTAACTAAAAATGAACAACCCCAAAAAAGGGGGAAGAATCAGAATCATCAGCGTAACAATATATATGATTAGGGAAATAATTAGAACCACCAACACAAAACATGAAGGAACCACAGTAAAAGCATCGACTTTTGAGTTTTACGTCCCACCAACAGCTAAAGTCAAACGGAGACGGGACCTCGGTTTAAAGACTCATCCGAAAGTCTGGAGAAGCCAGGGATCGATCCAGCGACCGCTGGTTTACATGGCGCGTAGCGTAACCACTACACCACGGAGGCTTCTAAAGCACCGACTTGGAACGGTCAGTAAAAATTACTAGTGGGTTTAAGCTAACTTTACGGGATCCCAACCGTCACCCTACGTGACGTACTGGTACCAGTTATTCACGTGCTGTGAGGAATTGGCACCAATGCTTCACGGCGTGAAATTTAAAAAAATGAGAAATTTACGGTTCAACACTGCGCATCGAAGAATCTGAATGCTCAGTATGTTCAGAGTTTTCGATGTGCGCACATGTCAGAAGACAGTTTTTAGTTAGTCGTGGCACATTTTAAATTATGGAAGCTTTATCTAATCCGTAACACTGATTTGTCAACTTTACCGTTTGTTATGTTCCTGTATTTTGGCGACAAATCAGTAATGTGAAAAAATGTTAAATCCACTGTCAGTTTAACTTTCCAACCATCAGCATTTGGCCCCATCGGGGCTTGGAGAAATAGATTCAGGATGCACGATGCTTCCACACTGAGCTGAAACCGACCGCAAGTGAGTACTGGTAAACCGCTTAGGTTTAAGCCTGCCCAGGAAAAGTGGTGCGGGTCGGATCGTCCATGCATATAAAACCTATTGGTTTCATTGGGCGGCAAGGATTGAGATGTCATTTCATCTCAATGTCCTGTAGAAGTACCACAGAATTGGAAGCAACGTCTCCGAAATGACCTAAATAGTGTTGAAGGGGACGTAAAACCTCAATTCAAACAAACAAAATCATTACTTTACTCTTTGGAATAGCGATTGGAGATACTGTTATTTTTAAACTGAGCGGCCCAATCAACCATGTAAATGTCAAAATGAGCTGATTAGTTAACCAACGTGTTCCCTTGGCAGGTGTGATCCTTCAATGCGCTTTTCCATGACAGCGTACATTCTCGCCAGATTATGATCTTTTCTTAAAGAACATAAAAGCTGCCCCGTCACGTGAGTGTGGTGCAGCTATAGAGAATGCATATCATTTCTTCTTCAGCTGTGAACGTTTTACAGACCAAGAAACGAAATGCTTCAAAACTTGGCACGGGAACCAAATTCTCCTCTATGGCGATGAAACTTTTAGTCTTGAAGGTAACATTGAAATATTTATGACAATTCAGAACTTTATCGTAAAAACTAAACGGTTTGCAAACTAGGTTCATGATCAACAATTTTTTGCACAAGAAGTTATTTCTTTTTAAAACACAAGCCGATAGGTGCATCTGGGATAGTAAGGTTTCCATTGATTGCCCGATATCGCTTCTCATCATTGTTTTTCTTTTTATTTCAATTGTCATAATTAATTCAACTTCAGTCATGTAAGTATTATTGTCTAAGTTATTTATTTCATTTTTCACACTAAAACATTAAAAAACCGCATGCTTAAGGAGATAAGTTTTAAGCTTCCGTTCAAATCCTTTCAAATATATATATATATATGTGTGGTTGTATATTTGTATGTATGTATTTCTACGAATAAATACGTTTGAACTAACGGATTCTTCCGATCTTCGTCAATATGCCAAAACATTTTGACAATTTCCCGTTTTTAACGTGCTTAAAAATTATAATCTCTCCAAAGGTGTTAAGTGGGAGACTCTTACATGACTGAATAATAATGTGATATTGTGAGTGTGATATCGTCCATTTGCGTGCAACCGAATCATAGCACTTCAAAAGGCCACCAACTAGTGGTTCCAACGTGACTTGAAACTGATAATTTTACGGTATTTTTATGCCTTGTGCGCCTTTAGTATTGATACGGTATACTTAAAACAAAATCGTTTTAACAGAAATTTTATGTCAATGACAAGTAAACTAGTGGCGTTTCATTCCCAAAAGACACGTCTAATAATTTCTTGGAACACGCGGATGGGGATGAGGGGTGGGAGAGTGGGCACAAAATCCAGCATCAATTTAAGGTATTATTTCTTATTTTTCCCAGAAAACAGAACTTGACAGTTTATGAAAACTGTTTCCTATGGAGATGTCAAGGCCTGCCTTCTGGGAAAAATATCAACAGTTTGTCGTCCGCTTTATTCAGTAGCAATGAGGACGTCCTGTTTGCAGCTTAAGGGGTGTGCGGTTCACAAAATAACTCTAAGCCAACAGTGTTGACCCCGATATACGACATCTGATGTAGGTCCACGCTGTTTGCCAATATCCCATTTTAGGACGCTAGGCATATAAGGGCTAGCAAGAAAACTGGAAAAAAAGGACACTGTCTGTCTTGGAAGTTGGTTAATGATGCTTCCATCCGGGTCATTTTGTCACGACACGAGGTCAAAAACATCATAGAAAAAGATAATCAATCAAGCGCTTGAATGATTAGAAATGTGCGAAAAAAATCCGAGGAGCTATCATGGATACCGCTCGACAGTCGGTGTCGTTAGTATCATCAAGGATATCATATGCGGAGACATTTTTTTTTTGCTCAGAATAGCCTCGCCAATGCAAAGCATGAAAATTGCCACATAAATCGTACCGAATTGAATTACTAATATATGAAATCATGACACCATAACACCGTTCTGATTGAGTATAATAACTACAGTAGAACTTCGATGGCTCGAACACCGTTGGCTCGTTTATCATGGATGTGTCGAACCCATTCTTGAGCCCCTAGCGAAATCCTCTACATAAGAAATAGTGGGGGATGATTAAGGAGATTTGAGTCTTTTATGTTGCAAATGTATGCTGTGTGTACTCATTAGAATCGCCTCGATGAGGCGATTCTAATGAGTACACACAGCATACATTTTCATTATAGAACACCGAAAAGATTTCTAAAAGTATCTCGTTATGCCTCCTGGCAGTCACCTTAGTGGCTCGAACTACCCCTGTTTCGAACAGATTTTCGAGGTCCCAAAGGTGTTCGAGCCATTGAAGTTCGACTGTAATCAGCTAGGGAGCCTATTGTGTAGGTATTAAGACCACCTTTGGTTCTGTTCAAAAGCGGTCGTAATTACGACCACTTTTGACTGAAAGTATAAATGGTGCAGTTCCAAAGGTGGTCTCTAACTTGTCCAATACACTGAATTCTGAAAACACGACGACAAAAAAAAAAAAAAAAATAATAATTAAAATAAAACTTTTAAATATGTTTTAAAAGAAGAATCTGTCTTCATTTTAGCTGGTCTTAAAAGCGGAATTCCATTTAACATATCCTTCACAAAATGTGTACCTATCATTCATACCCAGGGGCGTAGCCAGAACCAAACTATTATTACACACAATGCAAAACATCTTCCTCCGAGATGGCCCGGGGCTACTCTTAAAGGAAATAATTTGCTCCCTAGGAAGTTTCCTTTAAGAGCAGCCCATATATAATATGTAATCTTAAATGCTTTCTCTTTACTGCAAATATTTTACATTACGCACATGCGTAATATGCGTAATGGGCGTTACGCCTACGATACTCTACACACAATGCTGGCAATCGGGTGGTAACATATTCTATAGGCAGTAGGCAGTGTACACAATGTGTTCCTTCTTGGTGCACACTGTGTTAGGAGCATATTGTCGCTGGGCGATTATGTCTAAAGAAACTTTCTCGCTTGTCGCAAAAATGTGACTGGATAATGGCGTCCAACGTGGTGTCAGAAATGACAAATATTAGTTAACAAGAGCACGGCATGTGGGTGCCAACGCTCGGCTGCAACCCGTTTTCATAATGAACAACCAGTCGGAGTTTCAAGTAAATATGATTAGTAATGACAGAGATATTACAAAATGACCAAGTTTTTGCACGACGAGGATGAAGACGAATATGTCCAAGTGTTTGCACGACGACAACGCCAGAGCTATGACAATACCTCGTCGTTTTCTTCAAAAATCAGTCGAGCTAAACTGATAACATTTTTCTTATTTCTGCTTTCAACATAAATTGTGGGTGCTCTTTAGAACTGCCTCAATTAGGTCTGGCGAATACTCATGCACAATCTATGTTTCTGAGCAAAAAAAAAAAAAAAATGCAGATAATGTATACCCCCGTAAACCCACTTTTCTCTATATATTTTCGCCGGTGGGTCAGGCCTCAGATTCTAACACGGTTCCAGCGTAAAGGGCCTACTGAGAATTAGAGCGATCTAATTCAATGTAACGTTGGATGGCGCCTGATACTCTTTCTCTGATTGGGCCAATCGGAGTCTAACTATTGGTTTTCTTTTGCTCCGGCATTTCAGTGGTTTCTTGCTGTCGAGTCCTCACCGTTGTTTCATCTCTGTGGTTGTTTGATTTTTAGTGTTCACGGAGATGTTGCACTGATGAATTAGGAGGCCTTCATGCGGACTGAACAAATTATTTGTCTAAATCGCGACGGAAGTAAGGCCGAGGATTGTGGCCCCGTAAAATCGATTAAAGACCCCCCTCCCCCTCCCCCAACGTTGGAATTCGTTTCCGCTGGCCGTTCCAGGGTGGTTCTACTGTCGCGTTTTTTTTCGTTATGGTTTGTCTTTGGGTGTTTCTGTCGCTTATATTATTTTATTTTGGATAGCCTATTGGCCATTTTGTGGGAAAGTAACTGTCCTTTTGATTTTCCGGTATTGATGTTTCCAATAGGGTATGTTGTTTCGTGTTTGTGGTTCTTTCCCTTTGGTGTCTCTGGTGGGAGTTGTGGGTTAATTGAATCGATTCCTGATCATTGCCTTCACTTCTATTTAGGGGGTCTTCATTTCACGCACTTGTTATCGTGATTCACAGTGTGATGCTGCTGACTTTGAGTATGGCTCTTCACGAGATCGATGTTTTCTTTATCAAAAATAAAGAACAAATACTAAACAGCACAAAGTCAAGATGACAGTCTATCAGTTGGATCGAAAAGATCTTTATTTCTGCGTCAATTTCAACAGCAGGGTCGTGTAGCATCCTTTACGCAGATACGCAGTTGCGTACACATTACAAACGTTAAAATTTGACGACGACGACGAAGAAGAAGAAGAAGAAGAAGAAGAAGAAGAAGAAGAAGAAGAAGAAGAAGAAGAATTGAGTGAGTGAGTGTTTTACGTCCCACCAACAGCTAAGGTCAAACGGAGACGGGACCTCGGTTTAAAGACTCATCCGAAAGTCTGGAGATGCCCGGGATCGATCCTGCGCGTAGCGTAACCACTACACCACGAAGGCTTCAAAGAAGAAGAAGAAGAAGAAGAAGAAAAAGAGAAGAAGAAGAAATAGCAAAATCTGTATATGCCTAGGATATACATAGCGCTAATTATTAGCTCACATAGTTTCCTTTTTTGCCGCGGGGACCACACTTACAGGAAAAAAAAAATTCTCCCCAAAGGGAGCAAATTCTTTCCTGTAAGAGTAGTCCCCATTCGGTAAATGATATTAAGGGAAGGGATTATTGTTTCTAGTATCTTTTTGGTTTGCGTACCAGTTACGCCCCTGAATAGACCGATTCTGGTGTCATCGATCATAGCCGTGTCGTGAAAGTCATCCCCCTGATGTCCAAAATTGGAAAACCCTACTTTTATATATAATTAAGGGAGATTTACAAGTGTTAGCAGTATTATTCAATATGGATTGTGGGTACTTGTAAGGACTGCTAATTACAACGTATGTTTGTAGAAGAAATAGAAATTGAAAGTTTCGCAGGTATACATCTACACTGCAAGTCAATCTTTGATTTTGAAGTAAACTATTCCATCTATGAATATGGACACGTCCATTTTGAAAACTTATAAGTTTAGTCAAATACTTTAACAAAATGGCAAATTGTGTAGATCGAGATGAGACGGCTTACTTATGTGGATCTACACTGTTTCCATAGGCGAATGTTTCGGTCTGCAGGTTTGAAAGGGTTAAGATGAAATAGCAACCCATATTGAGCATCCAATTTCAACGAGTCATTCTAATTTGTAATCGGATGCCAGTCAATACATGTAGCTGCCATGTAAAATGCATTTACGAGATAAAAAGTTGCGGTGTAATGGAAAATTGCTTCATAGAGTATTGTATTTGTTTGAATCGAGGTTTTACGTCACCGTCAACACATTTTAGGTCATTTCCAATTTTCAGGGACTTTTACCCGACATTGAGATGAAATGACATCTCAAGCCACATTCATCGAGTTCATATACAGGAACGGTCCAACTCAGACCACTTTGCATGGGCCGGCTTAGACCGTCTAAACGGTTTACCATTTCTCAACGTAAGAGTATTGTTCCCCTTCTAAAATATATCTAACAAAATGTAAGACCGATATAGTCCAGCCGATTATTGCATATTCCACAAGAAACTGGCATTTTATGGTACAAGCATGAAACTTGGCACGAACAAAGTTTAGGGTCATATATTCGATTTAAGATATGGAGGCATTCGAAATTATGACCACTTCCGGTTTAAATCCAAGATGGCCGCCAGGCCATAGATTTCCATAGGTTTGACAAGATATTAAAGCCGTTTTAACTTTGCTGTGCCGTTTTTTGCCCCGTTACTTCGTAATTTCATGAAAAGATTGAAGGGTTTTATTGTTCTGAGTTTATTTAAGCACCAGACGAAGATTAACTGTCAATTTCGGCACTTCCGGTTTAGAATAATCAGACAATATATGTGTTATTGTTCAGTACAAATCTCATGATCGCACAACAAGCACACGCGCGCGACTAAACATCAACACAGTTTTATAAAATTCCCTGTTCGAGCATACGTAGTGTAGACACACACCAAAACTATATTCCTTGATCTATATTAACCGGCGCGGACTCAGGGAGATGTGTGTGTGTGTGTGTGTGGGGGGGGGGGGGCTGCGAACCATCAAGGTAA